>VZSE01011625.1:515788-630500 GCA_013398275.1 Promerops cafer | reverse complement strand
GGGCCCGCCGGCCGGAGCAGCCCCCCGGCCGCACGCAGCCCCCTCTCTGACCTCGAACCAGGCCGGCACCCGGTGCCCGCGGGATTACGGGAGTCGGTAATCTGCTAAAGCATTCCCGGCCTTTCAGGGAAAAAACAGCCGCCGGCTCGGGCCGAGAGGCGTCGAAACTCCTCCCGACGGCTGAGGCCGGCACCCGGCAGTGGGGCACAGCGCTGCGGGGCTCCGGTTCCGGAACGCGCTCGCCTGCTGACCCCTAAACCAGGCAGGGCTTAGCCCCGGCTCGTATACTTACGTACATACATATACACAGATATATACACCCGCGCCCCTTTATTCTGCATACATTAGAGAAGAGCGGCCGAAGCCTCGGAAAAGCCTTTAATCGAGTAACTTTCCTCGGTTTCCAGCAATCTGTTGTCCGTACGAGGAGAGGCACCGCTCCAGGTGTTCGCTGCCCCCTGCGGCCCCGAGCTCGGTGAAGGGGCGGAGGGAGGGGAAGCCCGGCCGGTGCACGCCGAGCCCCCCTGGCAGCACGGAAAGCGGCCGCCGCGTACTTAGTTACGCGGCACGAAGGGGGCGGGGGGTACGGGAGGAGCTGCCGGGGCCGGGCGCTTCCCTGGGCCGCATCCAGAGGGGAATCTGCATAGAGAACCAGGGAGAGAGCTCCCTGCACCGACCCGCTGGCCGCGGGCAAGGCAGCACTGAGTTCTCTCTAAGACCAATAATTGAAGGGGGCTGGGAAGAGGGAGCGAGAGAAAATCCTCGGGAGATGCTGCCTATGAGAAATTTCGGTTCTGTGCCTGAGCTGCTTCTGAAGCCGCAGAGGATGGAGCTCACCCTCACACACAGGCGGCTCCCCCTTTTTTTTTTTATCGGGGATCTTAGGCTCAAGAGATCATCTGTGAGTCTGGCAACATTAAAATCCTCTCATAACTGCACCCCGCAGTGGGTGAGAGCTCAGTGCTCTGTTGGAAGATGCACTGTTGGATTCAGATACTATTTTTTTCTGGTTATGCAGGGGATTTACTTGAAACCTCAGAAAGTGAGCTGGGTCCTTGGAGTTGACAGCATAGTTTGAATCCGTCTGACCGGTGCTTTGCCCAAACACACACACACACACACACACACACACACACACACACACACACACACACACANCACACACACACACACACACACACACACACACACACCTCTCAGCTACTGATTTCCTTAGCCAGAAGAAGCTTTAAAATGTGAATAATGAATTTTGTGACTCAATTCAAAGAGGTGTTGTGAATGCCAACACCAGCGTTGTTATACATTGAATAGCAATGTGGTTTTTCAGTAGCATCCTACAAAAAAACAAGTGGGCAAAAGCATCATGTTCCTGGTATGAAATTTGATTTATTTGCACTTAGGATATTCAATAAAGGATTTGGTCAGGAACTGAGGACAGCGTAACTAATCGGAGCAGAAAATAAACAAGATTCAAAATGCCAGAAATCTGTACTTCTTCCTATGTATGCCCACTGGATATTTGTCTTTTTTTTTTTTTTTACTTTTGGAGCCTGCCCCTCATCTTAAATGCTTTGTATCTGGGGAAAGAATATGTATTTTCCTAGACAGAGACAAGAAACAAGGCTTTGGAGAAGCTCCTCCTAGAGCTTTGCTCCCAGTTGTTAATAGCATGGAAGAAGCTACCAGTACTGACATCGTTCAGGCTTCTCAAGAGAGCACTGCCAGACCCAAACCTCCCTGGCTTTGAGAGGTTCTTGCACCTCACAGAGCAATGGCTTTACACATAAATGAAATGTAAACTGTTCCCCTCCAGGTGCTCTGTATGGTGACTGCCAGGTGAGCAAGGGGCTCACAGATGGAAGTAGCTGCTCTCTTTTGAGCTGGACTGTTTGGATTGCAGCAGCGAATAACAAACACCACAGCTTCAAGTACAAGCCTTCACATTTTCAAAAATGGTCAACAAGCTCAAGTTGCTCATTTGAAAGGCTCCTAACAAAAGCCAGGAAGGAAAACTGTGGGAACATCAGCGAACTTTTGAAAGCTACTTTCATGCTGAGCTACTTACCATATATGCTTTAAACTGGAAAGAAGGACTGATCTTCAGCTGACTGTCCAATAATGTATTTGACAGGAGTACAGTTTTCATTTTCCAGGTTTAGACTATATGGTAACAACTTACATTAAACAAAAACAAGTCGGCATGAGCAGAGCAAGTTTTGCGCTTAACAAAATGTCATTCAAACTAGCTACATTATCAACTGGTATTTGTTAATAAATTTTACTTTTTGGACTTTTAAGTGGCATAATAATTTTGTAATAAACACTGTTCCAAAATACAGTCTTCTGCAATGAACCAGTGCACCAGTTACTTCTTCAACACACTGGTAAAGCACTGATAACTTCAACAGTTTGCTGTTGATCCTAAGGGTTTTAGGCAAGCACTGTCATCATGTATACAAAATTTATTTTTCTAATCTACTTCTACACTGCTTAATGTGTCAAGGATTTAGAGTAATTAATTTCAAGTAAACCAGTATTATCCCATATTCCTAATAAATCTCTATAAAGCTGCAGGCATTCTGCAAGCACTCATTCAAAAAAACCCCAAAAATCCCATTTGATGATGATTTGTTATAGGGAACAAGGTGTAGTGGTGGGACACAATAATTAATTGCTTAATTAAAAATGCAGTGTATAGCACTTCCTAAAAAGCTAAGCATTTGCTCTGTGTGAAGGAGAGAACTTAAGGATGAACAGATTGCAATGAAAACACTAGCATGCAGTATTTGCTAGGATGTGACTAATCTCAGACCTGTCTTAAATGTACCGTGAGGTTCTTAGGTTTTTTCAAAGGGCCAAGTGTCCAGTAACATTCTCCACACATCTTTTCAGAGACAAAATGTGGTTTAGTTTTTCGTTGTGTTTCTCTCTGTCTGTGGCTTAAGACAGATGTAAAGACACGTCATTGTTCACCCTGCAATGTGACATACTTCATATGGAAGAATGAAATACAATGGTATTTTTCCCTTATTTTTTTCCATTTATCCATTATTTTTGTCAACCTGATAACAAAACTGTGTTTAAGCTAATAAACTAAGAGCAAATTTGCTTCTCAGTAATTATATTTTCTACCATCATCCTATTTCATACATGTGAATAAAAATCAAGGACTTTCTTACTACAGCCCTATGAATATCTATTCCAAGACATAGGGGTTTAATTTCCCTGGCATCCCAGCAAAAAGTAGCCTTGCTTATTTGGATTCAATATATGGATTCTGGTATATCCTTTTTAGAAGCAGGAATGTGTGAAAAAAACATGAGAACATTAACACAGCTATAAAAATATTTTCTTTCCCATTTAATGTTACTAAGAAGATCATTTTCTTCTGATACAAAACAGTATCTTTAGAGCTTCATACAGAAAATTATGAAGCTATTAGAGCTTCATACTGGGGGTATCCAGTTAGGTTACAGAAGACTAAAGAACAGTCTAACTGTTGTTTGCCTGTTCATTCAAGCATTTAATGCCCTGAATTCCAGGAAATTAGTTTTTTGGGGTTGGGTTTTTGGTGGTTTTTTGGGGGTTTTTTTGGTTGTTTGGTGGTTCTTGTATGGGATTTTTTTGTTGTTGTTTTGTTTGTTTTGATTTTTACAATCCAATGGATAATTTAAATTGGAACTTTAACCAAGAAAGAGTAAATAAAAGACTGCAATATAAGATTTCTGTTCTATAGAGTAGAATTGAGAAGGGCAAATAACTGTGTTGACTTATTTATTCTGCAGAAAATTTTTCATGGATAAGGAATTACAAAAGGGCTAGACAACTTTAAGTGAAACTTAGGGGTCAGCTGGTAATTATGAATCAGTATACTGATTCTTGGAGATTGCTCCCAGAGGTTTGAGTAAGTCTGCATGCCCATCTTAGGTCTGGATGAATTTTAGCAGTAAATGCCAGTGCCAGTTTTCAGCTCGTTTTGCTCTCTGGATCTCTTTGCCTTTAAAATCTCAAATAAAGTCACATCTGATGAATACTCACATAGTCATATAAAGTACACTGTGGTCCATCAGGAGACCCTTTCTCTTGATTTTAGGGAGGATTTTCCAAGTTGTGTAGAAAACCTCCCTTCAGGTCCCTTTGACTTTTAAATATTGGTGTGTGTTGGTAGCTTCAGGCAGAAACCTCGTTCATCCTTACTAGGGTTTTCTAGAGACATTCCACGGGTGCGGCTCTGTTTCACAGTCTCAGTGATGCTCTGAGCTTTTTCAGAGACTGCTAGACCTGCCAGTCTGTTGAGAGCTACTTTTTTTCCTGCAAGCCCAAAGAACCTTCCATAAGGCTTCACTCAAGGCATCACTCTGCTGTGGTCCGGTGCCTTTATCAACACTCTTACAAAGGGTAGAAGAAGGCATGGAAATTGCATAACATTCTCCAGTCTTGGGATGCACCCTTCAGTCTTTGGGCAGGACCTATAGAAGGGCCTTTCTTCTGCAGGACTGCTTTAATGTCATTTTTAAGTTCCTGACCTGACTAGGAAGATGCTACCTATGTTCAAATGCTCTTATACAATAACAGATGCCAGACTATACCTGTTGATCCCTCAAATACGGCCTATTCCATCTCTTTCTCCTGATTTTGTTTCATTGCTCCATTCCAAAATTCCAACACTATTAGGAAAATGTGTCGGCCTACCTGATCCTGCTGTCAAAGGTCATACATATAGATGAAGGTAGGTAATTGTCTTCTACATCCACAAACAGAATTGTGTGAGATCTTTTCAGAGTGTCCAGAGATGGTCTATCTCTAGTTTTAGAGCAGCAGTGAAAGCTACAGTCATTACCTATAGTAGAATCAAAGCAGCACTGCAGATTTCCACTGCCATAATCTCTACCAGTGAATTGTTCTCCAAGTGCCTTAATAAGCACTCTATCTTAAGATTTCATCTTGTTTCCTTTATGACAGAAAAATTCTTATGTTTATATTTGGAATCTGGTTTTAAACACATCATCATCGGCCATACCTACCAGAAGGGAAATCTTTAGTTTAGCTTTTGTCTGGGTAGGTTATCAAGCAGCCTGTTAACCTTGTGGCCAGTATACAGTTTCTGCTTAAAAACTTAACGCATTCTAGCACTCGTTTGCTAGTCAGGTGTGGTGGTCTGATGAATGACAAACTTATGACTTGTTTATTGGAAAAAGGAGACAAGTTAGAACACTTAACTGTAAAATGGGTTTTCGAGACTTTTTAATCACCCTTAATTTCCACCTACTTTTTTCTTTTTTAAGGTTTTCCAGTTCTGTGCCAGCTTATTCAGTCCAAAAGCATCAGGTGCACAGGATAATACACAGTAGGGATTTACCTGTGTTGCTGCCACAGCCTCTGAAAAGACTGCAGCATTACCAACAGCTAAACAAGTCCTCATCCAGAACGCAAACTTCCTTTCCTGTCCCCTTGCAAACACATGGAAGAGTATGCAGAAAACCATTCTTTTTAGTACATGCTATGCTTTATACTCCTTTGATATCTCTACATTATAACATGATAATTCTCAAGGTTGCACTAAACCTGGTTGGACACTGAATTTGAAAAGCAGTTTTCAGTGAGGAAGCAGAGTAATTCCCTGCCAGAGGAGCAGTTTTTACTAAGAAATCCTATCCCAGTAGTATTTAGAAGATAAAAGTTTTGTGTTCTAAAGTAGGCAAAGCACTGGAAAAACTCTATGATCCATAATGAACTTCACCAAATTGACAAAAATGTTAGATTGCACTTTGAAACACTATACAAGAAGTCCCAAGACTAATTAGTTTCTCTTTTTTATACAATTGCATTTTCACAAATTGTTCTTGCTGTCACAGCTGGCCTTGGGACTGTTTACATTTATTTTGCAAGCATTTGGACTATCATTCATGTTGAGAGATAGCTATATTCCTTGCACACAAATACCAAAGGAAATGATCACAATCTGAGAAGCTTCAGCTCCTGAGGCTTATTTTAATTATAATAGGTATAGCAAAACAATTCTTGAATTGACTTTTTTTTTTTCCTGTAATTGTGGGATCAGCAATGGTCATATTCAGAATTCTTTAATTTTGACTTTTGAATTTTCCTCTTCTGTTTACCTCTTTTAAAACCTCTTTTATATACTTTTCATGGTATTAATTCATAGTTTATATGGCAGTTTGTGAGTATTTTCAAAATATATTTTAATTAATCTGAAGCTGTCAGGCATCCTTTGTGGCATCATGGTATGAAAAAATATTAAGTTCTCTGAATTATTTTCCTGCAGAATATCTACCCTACAATGTGGAGGAAAGTAAAAAAGAAAATCTATTTTCTGTCCTCTCATACCAAGAAAAACAAAGTATAGAAAGTGTTGCCTTACTAACTTACTAATTACCTTTCTGAAGGAAATCACTTCTCTCTGAACTTGATGGTTCTTCAGAGCTTCTCAGATCTAAGCAATGTCTGATCAGT
Organism: Promerops cafer; assembly: GCA_013398275.1. Taxonomy (NCBI): domain Eukaryota; kingdom Metazoa; phylum Chordata; class Aves; order Passeriformes; family Nectariniidae; genus Promerops; species Promerops cafer. The sequence goes on along the minus strand of VZSE01011625.1, from coordinate 624,026 downwards.
GTAATTTCAATGAAAAAAATCTAGATAATTAATTTTGCCCCTCCATAAATTCATCTTTTTCTATCAATGAGTATAATAAAATTTATATTAAGAATAAATCTCTTTCTAACCTCTACAAAACCGCACAATTTTCCTTCCTGCCTTTTTAAAAAAAAAAGAATTGTTTCTCCTTTCCCTCTCATTTCTACATTGTATTGGTTTCTGTTGCTCTCATAACCCGCTCCATTTCCATCTTCTTTTTCCAGCCTCCTTAAAGACTGCATCAGTCTTTCAGGCTGATCCCCAGGGTATGATGCTTTTCAAAAAGTACAACTCCAGATGACGCTATTTTCCACAAGATTCACCTGGAGAACCCGGCAGCCCCTGGCACAGCTGGGTGCACTGTTCACTAGGTAAAAAACTGGCTGCAAGACAGGGCCTAGGGAGTGGTGGTGAAAGGCTGCATCAAGTGGGTGGCCTGCCACAAGTGGAATTCCCCAGAGATCTGTGTTGTTTAATATCTTTATCAACGATCTGGACAAGGGGATGGAGTGCACCCTCAGCAAGTTCATGGTTGACAGTAGGTTGGGCCAGGGTGTTAATCTGCTGGAGGGAAGGCAGGCTCTGCAGAGGGATCTGGACAGGCGGGATCGATGAGCCAAGGCCAGCCGCAGGAGGTTCAACAAGGTGAACTGCCGGGCCCTGGACTTTGGCCACAACAGCCTCATGCAGCTCTACAGGCTGGGGAAGAGTGGCTGGGAAGCTGCCAGTGGAAAAGGACCTGGGGGTGCTGGTTGACAGCTGGCTGAACATCATCCAGGAGTTTGTCCAGGTGGCCAATGGCATCCTGGCCTGGACCAGCAATGGTGTGGCCAGCAGGACCAGAGCAGTGATTGTCCCCCTGTGCTCAGCACTAGTGAAGCCACGCCTCAAATCATGTGTTCAGTTTTGGATCTCTCAATGCAAGAAAGACACTGAGGTGCAGGAGCATGTCCAGAGAAGGGCAGCAGAGCTGGTGAAGAGTCTGGAGGAGCACAAGTCTTATGAGGAGCAGCCGAGGGAGCTGGGGTTGTTTAGCCTGCAGAAAGAGAGGCTCAGGGGAGACCTTATTGCTCTCTACAACTGCCAGAAAGGAGACTGTAGCCAGGTGGAGGTGGGCCTCTTCTCCCAGGCAACCAACAACAGCACAAGAGGAAATGGTCTCAAGCTGCACAAGGTGAGGTTCAGGTTGGACATCAGGAAAATTTTTTTCACTGAAAGTCACCATCCCTGAGGGTATTTAGAAGACATGCATATATGGCAGTTTGGGACATCATTCACTGATGGCTGGTGCTGGGTTAATATTTGGACTCTGTTCTTAGAGATCTTCAGTGTAAAAGAGTCTAGTAAAAAAACAATGTACCTACCCAATTTGAAATTTAATTTAACTGTGTTTTATTTCATTTTTCAGTCTTAGAGAATAGGGAGCTTTTCTGAGCAAATTGAGAGAATAGAATATTGTATGTCTGTCAGTATCCCACAAACTGTGCACTGATTCTGATACTTGAATTCTCTTAGCAATTTAAGGCTTTGAAATTCAAATAACTACTCTCTTCTACAGAATCCCGAACTACAAAATGTCCTGGTATCACACTGAGATGATCTACTTTGCTAGGATGCTTAGCATCTAAACAGAGAAAATAACCTGTGCTGACCAACACAACCCAGTTACACTTTGTTTATGTACAGAGGCATGAATGCATCTTGAAATTTTTGTCTAAACTGAAGTTTAACTTTCTACTGAGAGGCTTTGATATCACAGTGAAAAGCACAAAACGTGAGAGGGTTACATGTCAGAGCCAGGAGGAATGGTTTTGACAGGTAAAGGGATTTACAAAGTTTTCATGAGTATCTGAGACAATCTTTCAGAATGTTTCAAATGTAGAGGTGACTGTCCTACAATATGTGGTGAAAAAAATGTTTCCTACGCTTGAGGTGAGGCCATAGCACTATGGGATCCATGCTATCCCTGGCAGGTTTCATATCTGGTGTCAGCCTGGCTTTGTTTCTGTTTCCTTTCACTTACTGCTTTCAGTAATGTGCTCAGACCAATGCTGGCAGGGTCTAGACCTTAGGATGAACTCCTAATCAGCACAGGCACAGAAATTTGCTTTGAAAATTAAATGCTTGAACATGCTATTACCAAAATATATATGCAAGCAAGTAAGTAAATCTGGCATGCAGATCTCCTTGTTAATCAGGATTACTTTATTACTATGCAAGTCAACCCACCGGAGATTTACAAAAATCGAGATGGTAACTCCACCCTGCTGCAGGTGTGTTGAACAAGACAGAAAGTAAAGGCAGAAATTCAGGTGTGGGAAGCACCAAACAGCTCTTTCCTGGGAGCAACTCCCCACAATTTCAGGTGTGAGAGACCACGATTGCTTAGGACACATACCTGGCTGTAGCTCTGGATGGCACCTCTGGCCTGACTGCTGCGGGATGGGAGCTGGGCGGACGCTGTTTCGCCCAGGGCGAGGGTCTGGTTGCTGTGGTAGCTGGCTGAGTACTGGAAGGATCCTTCAGGTTTGGAATTGAGCTGGAGTGCACTCTGGGAGAGGAGGCTGGGCCCTGTGGGGACAGGATTTGAGAGCAGTCAGAAAGCCTCAGTGAAAGAGTATACCTGTATTATCTGTCAAGTGAATCTTGAAATTATCAGATGTATCTGGCTTTGGATTTTCAGAATTTGACTTTTCAGTAATAAAAATGCATGCATTACTTTGTTTTCTTACCACTCAGTCATCATGTTCAAGCAACAGACCACACTGCTTTCTTTGCAAGAAATGTATGGTTTTGACTGGTGAAGAAATTCTATGCCTGACAAAATCCAACCATACTATTTGATAGAGAACTCCTGCATTTCAACTCAGAATAGTTGATGAGGGTTTTTTTCCCCTAAGGATAAGCCTTTTTTATTTCTCTTAATTATATCCAGTCGTTCTGCCTGGGAAATGCTAACTTGTCCCTCCCTGAGTCCCCAGCACATTAGATCTATTGATTACTGCCACTGTCCTGTACACAGAGTGATGTAATACTTTGGTGCCTGTAGGGATGGATGGCAGCCTTTAAAATATTAATTGCTCTTCTCATCATGCAGGACACACCCTGATCTCAGTGAATCTTTGACGACTATTTTTCAGCTATCTTATCTTTCCCACCACAGCACCGCACAGCAGGAGAGCCAAGTACAGGCAGCGAGCCTGAACTGGGGCTGCCAGACTGAAGGGCATGTCAGGGCCAGGAACACTGGCACCTTCCACAGTTATTTAGTAGTTCTGTGAAACTAAAACATGTTCTAATCTTCATTAGGTTCACGTACAAGTGATTTAGCTTACCACATGCACATAGCAAATTTCCCGATTTTTCCACACAGGAATCAAGTGCACCTGCAGCAAATTTGCAGACACCAAGCTGAGTGGTGCAGTTGACACACCTGAAGGATGGGATGTCATCCAGAGGGACCTGGACAAGCTTGAGAAGTGGGTGCATGGGAATCTCATGAGGTTTAACAAGACCAAGTGCAAGGTGCTGCTCCTGGATCGGGGTAAACCCTGGTATCAACCCAGGCTGGGGGATGAACAGATCCAGAGCAGCCCTGCCCAGAAGGACTTGGGGGTGCTGGAGAGGCTGGACATGACCCAGCCATGGCACTCACAGCCCAGAGAGCCAAACGTGTCCTGGGCTGCATCCAAAGCAGCGTGGGCAGCAGGGTGAGGGAGGGGATTCTGCCCCTCTGCTCTGCTCTGCTCAGACCCCACCTGCAGTGCTGCATCCAGCTCTGAGACCCCAGCACAGGAAGGACATCTGTTGGAGCAAGTCCAGAGGAGGGCCACTAAGTTAGATGGAGCACCTCTTCTATAATGAAAGGCTAAGAGAGTTGGGATTGTGCAGTCTGGAAAAGTGAAGGCTTTAGGGTGACCTACTTGTGGCCTTCCAGCACCTGAAGGGAACCTACAAGAAAGATGGAGAGAGATTTTTTATAATGGCATGTAGTGACAGCACAATGGCTTCACATTGACAAAGTAGCTTTAGATTAGCTGTTAGGAAGAAATTCTTCCCTTTAGTGGTGAGGCAATGGCACAAGTTGTCCAAAGAAGATGTGGATAACCCATCCCTGGAAGTATTCAAGGCCAGGTGGGATGGAGCCGTGAGCAACCCGGTGTAGTTGAAGATGTCCCAATCCACGGCTGGAAGGTTGGAACTAGATGATCTTAAGGATTCTTTCTGACCCAAACCATTCTGTCATTCTGTGATTCTGTGATACACAGAGAGCTGCATTAAATAATACACACTTAATCCTCTCTCTGTCTTCACTGATATTAGTCTCTTTCAGTGTCTGGGCCCAGGAAGTGAAATACAAGAGGAGGAAAAAGGGTTGTACCTTGGCCATTGCATAGGTTACCTTCAACCCAACAGCTGCCATCTAGAGCACACTCAGTGGCTCCACAGGGATGACAGGGTTCATCTTCTGGTTAGCACTGACAAGCTCACGAGAGCACAGAAGGTGACACAAGCCTTAAGAGATGTGAAATTGTGAAATGATTACAGTGATTTTGCTCCTACAGAACATGTGGTAAGTTCAGTTTTAAACAGACTCACAATGGAAAAATTCCAATGAATTTACCAGAAATAACTTCCAGTACATTCCTGATACAAAGGCAGTTTTTATGACCTTTAAGTCTTTGCTATGAGGATGTAAAGCTGTTCCAAAAAGATTTCCGCTTAGAAAAGGTGCAAACAACCCCACCCCCGAATTACACAGAGAATATTTTTTCCTCTAGCCTATTTCTCAGAAATGGCAGAACCATTATAACTGCTATTTTCCAAATCCAACCCGAACTGCTCATATTATAAACAAATCGTAGTAGGCTATGTAAAGAGGAAGTGTTTGCATCTAAATGTAGACTGGGATTTTGACACTATTTTATACATCAACACAATTTATACTGCAAAATCAACTGCATTCATCAGAACATTCGAGATACAGGGCAAATTTAGAATGTAACTTCTGGTCCCTGTATTTTCCTTACAAGTACAGAAGGAGGTAGAGCCCCATGTATGCTGTGAGGCCAGTAAAAATGTATCACATCCACAGGAGAGCTGAATTTAATCCTCCATGGGTGCTTATAAATCCAGCCTTTGGTACTTTTCATTCCCTGGCTCTGCAAATAGGGTTTATTTAGCATTTTCCATTTAACTGGTTTTGTTGCAAAATTTCTTCTTTAATGAAAGAAATACTTTCACAGATTTATTTTTTATTTTAAGAGCATAAAGAAAATATGTGCTTAGTTATAAGAAGATCTGTAGGGTTTATTTCAATCTTTTGGATTTTGAATTTTCACTGAGAATTTTTCTGTGATCAAGTGATGAACATTATCAAGTTCAGAAATTTCACAAAGGCACAACTTTCCCATGAGAAGCAAAAGTTGCAAGAAGAAAGCAATTTTTGTGTATGAAAGTGTTTGTACTCATTCTGAAAGTAATTATGCTGTGACATTTCTAAAGCTTAAATAATGATTAAACTATCCCATGCTATGAACGCAGTATGTTTAAATTTTCATTGCATCTGGCTTTCAAGTGCTGCTTTCATATTACTGTGGCTCACTAGGGGATTTACATTGCCAGCTAGAAACACATACATGGGTTCCCTGCACCATTTAGTTTAAACACTTCCATGCACTTAAAGAAACTTATACAACCCCTTGGAAAAAGAATGTAAAAAGATTGGCACACATAGTTTGAACTTCACTAAAATATTGGTTTTATTTAGCAGTTTTTATTTTGTACCTTAACAAGCAGTAACATTTCAATAATTACAAAGTAATTTGAGAGAGACAGATAGATGTTTTAAATACGCCTAGAATTTTAAATAAGCCCAAGCAACTGTAGAATAGAGTAGTGGCTCCTCACCTGTAAATAGCAAAGCCCTAAATCAAGCATACAAATTAGAAGATACATTTGAGATCAATCAATGTGACCATGAAAAAACACGAGTTCGTTTTTCAGGGATTACAAGCAGTCCCGCCTTGTCTGATAGGGAAAAGATGGATTGCTTTTCTCATTAACATTCTTGAGATTTCAATCTGAAGTTAAAACCAAACCTTCTGAAGAGCCTGCAGCTCACTCAGAAGAGAAGTATGTTTGTGTCCTGTACACTGATGGCTCTTGACAATAATCTGCCATTTCTTCCAGGCTAGAATTTAAACTCTGTTATGTTGTTATAAGAAAGCATTCGTCCAACTGTTTTTTGTTTGCTTTCAGAAGAGTTAAGGCAGCTGGAAATTCTCTATTTTCAGCTGTGCACTAGAAATCACTAGTTAACTGCTAGCACAATTCAGTCTTAGTGGTTCCCTTAATGAGATATAATTACTGCAATTGTTCAATTTAAAACAAACACTTTGGGCTTCATAAGATTTAGTATAGCGGATATCAATGATCCATAGTATCACTTTAAAATTTTGTACTATGCTCGGTTTCTATTTGAGGGTAGAGGGAAGATATAAATACCTGTTCTCCTTTATGTTTTCACCACCACATTAAAAAAAAAAAAATCCTTGTGAAAGAATATTGATGTTGAATTATTCAGGGTCAATAGTACCAATTTTTCACTGATTCAGTTTGTGCCACTCTCCTCCTTTATTAAAATAGTAGAGGTAAGAGTGAAAATTCATGAAACCAAGTCAGAGCCATCATACTGCAAGAGACACTGCTGTGGACTGACTTCAAATGATGGAGCAGGGTAGAGCAATCAACTCTTTAACTTGTCTCCAGTTTGGAGGACAAGTACTGCAGACAATTCCTTCCTCTTCCTCTTAACCTTGAGTAGAGCAGTGTGCAAGCCTTCCTACGTTGCTCACCTTGGCCTCTGTAACCCAGCTCAGAAAGGAGCTGGAAGGAGAGGGAGATGGTGGTCTTGCTTGGGACACAAAGTGCACTTAAGTGGGGGAAAGCTGCTGGAGCACAGAGAAGACCAGGCAAGAAGAGAACAGATGTAGATGGAGGATATGCTTACATCAGGGAGCCAACCCACAAAGAAACTTCAGAGGTGATGGACAGCAGAGGACTTTTCTAGGAAACAGAGATGGGAAACAGGAATTTCTTTTGTGGTTTGGAGGCCCAGGTGCTGGCAGGCATGACAGGGTTACAGGAAAATGACTCTCCCATTCAGGCAGTGAGGAGAAGGGGCTTTCTGAGAAGCCCTTTCCCTTAGTTTATATTACCCATGCCTCTTAGTGCCAGTTATGCTGGTTATGATACGGCTATTACTTTTTGTATTTCAAAACTTGCTAGTTTAAGACATGTGGAGGACCTGATAGTACCTTGCACACTTCAAGCCAAATGGGGATGAGGAGCAGAGGCAGTGCTCTCTTTCTAAAGAGAGCAGCACTGAAGGCCACACTTGCCGTCTTCCTGCCACGCCGCATTTGACAAAACACAGTCTGACACTGCACTGACCAGCCTGGTTCTTGGCACTGAGAATGCTGCATGTGGCCATCAGTGTAACCTGGTGAGCTCCAGGCTGCAGACAAACCACAGCAGAGGAGAGCTTCCACAGCATCTGCCTGCTTCTGCCAAGGGGGAACTGGGGGAAGCAGGAGGCCAGGGTTGCAGGGTGAGCCCCATGGCGCAGCTGGGGCTGTGCTGTGCCCCCTGGCCTGTGGGGGACAGGGGTCTGCACTGGCAGGATTACTTCAGGGGCCACTGCTTTTCTGTCTGAAAATACAATGCACAGTGCTGCAAGAAGGTGCCGTGTAGCTATTTAAAAACCAAACTAAGGAAGTGAGTGGTCTTAAATGATGAGACTATTATTAATTCAAGGACCTCACAGTAAGAGTTGATTACGGGAAACAAAGTGACGCAAAGAATCCAGGCTACTATTATAATTCATTGCTGGGGCAAAAGTGAGGAAAAAAATGAAATTATGAAAACATCTGTCTTTTTAATTTTAATTTTCAAGAGCAATATTTTCTTAGAAAATAAAATATTTTGCCTGTCATTTCTGCTCTCTTCAGACCATGTCCTCTTCCTTCTTACATCATTCAGGGTAAAAAAAAACAAAAACAGAACCAAGGAAACAAAATCACAACTTAAAAATTTAATTTTTAATTATTTTTTAAAATAAATTATTCTTGAATGGAAGGTGTTTGCAAGCAAAAATATTTTAAATGACAGAACAGCAAAATACTAGGATACTTCCCAGTACCTCCTTATACTGTTCTAGCTAAAAAAAACCCAAATCAAACCAAAACCAACGAAGACCAAAGTGAATTTTGATTCAATGGACAGTCATTAATGCTGACTGAGGCTTCAGTGAGAGATTGCAAAAATAAAAAAATTACAAAAAAATGACAAAATACTGTTGGTCAGCACCAACAGTAGTTGGAAAGACAGGAATCTTGTTTGGGAGTCAGAGCTGGTGAGTCACTAAAAGTTTTTTCCCCTCCACCTGAGGTTAAGAACTTGTCTAGTGACCACACAAGTAGCAGAGCTCACCTGACTCATAGCTCATGGTGGTCATAAGCAGAAGAGTATCTCATATAAGAATCCCTGTAGGAACTTGGGCCCCAAGGAGCTTACCAGTGTCAGAAGATAAGCAATTTTTTAAGTGCTGAGAGACTGCTTCAGTACACTGACACTGATTAGAGATGGGGACAATGAAGGTCATCCTCTTAAATTAGTAATATTTGTAATACTACTAGATCATGAGTGAGGTTTTAAAAACAAACACATGTCATAGAATTGTTAAGGTTGAAAAAGACCTCCAGGATCATCAAGTCCAACCTTTGACTGAACACCACTTTGTGAGCTAAACTGCAGCACTGAAGTGCCACTTCCAGTAGTTTCTTGAACACTTCCAGAGATGGTGACTCCACCACCTCCCTGGGAAGCTCCTTCCAATGCTTAACCACCCCTTGGGAGAAAAAATTCTTCCTGCTGTCCAACCTGAACCTCACCTGGTGCAGCTTGAGACCATTTCCTCTTGTGCTGTTGTTGGTTGCCTGGGAGAAGAGGCCCACCTCCACCTGGCTACAGTCTCCTTTCTGGCAGTTGTAGAGAGCAATAAGGTCTCTCCTGAGCCTCTCTTTCTGCAGGCTAAACAACCCCAGCTCCCTCGGCTGCTCCTCATAAGACTTGTGCTCCTCCAGACTCTTCACCAGCTCTGCTGCCCTTCTCTGGACATGCTCCTGCACCTCAGTGTCTTTCTTGCATTGAGAGATCCAAAACTGAACACATGATTTGAGGCGTGGCTTCACTAGTGCTGAGCACAGGGGGACAATCACTGCTCTGGTCCTGCTGGCCACACCATTGCTGGTCCAGGCCAGGATGCCATTGGCCACCTGGACAAACTCCTGGATGATGTTCAGCCAGCTGTCAACCAGCACCCCCAGGTCCTTTTCCACTGGCAGCTTCCCAGCCACTCTTCCCCAGCCTGTAGAGCTGCATGAGGCTGTTGTGGCCAAAGTCCAGGGCCCGGCAGTTCACCTTGTTGAACCTCCTGCGGCTGGCCTTGGCTCATCGATCCCGCCTGTCCAGATCCCTCTGCAGAGCCTGCCTTCCCTCCAGCAGATTAACACCCTGGCCCAACCTACTGTCAACCATGAACTTGCTGAGGGTGCACTCCATCCCCTTGTCCAGATCGTTGATAAAGATATTAAATAGGACTGGCTGCAGTCCTGGCCACAACTGACTGGCCACCAACTGGATGCAGCAACATTCACCACCACTCTTTGGGTCTGGCCATCGGTCCAGTTTTAACCCAGGGAAGAGTGCACCAGTCCAAGCCACAGGCTGCCAGTTTTTTTCCAAGGAGAATGCTGTGGGAGAGAGTATCAAAAGCTTTACTGAAGTTCAAGTAGGTTAAATCCACAGTCTTTCCCTCATCCTCAAGGCAGGTCACCTGGTCATAGAAGATCAGGTTGGTGAACAGGACTTGCCTTTCCTAAACCTGTGGTGGCTGGGCCTGATCCCCTGATTGTCCGGTATGTGCCGTGTGATCACACTCAGGGTAATCTGTTCCGTAATATTCCCCAGCACTAAGGTTGGGCTGACAGCCCTGTAGTTCCTCCTTCCAACACTTCTTGTAGACAGGCATCACACCTGCCAGCCTCCTGTTGTCTGGGACCTCCCTGGTCAACCGTCATGATAACTGATGATAAATGATGGAGAGTGGCTTGGTGAGCTCTTCTGCCAGCTCCCTCAGCACCCTTTGGTGAACCCCATCCTGCCCAATAAAGACTTGTGAGTGTCTAAGTGGCACAACAGGTCGCTCACAACTTCCTCCTGCATTGCAGGAGGTCTATTCTGCTCCCCATGCCTGTCTACCAGCTCAAGGGTCTTGTTGTCCTGAGGATAACTGGTCTTTCTGATAAAGACTGAGGCAAAGAAGACATTAAATACCTCTGCCTTTTCCTCATTCTTGGTGGCAATGTACCCCTCCTGCCCAAATCCAATAATGGATGGAGATTTTCCTTGGCCCTCCTTTTGTTGTTAATGTATTTATAAAACCACATTCTATTATCTTTCACAGCAGTTGACAGATTGAGTTCTAGCTGAGCTTTTGCCTTTCTCATTTTCTCTCTGCATGACCAAATGACATTTTTGTAGTCTTCCTGAGTTGCCTACCCCTTCTTCCAAAGGTCAAACACTCTCCTTTTCCCCCTGAGTTCCAGCGAAAGCTCCCTCTTCAGCCAGGCCAGTCTTCTTCCCCATCAGCTCATCTTTTGACATATAGGGATGGCCTACTTCTGCGCCATTAACATTTCCTTCTTATAGTGTGTTCAGCCTTGCTGGCCCCCTTTGTTCTTAATGACAGTTTCCCAAGGGAAAGTCTGATAAGATTTAAGTACAATCAGTATTTGTGATACATATTTAAACTACAGGAGAGCAAGTTAAGGTTGCAGGAATGTGGATTAACTCCATTATATACTCAGAGATCTTTATATTTTTTTCTGTCTCACATTGTAGCACCATTGCTGTGTCACAAAGCCAAATAGTTAGATGAATGTGGGTTTCTTGTAAAGGAGGAACTCCCAAAAAGAAACAACAGAAATTGCTCTCTTGGGGATATCACTGACAATCTATCCCTAGTCTGACTGTCAAACATCTGAAAAGTTGTTCGTGTTTCCTAATCCTTAGACCACAGTATCATAGGGAATACTTCAAACATTTTAGCTTCACAGTATCTAACAATTCAACATAATACTATAGCAATAGTATGGTCAATCTCCAAAACAAACAAACAAACAAACAAAACAAATAGAAAGGCTGAGTTACAAAACAGGATTAATGTATTAATTAATACATTAATTAATAACAGAGCAGAATTTATTGTGGAACAAGTATTCAACAATATGTTATCTGGTAGTTGTTCCATTGTAAAATAAATATCAGATAATGACAAGTTACATACAGCGCTATATTATTGTGAAATAATGGTATGATTAATTCAGTATTCCAAATCTATGCAATAATTGCCTCTAAATTGGCTAAAATAATTACAGTACAAACAACAGAAACATCTACCTAGTCACCCTCCATGAGGTAATTGCATGTTTGTTACCTGAGTTTTTCATATGAAGTTACAAACAAAAATAGCAGGCAAGTGAAAGGAGAGGGTTTTTTCTTCTCCTTGAGATTTAAAGTCAGTTGGCTTCCCATTTGCTTCTCCAAGTAAGTAGTAAAGTGTAGCACTATTATTGTGCTATACATCTCCATTTGGTCAGTCATCTATTACGATGCCAGTTCTAATTGACAAAGGAAATAGACCAAAACGTGCTCGAACGACCATTTAATTAGCTCCCGTACCAATTATAAACAACACTTCACTCACCTTCGATCAACTGACAAAAGTAGTAATGATAAATTATAGAGTAAGTGTAAATAAAGTGTTTTTAATTAGTGTAATTTATCACTTCACACATTCTTCAACCTGCTTTGCTCATTTGGATAACAGTTGAAAGAAAAACACTGGCAAAACTCCTTTAATGTCCTTTAAACATTCATTTACAGAGTTAATAGGTTGAGGTGCCTCACATCCCATCGAGAGGAACCACCTAACTGTTAGTATATGCCTAATTAAGGATCTCAAATACCAAAAAGTCATCACTTACTTGTTTCTTCTGCCTCCCAGGTCATTTAGTTTGAGTGCAAAATATCGATTCCCACCCTACAACCTACTTTTTTGTTAGTTCATTAAAGTGTCTGTACTCTGAGTAAGCAGTTGCCAACCCCTCCTAAAGCTGAGTTGTATTTGTTGCCCAGTTTTCCAAAGGAATGGATAATTTAAAAAGAACGGCATAACAAGAGAGAGCTTTTGATGGTAACTTGCTGGTGTCCTTCCACAGTCTCTAATGTTAGAAAAGAGGTGATAATAGTTAATGACAAGGTGGACGAACCTATTCCTGGTGATACTAAATTCTTTGGAATCTCACTGATACATCCTGTGTTCTAAGTCCTGCTTCCAGAATTAAGCTGCTCCATCTGGAATGAGGAGTAAACTTTCCTTCCAAATCAGAAGGGAAAGGAACACTTATTTGTCTGTTATAACTCCCTCTGTTGCACTTATGTCCTATTTTGAGGTCATCTGAAACATTCTTTGAAGAAACTCTCACTGCCAAGATGACTTAGGATGGTTTTGGAAAGTGGAGGAATTGAGTGAGCAGAAGGGAGGCCCTGCAAGTACCACAGAGGGTGGCAAAAAGCAGCGACAATGCCACGTAAGTACAAACCTTCTCCATTTCCTAGTCTCCAGGGAAGTTGTGAGAAATGCAAGGCAAAACTAGCAGAGGCACGGGGCAATAAAGAAAGTCCTTGGGAACTATATGACAGAACTTTGTGGCAATCATAAGAAGAAGACATTTTCTTAATTACAGACAGAAAAGGGAGAGATTAAACAAAGGCAAAACTTAAGATCTGCAGTTGAAAACACAACTTGTCAGCTGCAACTGGTCAAACAGATTCTGTAGGAAAAGAAGGGTTTTCAAGGCACCTGTTAGTCTGACCTCAAATAGGAGATAACAAGCAGCTCTCCTATAACAAGAGTAATAAGCTAGGCACCCATTCTCCCTCCAAATCTTAGACTAGAACTAGAATAGGTCTAGGAAAATATTTCAATATCCACCTTCTAGGAGATATTAAATATTAAATATATCAGTAGCTTTGTATTACAAGAAAAAAAATGCTAAGACTGCAATATAACAAAGGAATTCCATACTCCAGAAATAAAGAAAGTTGAAGGGCAAAAAAAGGCAGGAGGAGGGGAAGAGGGGGGACACCATCTGCATCCATAAAACAAAGAAATAAATGGTAATACTTTAAATGCTTAATCACAAGCAGTTCCCTTGTTATGAACCAAACACATTTCTTTAGATGAGAGGCAGCAAATCTTAAATGAGTACACTGAAAACAAACTTGTTTTACAAAAAAGGATAGTAATTTATATGCAATGCCATGCTCTACCAGCATTAAGAGGGCTATGTTCTACCTACAAATACAGAAAAGGCCTTTAGTACTGCTATAGAACGTATTCTTAGGTACTGGAAAATAGGATTTTGTGGAATGCATTCAAAAGTATGGAATAAGTTCATCTTCATCCAAGAATTCTATAAATGATATATATCTGGAGAAATGATGCAAAAGCTAGGCTGATACCATTATATAAGTGAATAATACAAGGATGTCCCTTCTAACTCTCCTTCTGACCTAATTACTATTGGAAAGAAAGATGAAGAACACTTTATTTCAAGAGTAAGTGAACTGGAAATAGAAACTAGTTTCATTAGATGCTGATTATCTTATGCTTTTTACACAAGGCAACACTTCTGTATTCTGCCAATACTGTAAGAAGAAAGCAGAGGCATCTTCCAGAATTTAAAATAACAAATCTCTACTCCAAGGGATAGCAAAGCACCATAAATGTCCACAAGAAGTAGCAGAAAAATGTAAGACTTGAAAGGCATAGAAAAAAAATAAGTTTGCATTCCATCCCAACAGTAAATATTTCTTTTTTGATTCCTGGAAGACTTTTTTTTTTAAACCTCATGGAATAAGCTAACATAGCAAAGCTTAAGTAATCCTGACATAACAGGGTAACTTCAGTGTTAACTACTCAGATAGTGTGTATTTTGCTTTTTATACCATATCATGAATAACATTACTCCAGATGTTTGTATGAAATGTAAAACCAGACAGATCTTCTTTCATAAGCAATACTGGGTAATGTTTGACAGCAGGAAGAATCTGGAGTTCCATTACTGATGAGCAAAATTACTGAAGCTGCTGGAGACCAGAACTGAAATACATGCACTGAGCAAGAATAGATTATACTTATTTAAGCTCAGAATACAGAAGCTGGCCTTGTCTTTGGTTTTCTTCTGTATGTCTGTTTTAGTTTTTTGATAGAAAATCTATCCTCAACTGAGTTTAAAACCTGCTAATAAAACCTACTAATGCGAGTTTTAATTGACTCCAAGATTAAACCAATTTTTTGGGGGTAGAAAATTAATCACAATTTATGAAATTATTTGCTAAACCCTGCAGATATCGAAATCAGATAGTGTCTGAGCAAGATAATTTATCACTGGCCATTAGGACAATGAGCTTTATTGGAGCAATAGACAGACACAAGAACAAGATGGGCAGCAAGGATGATAACTAAATTACATTTCTGCATTACAGAAGACACAAAGAGGAAAAATAGTATCCTCGAGCCTTTCTGATGCTGCTTCTGTGAAACCTTGCAACACTAGGAGTGGTAGAACACTTCACTGTAACAGAAGCTTGCTCTCTATTAAAACATCACTGTGGAACCACAGGAGAACAGTACCTGAGTGGGGCTCGTAGATTCATTTGTGAATGTGACCAGAAGAAGAAATTTGCATACAGGAGGAGGCACTGCACCTTGCAATACAGACAGAAAACTCCAACTCAGAAGGAACTGCCATGTTTCCATTTGAGAAACACTGGGTTTTTGCACTAAAAATTGTCATTTTTTAATTTGTGTTTTTATTATCAGTCTCCCATTTTTAAAGGCATAACGACATTTAAAGGAGTAACTACATTTAAAATGGTGTGTGGGCCTTGTTTACAGGAAAAAAAAAAAGGCCTACTATGTTAAGAACATATTTTACATTATTAAATCCCAATTTTTTAAAGTGTTTTATACCTGTGAATACCAGCTGCGAGCATCAAGTGTTTCTAGTCACCCTCTGTGCCTAGCACAGCCTAAAATTGCTATCAATAGTACTAAACTAATGTGTTCCCTTTTTATTACTAGGAAATAAAATCATGTTTATAGACATCACACAAACATGATGTACGTGGAAGCTGAATGCATTATCCAAAAAAAAAATGAACAGACAATCTCCTCTCATAGAGCTAAATTACAATGCTGAAAAAAAAAGAAGTGCCCAACAGCTTCTGATTATAAAAGCCTATAAAACCCCTCACAGATATATGGATCTAATACAAAAGATATCAGCAGATCTATTATGCTATTATGTTGTTCTATGAACTTAACTACTAGCACAAAACAGGTTTCCTCTTCTTGTGCAAAGCAGAACTCCAATTTTTTCCAGACCTTTGCCAGGCTTAAATCCTGAATCTTTTCTGTCCACAAAAGAAAATGACTATTTGGTCTCTGAGGTGAGCCAGTTCAGAATGTGTTTAGCTCTGCCTCAGAAGTCAATTAAAAAGTAAGTCAAAAAGGTCAAAATTTTATTACAATCTTTTTCATCTGCCAAAACCTCCTCTGCCATAAACCAGAAAGCATGCCCTTCTGCTTTCTCTCAGTGTCCACACAAATGTGCACCACTCTGCTCTCACACTGTCCTGTCTCACACTGGAGAAAATTAATTTCTCCATTTATAAGGCCAGAATGCAAAAAATTGAAGCAGCTCCCTAATCTGCATTACTACACAAGTCACAAAAATCCTGCGTGATTGAGAGCTGTATAAACTACATGTTGCACAAAGAAATCAAACCCAAATCCATACCTGCCAAAATTTTATCTTCCACATACATCATTTTACATAGGCTAACAAGCCAACTACCTCTTTTTCCAGGGCTGCATCTCCACAATGCTTATGCTCACAAGCTGGCATCGGCAGATCCCAGAATGATGTGGCTCTTGGCAGTCCCGACTGTGCCGAGCGTGCAGGCACTGGCATTGCCACTGAGGCAGGAGCAGGGAGAGTGGTTTATCAGTCTGTCGTGGGGATGTGGGTGCGTCTGTTTCCTGGCCCGTACTGCAGGCACAATATTTACCGATGTTCTTTTGCGCCGTGGGTTCGGATGCCAAAAGCCTTTCTTTGTTCTGCTCCTACAGATGCTACTATAAGTCACTGTCATTTCCTAGCGAGTTTCAGTAGCTGCTTCCTGCAGTGGATGAGGAAACACCTGGTTGCCTGTAAAGGATTTGTGTTTGACACAGACTAAGCATTACAAGCTGATCATTACCTCCTATCCATCTTTGATGTTGCTGCTAATTGTTCCTGCTGTCCTAGTCTTGACTCTCATCTTTCCATTTTCCCCCTCCACGTATGTTTTACCTGCTGTTACTGTTCTTTTTCTTTCTTTCTTTTTTTTTTTTTTTACTATTTTGTACTACAGTACTAAAGCTAGATTGTGAGGGGTTGTATTCCTTAAGCATGGATTTTAAGTCAGTTGCACAGCATTAAATGACACCAGATAGCAAAATCAGATTCATCACAGGACAAGTTCAGAGATATGAAGTAATATTGTGATATCAGTATGGAATTTATATATAAAAACATGTTTCATCTTGCAGATATAAGTAAACTCCAAGAAAATCCATGTTACAGGTCACAGCACATTGAAACAAAAATTCAGCCTGTATGCTGCTGTGCAGAAATTGAGGGAAATTAGAAATTACTTAGTTGCAGTGTTCTCATAGTGTTACCTCTGGACTCCCAACATGACACAACAATGCCCAATTTGGGTTTGCTTCTAGTCAACGGGAAAGCATGTGAAAAGTCAGGATAGCAAGGTCACTTATATGCAGAGAATGTGTGTGGGTTTGGGGAGATTTTGATGGATTTTTTTTTTTTTTGTCTCTGAGGATGAATGATCATCTGTTTTGAGGACAAGCACTGAGGCTTTATTGCATGCTATGTGAAAAAAACCAAAAGATAAAGGAAGAAGATAAAAGAAAAGGTGGGAATTGAAACAAGAAAGGATGCAAAAGACAGGATGTGGTAAGACAGAAATGGGTAGTTTAGGGAAAGATGGGGCACTAAGAAAAGGCAAGAGAGCATAGAAAGGGAGAAGGCTGGATATTAAGATGGTATGAGTGTCTCCAGCTGGAGAACTTCTTGAGGAGAGGAAATTGCAAGAGGCAGCCTGCAGAAGTTTAGGTGCAACAATAAGGGCATGTACTGGGCTATCAGCTTTGAAGAGCACTTCTGCCAGTGGCTTCTAGTGCTTCCCCCTTGAAGCCTATAAACTCACCCAGGCACCCACCAATCTACAGAAGGACTGCAGAAGAACTGAGACGATTGAAGCCCAGCACAGGAGGGTGCCCACAGCAACTTCTGTGCCACCCCTGAGGAAACCAGGGAAAGCATGAACTGCTTCCCTGAACACTGATGGTTCATTCAGCCTTCACCAGGTTTCCTGCTTGCAACAAGCACACATGAACTTGAGGACAGGCAGCAAACCAAAGAGTAACAAGATCAGCTGGACCTGAGTCCATCCTGAAGTAGATACCAAAGTCTGTCAGGAATCCTGGTGGTGAAAGCCCACACTGTGACTCTGCTCCTAAGTTTGGTCTCCTTCTGCCTGCATAAGGGAAGCAGCCAAAAAGGAAAACTCTCATGCTCTTAAAGTAAGAACACTGACATGAATTTACCAGGATGTGATATGTCAGCAACAAAGGTGTGCCTGTTACACCATCCTGATACCCAGAAGGGCAGAGGTGATGGAGTACTGCATGAAGGTGTTTGAGCTACATCTCTTCTTCTGGTGCTATTCTCAATGCCTTTAAGCTCTGCCTCTGACAGAGAATGAAAACAATACAGTCCAAGCTTAGGATGCTTAGTGCTGATGGAGCATTTCCTGAGGCAGCACTGGCTGTAAACACTGATGCTGAGATGTAAGAGCTGGCTCTCAGCAGCACTAGAGCCAGCTTCATTTCATTAAATCCTAATGTCTTAGTGGAGTGTAGCAATGAATCTACAGAAGCTTTTCATGGTCAGCTATTTTGTAAAGACGTTCATCTCCTGCTGAGGATTGCCCCTGGAAAGCAAGGCACTGTGATCAGCCACTGGCTATTACAATGTCAAATGACTTAATAGTTATTTCATGCTCACATTTAGGGTGACTAGGGCCAGAAATGGGAGAGGGGTAAAGGAAACAACATCTTATCTCCATTCCTAATAAATCTACATATTTAACTACTACTTCAAAAGACTGAATTTGACTCACAGTTGAGACGATTCCTATACAGGTTTCTCTGTGAGGACATACAATGAACAACTGTGAAACCACCCTTTGAACAGTGGTGTCCCCCTTTCAGAGATTTACTCCATTACAAATTGGGCAAAGATAACTTTAAAACCCCAAAGTTTGGAAGCGAAGATTGGCCAAAGCCGTGTTTTAGAAGAGATGAATGGAGTAAAGAGAGGCACCCAAAATGTCCAACCATAAATATTTACCCTAAATATATTAAAATACTGACAGACATTTCTGCAATAAATCAAAATTTCCTCAGACTTCATACTGTGAGAGATTTATCTGGAGCTATGAACTGTTGACTCCGACACTGCCAGGTTTGCATTAATGCAGCAGACAGAAAGATAGTGTACTCTGTGTTAGGCACTTGCACCACTTCTACTCTAAAGAATCTGATCCTGAAATGGAGGAGAGGCATTAACACTTCCTACAGGTTTTTCAGCTTGGAAACGTACTCAAAGAGCACGTGATTTTATTAGTGTGTATGTTTACCAGGAGACCCTACAAGAACACCTCCTTTGTGTGCACAAAGAATGACTAAGCTGGAAAGCCCTGGCTCTCAGAGCAGATAATGAAATGGAAATAACTTCATCTGTCAAAAACTGTGATGTCCACTGTTGCCAAATTTCATCTCATTGAGCATGTCCAGCCATCTGACAGGTGGCAATTTCACAAAGCAAGAGCTATGGGATGGAAAACACATAAACAGACATCCTTTCACACATTCATTGTGTAAATAGTGCCTTTTTGTTTCAATCCATTTTCAGTTACTATGATAAAAGCAGCTGATAAAGGCTGAAAATCATACAGGTTGAACAAGGAATGCTTTTTTCAAGCTGGGACATCTGCTTTCCCACTGGGTGAGGAGGATCTCTCTTATTACAAAAAATTGCTGAATCGAAAGTGAATTACAAGAATAAAGTAAGAGTTTAGCCTACCTTTCCAGCCTCATAATTAGACAGGGGTTTTACGTGAAACCCACATCTGTCTAATGCAACCTCTGTATATAATCTCATATGGTAAAATGTTCTTGTAACATAATTCATTCTTCAGAGGGAAAAAGCCCAGCATCTAAATGGTACTGCTTCCTATTTGTGCTGCATTTGGGGCAAATAGTTTCAAATGATTAGAAGAGTTAATATATTGTGGGATTGAGACCAGAGTGGTAAGCCATGATTTTTCTTCCCCAGAAGAACTTGGACACCCTTAATTGTCTGCATTTCTGTCAATATGTAGCATCTGTGAAGTGCATTATGAAATGGCCTTAGCCAAGAAGATGGTATTATTAAATCTAGATTGTATTTACTCCCTTATCAGTGCTCTGGATTCTGCAATCAGTCCTGAGCACCAGGACAACAGGGTCACAGACATAAATAAAAATATATATCCAGAAAATGTGGGGGAAAAAATTCATCTGGAGTACTGGCAATGTTGTGTGGGAAAAACTGCAATCCTAATAGAAACTGCTTGTTCTAAAAAAAGAAAATTAAAAACTGAAATTAAAAATGAGCATTTGAAAATTATCAAGACAATTGGGAGAACTATCCAGAAAGTTTTCTGATCCATATCAATGAAAGCTCTGTTCCTACAGTCTGTGCTGTTGATTTAGAGAGCAAACAAGGAAGGTTGCCAAATGAAATGATGAAGCAAGTGAAAAATAATGAAATTATTCTGTTTCAGTTAGAAATATAAACACCAAAAGCTCCATAAATCTGCCCCATAATCCTTTAAAGACTGGTCTCATGGTCATTTTGTGGAGGCTGAAGCAAAGGAAGAAGTGTGGAAGATTTAAGAATAGATACCTTAAATTAAAATTAGAGACTTCTGTATTGGCCGACGTTTGAAGCTGTGGTTTAAGTTAGGAAGAAAGTGCCAATGGATTTGCTCAGTAATCCTAGAAGTCTTCACACCCTCCTTTTGCTAATGCCATGACAGAAGGAAAAACCACTGCCTGTCTTCACCGCTGTAGACTGTAAGGATGCAGCATATCGTGTAAAGACTCAGTGAGCTTCAGCTAATTATCTCAGAAATTGTTTTTATGACAGTGTCATGTCAATCCTCTAATGTGGCATGCTAATGACCCACAGGAATAGGGGGACAGAGAAACTAATAGAAGGGAAAGAAATATAGAACCAACTTTTCCTCTTGTTCTACTTTCACCTTACACTACACATCTGAAAACTGCAAATTTACAAACACCATCAGGAAAAGCTGATGAAAAACAACTGCTTGAGGACTCCAGTTTTGCTGTCACAGAGGATGGGCATCTGGGGGCCTCGGGCAGTTCATCAGGACCTTTCCCACTTATCTGCAGGCCAGACTGCAACCTTATTAAACCTTAATGACAAATGTCCTCAGCAACCAATCTTCTTAACTCAGACAGCTGTATATCTGTGTTTACTCTCCTTCCTTCCATGCAGCTTTCCACCTTTTCAATTGTTCTTACATATAATCTGAGTGGAAAAAAGGAAAAAAAAACAAAACAAAAACAAAAAAGGAGGTGCGTTGACAAGGCAGTAAAAGAAATGGATCTGAAGTAGTTGTGTAATTTTGAGAGAGTGGTGCAGTGATGGGAAAGGGAGGAAATAATGTCTTGCTTCTTTTATCCCACGTTTTTCCAAGATTTCTAGTCAGAAATATTAATTTTTCGTCTCCGCAGCGCATACTCAGCCCTCACAAAATTTATTTTCACATGCCTTACCTCACTAGATTAAACCATTCTGCCATGAAAATACCTTTCCTGAGCTACATTCACTGTTCAGTAGTGCTGTCTCCTGAAACATCCCTAATGTTATCTCCGTCCTGAACTAAATTTCGTTCCTTTGCATGTTTCCTCACCCAATGATTTCAGGTCTTGCTCTTACTGTGCATTCCCATTCCTCTTCCATGACTCATTTCCAGCATCTTATATGTGATTACATTGGCTCTCACATGTCTGGTCTTTCTCCTGACACTATTTAAGGTGACAGTTACTTATCTTCATTTATGCAAAAGCAGTATTTTTGAGTTCCCATTAGAAAAAGGTAATGGCGGAAGGAAGAAATATTTTCAGAGAGGAGCAGCCAGGCAAGCTGGGTGTTACAGCAATGTAAAGCAGGGAGGAGGATGGATTGAGTGCCCTCAGGGTGACCCCTGGGCCCACAGTAGCTCATGTCTACTGACACTAGCAGCAGCCTGTATGTGCCCTCCCTCGGGGACTGAGGGGACCACTGTTGTTCTGCTGATGATCCCCAGGAATACTCAGGACAGGCTGAACACCCCTCTGAGGCAACAAAACGATGACATGATTGATGTAAACTGGAGAGACATAGTCTTGACAGATCTAGAGCTACACAGAGATAACGAGAAATCATTGCAGTATGGGGAACTGGACCGTGGAGATGCAGGCTCAGGTCTCCAGTTGGATGCAGTTTCTTGCATAATTCTGGAAGTTTCCTGACTTTTTGTCTGTTGGTTGTAGCTGGAAGCACATGGTTTGAGGAAGACAACTTACATCGAGTTGGGACAGAAGAAAGAGGTGGGTGACAGTGCAGAAGTTCCCTTTGGTTGCATATAACCTTGTCCCAGGGTCAGCTCCACCATGGGAAGCTTGTATGAGAGCTTGCAGCAGTTATGAATCTGCCTGTCTGAAAATAATTACTTTAAAACCAGTGATCACTCTCCTTTCATTTCACCAAATTAATAAGTTTTATATACTTACAATTTTTTACATTTGCTGATTCACACTCAGTAAAGATAATTAGCGAGCATCTCTATTAGCAATACAGAGCCCCTCCTGTGTAAGCCCCTTTCATGTGACTTGTCCCTTGAGGCTTTTTTTCATGGCTTTTATTTCCTACTAAAGGAATAGCACATGTGAAGTGATGTTTGGGATTTAGAGTATTATAACAGCTGACTGCTGTGTGACGACTTTTTAAAACTAAGTCTGAGAAAATCAGAGTGCGTGAAACCAAATTGTAAAGATTCTGAGTAGAGACACACTAATCCTCTACAAAGACAGAGCTACTGATAGATTAAGTCATTAGACTAGATGCACAGTTCAGAAAAGGAAGCTGTGGTCACATCACTGGGCAGGCTTTCTTTCATATGATGATTTTAAAAAATCTGCTTCAAATGCATGGCAGGCAGGAAACGCTCTCCTCAGAATCAGTCTTGTTACTTAAAATACAGCTTTGTAGTCAAACTGCAGAGAAATAAACATAACTAAAACTGTCAAACTGGAAGCTCAAAAGTTAGAAACTGCCAGACAAAGTTTCCTTTTCTGAGTCATTGCTCTTCCCCTCCTTCCTTGCCTTATGGCCAGTGCACACAATGCAAAATGGTTCTGTGTTTTTTACTG
The DNA here is from genome assembly GCA_013398275.1 of Promerops cafer. Taxonomy (NCBI): domain Eukaryota; kingdom Metazoa; phylum Chordata; class Aves; order Passeriformes; family Nectariniidae; genus Promerops; species Promerops cafer. The sequence goes on along the minus strand of VZSE01011625.1, from coordinate 601,198 downwards.
CATCACATCAGGTCTCCATTGAAAAATGGAGAAAAAAATCAATACAAAGAAAAAAAAAAATTGCACCCTGGTGGATAATTCTACAGCACTCAACGTTTACTTCAGATCACAAATGATGATTTTTGGAATACCTGTAAAGTGAGACATTTATAAAGATCGCATTTCCTATTTCAAGATTGAGAGGATTAAGAACTGAAGTGTCTAGGAAATGCAAATACTGTGTTTGAGACATTACAAAGTGGGCTTTAAACTTCCTTTTTGCATCATAATTCAAATATTTGAGACCGTGCTCCCACAGTGTTCTGTTACAACTGTTGGCTCTCAGCACACCTACCTGGCAACACCTAAAACTGTATCCATAAAAAATACTTTCAATTTCACAACTGTAACAAGAAAACTTTAAGACACAAAGGAGGCACACAATAAAATTTTAGTAAATACGAGACTTTTGTTTTGATTGGATATGTGTGTTCTACTCATTGCTTACAGAAGTCAGAAGCACTCTGCCCTCTAATGTGCTGTTGCAATTTGAGCCTCAACTTGGGGTAAATGAGGCATGGGCAGAAAATGTACAAAATAGGGCATGATAATAATTGTTTTCCAATGCATTCATGAGAAATTCAAATTATGCTGTACAGATAGTCTTGACTTTTGTACTTTTGACTTTTAAAAAACACAGTAACATTTTACCTGTCTGATGTGTTTGTAACATTTTACTCACAATTCAAAAAAGACCCCCAAACCAGAAAAAAAAAAAATCCAATATATGACATCCTAATTGTATTTATGAGTGATTAGCAGAGCTGCAACTGTTAGCTTTGGCATATAGATCTGATTCTTAATTAAACCCATAAATGGCAAATAGCAATCCAGTTTTATTACAAGCTGAGCCCAGAGCAGAGGAATAAGGGCACTGTGACAAAAGGCTTTATAAATATTTCCTGACAATGCAGAAGATCAAGCTTGCAGCCCTGTGGGGAAGCCTGCTCCCTTGTGAGCATCTGCACCTGCCTGTTCTCTCCAAACCTATGTTTCTTAGGGACAGCTACTGTCCTGTCCATAATGATACCACTTTTCCTTTTCTTCATTGTCATTCTCATCACCCCTTTGTTCCCTCTCTTTGCTCCTAACTCTTGCTCCCATGAACAAATCATCCAGCCAAGCAAACTCAGCTTTCAACATTCTGTATGGACCTCCTGCTTCAACAAACCTCGGTTCCTCTCCTGATGATCCTCTACTTTTGCAATCCATCTCTATTGCTCCTCTTCTCCATCACTGTTTTCCATTTGCCAATGTTCTTTATTCTTCTTTCTATCTACCGGCATTACAATTTGTGTTTTAGCTTATTGTGATGCTCCCCAGAAGTGTCTTTAGTATTAGTTTTTTTCACATACACAGACTTCATTCCATGTACTATCTTCATCTTTCTCTACCATTTTTTTCTTAGTTTCCATCTCTTAAGCCAGTTTCTGGTAGTTTTCCATACAAGGCCCCACTCTGCTCTCAATCTCCTCTTTCGCCATCTACCCAGTTTCATTTTTCTATCATAGAATCACATGTTGAAGGCAATCCTTATCATGCTAGTCTGTTTTGTTTCTCCTCACCCTCAAATGAAGAAAAAACCAAGGGCTTACATTGTTTCATCATGTTTTCCCCATTTTGTTCAGATCAAGCAACATTTTAACAATTATACAGACTGTGTTCAGATTAAGCAAAACCATAACGGAAGTGTTAGTGACACTGTTGGCCCAGAAATCTTGTGCACAAGAAAAATGAAAAATTTTCTATTGTCCCAGGATTGTCAGCTTGAATTTGACAGCAAACCTTATTTTAAAATAATGAAAAATGTTCTGACAAATCAAAATTCTGCATCCAATGTGCAATGTCTTCCTTTTGTCACCTGATGACCACATTGCAGGTGATGACTTGTCATTGCTAGAGATGCTTTGCAGAAGGTGGCTGTCACAGTTCATCAGCCTTTTCAGATGAAGGGGAGATTATCCCTTTTGATATCAAGAAAGCTGAATTTGGGCAGCCACCTCCAAAGATGTGACTCAGGCAGAAAGTACTGGGTAGCAGGGATCAACTGATCAAGAGGGAAGGAGATGTAGAGGAGCACTAAAAAAAAAGCCAAGCCAGTGTCAGGAGCTGCAGTGGCAGGAAAATGACTGTGGGTATATATTGTGGCAGATGGGGACAGAATATGAGATAGGAGCCTAAGGAAAAAGAAAGGAAACTAGGGAATTTACCTGGTTTTTCATCATCTAGTGCTACATCTGATAACAGATCAGTTAACATGCTGGAAAACAGTCTCAGTGTGACTCAGGAGCACAACTGTTGGTAGACATCTGCTCTACAAACACAGAGTGGCATGTCCCTTGTTCACTTGTGCTGTTGTTTAGCCTTGATTCACTTCCCCTGTGGCTGGTCCTAGACAACAATCCATCCACTCACTGCACAGTTCTGCAGACAGAATGGCTGGTAAGTGACCAGTGAGCCAGCCTTGGAGAAAAGACTTCACCTTTCTTGCAACAGCTGCCATTCTGTGCATCAGCTTTAAGTTCACTTATTTCTGTCTGTGTATCCACAAGGTAATTTTAGCTGTAAGGAGTTACCAGCTACCTGGCCAAGTGGTTACAATCAGACATCAGACTTCCTCACAGCCCCCCAGTATGTTTCATTTTATTACCTTTGGATAGTGAAAAATTGCTGTTTGAATATTGTTTTTATGGTGGTGATGCTGAAGTTTTGTAACACGACCTTATACTATAGTACAGCAACATTGCAATTAGAAAATATTTTCCTTAAAATATATTTCATGCACTTGTTTTTCCCCCCAAAAAACTAGCAGCACTTAAAGACATGCATTCAGTTTTAAAGCACGAAATTTTTGGGTTCTAGAAGACATATTTCTAGCAGCTTACTTTCACTGGCTGAATAGTCCTGTGGATCAAGTATCCCTGATTCCTGCAGCGATCTAATACAGGAGTCCACCAGCTCCAGACCAGTGGTGAGTTCATCTTCTATATCTTTCTGACCATCTGTAATGAAATTAACAACATAAAAACATAAAAGAAGGGCAAAAAGGTAAAGCCATACACAAGACAAAAGCTAAAACCAGTTATATGTGACTAAGCATTCACAGGTGATGAAGGAATGGAGGCCACACATTCCCAGGATGCTGGCCATACTGAAAATTGTGCCATCCTTTGAAAGTGCAGCCCTGGATTAATAAAAGCAAAATGAGAATATTTAAGTATAGTAGTAAAAAAAGCCAGAGACACTTTTAGCAGCGCACCCTCTCAAAACTCAACATTAGTTTCAGTGTACTTTTTGCCAACCCTAACAACTTTTGCCAAATCTTGTCACTTTTTAAGTAGAGTTTTCACACAGTAGCAATGAGAAAAAACATACGAAAACCCCAACAAAAACCTCTACATACATCAATGTGCTTTTCCCCTCCATCTTCTTTAGGTAAAAAATGATCTTTCTCAGAGAAAATGTAAGTAATACATATATGTAGATAAGTACATTACCTTGTGTTTGCCAGTGAAACTGCTCTTCTGTTGAACTGGAAAGAGAAAGAAAAAAGTGATAATTTTTAATTAAATTGTTTTGTAGTGTGCCATGAATATTCAGATATAAATCTATCCTGAAGGAACTGGTTTAAGAGAAGAACACATTTAAGAATAAAAAACATATTTAGAATACATAATTTTAGATATATTTTAATTAATGACTTGTACAGCAGTCACTCAGCTGGAGGGAAGCATCTTTATTTCTTCATCAAGTAGTTTGAATCAAACATATTGGCCTCTTGGTCTTGATATACAAACGACACTATTTCAAAGCAAAAACATTAGCATTCTTCAACTTTTCCAGACCCTTCCATTTGTCTGATTCTCCATGTTTTTGAAGAATTTTATAAATTGCTTTGTCAAGTGAATAGTTACATGTGATTTCTGAAAGAAATTATGAGTCCTGGTTCTACTGATCATTATGTGCATTTTTATATTATTCAAATGTGCAGCTAAGTTAATTCAATTGGCCTACACAGGAGAGTAAATTTAGATGTGTTTGTGCTTCTATGTACAAGCACTTAAGCAACAGAAGGTCTTAATTTTAAAATAATGAGCATGCACACCAGAGGATGGGTTAGGTAGGGTATTTTTTTTTTTTTTTCAATAAAATGGAAGATACATTCAAATGAATGTTAAAATGAATTGTATATTCAATTAGGCAATGACTACACTTTCCTCCAAGGCATGTTCTGTTTATGCTTCAATATAGGTTTTTCTCACATGACGAGAATACAAAAAGGATTGAAGTACTAACCATTCTTTTGATTATTACACTCATGACTGAAAGATTTTTCTGTACATTTTTATAAGATACTTACAGAGGAGAACAACATTATCTGTTGCATCTATAAGTTAAAAAAACAAAGACTGAAATTATTTTAATTTTTCAAACAATTATATTTATTTCTTCTTTATTTATTTTCTGATGTTGAGACTAAATACTCTTTTGGATGAGTAAATGGATTTAAATCTCTAATTGTTTTCCCTTTTCCCAGCAGATGCTGGATCACTTATGAATATGTCAGTACACCTCCTACTATCTATGTTCTGAACAATAGTAATGTAAATGAAATTAAATGCTTCCTTGTGGAGGTCTATTTTTACAGTAAAGAACTTGTGTCAATTATTTAACAGGCTTGCTAGTGTTAAAAAAAAAATAATTCTAGTTTACATTAAAATAGTTCTAAAAGGACTTCTAATTTCTACCTAGATTCATAAATGTTAGCCTGGCAAGTTCAAATCCATACATCATCATAAATTTCCTAGTATCTGCAGTCTGTGGTTTATATTGACTCACTGTAGTGAGATGTTATAGATTAAGAAGCCAGTCCTTTGATGAGATAGTGAACTAGAATTCTTGCATTCAAGTCCACTGAAATTAACAATATTGAAGGTAAGTTTTGACAGAGTCCTCGGACAAACAATAATAACTGCAATGTGCTGAACTGGATGAAATTACTTTAATTTAAATTACCTTTTGAAATTAAGTCCTAGTGGTGACTAGGGACAGTGACTCTTTTTGATATAACACTTTTTCCAATTTTACATTCCTTTTGTCTGATTTTCAGATGTACTAAATAATTGCAGCTTCATCTGACACACTGGGACTTGAGAGCAATCTTCCTTTCTGTAATTAGCACAATCCATAATACGTAATGTACTACCTTCCACTCCAGAGTTCCTCTTCCAGATTTCTATGTGATAGATATCACTTCACCAGCCAGAAAAAAATGTAATATCTCAGGTGGCGTTCTTGCTGGCAGAATGAATTACGAGATGTTGCTGACAAGAACACGATGATGTAAAAGCCTATGCCACCTCATCCAAATAAGTTAGAAAACAAAATCAAGTCGTGCATAAAGAGTGAATTACCACTTCCAGGAATTCCAGCTTAGCCCTTTTTAAGTAGCAAAGTTGTACAAAGTGTAACAAAGTTCATTATGTTCAATGAATCACTTGTGGTTGATTCGTAGTAATCCCCAATACTACTTGTCTGACTTCCACAGAAGCACTGTACTGTATCCATATTAATCTCAGGATCACAATGAATTTTCACTACATTTTGACTTTTCCAATTTTAGTCATGCTTCTCCTCACTACTACTGTAATGGTCTTTCAATAAATAATGTAGCTCTCAGAGTCATGATAGCAGATCCACCATCAGAATTTTTATCTTAATGCTACCTTCTTATTCAACATGTGGAACATGAACCAGGCTGAGCAGGGCAGTGGTGAGTCCCCATCCCTGGAGGTATTTAAAACGTGTAGCTGTGACACCAGGGGACACGGTTTAGTGATGGACTTGGCAGTGCTGGGTTAATGCTTGGGCTTGATGGTCATAAAGGTCTTTTCCAACCTAAAAGATTCGATGATTCTCTATTAAAGCTGTATTTGTTCCTACAAGGATATCAGTATATTCTGGTATGGAAAGAGTGCTGTGTTTTCCTTAGTTAAATTCATGCTCTTTCGCTTTTTAACAATCCTGTTTAGTTGAATATTGAAGCTGCCATTTCTTGGTTGCAAACCAATGCCAGAGCCTTGCAAACAAACATTTAAAGGGTTTCTTTCCCTAGAAAATTTTATTAGACTTTGCCATAGTTTTAATTTAGAAACTCTTTATTTTTTCCTTTTTCCCTTTTTTTTTAAACTGAGCTTCCCCTGCTTTTGGCCTGAAAAAGATTCCTGACTGAAGCAACCTGACTTGTTTGTGCAAGAAGCCTTTAGGCTGTCACACGACTGTGCCAAATCTGCTTGAGTGAATAAAAGGGCATGCTTTTCTGTCCTTTTCTTTCAGGTGTTTCCCAGCTTCACAAGAGATCAGTACAATTGACTGTACAGTTACATCAAATACATGAAAAGACAAAAAACCAATAATTAACAGAAGTATTGTCCTAATAAATTTTCCAGCATGTTGAGAGAAACGTATTTTTGCTTCATGTTTCTTTCTAAAGAAAAATGCATTAGCAACCACTTTTCTGCATATTTTTATGCCCATTATATAAGTTTGCAAACGTTAGTATCTTTGACTGAGGAAGATGAGCAATAAAATTCTTTATCAAGTTGCTCTGAACTATAGTAACCTGAGCCCACCTTAAGAGTTTGAGGAAGGAATTTTAACCGGAACTACATTAGGATAGCATTAGAAAATTGTAGCATAAAATATGACTGAGCTGAGAACTCAAGCAGGTAGAATTACTACCTCCCTTAACCCAAACTCAGAAGAACAATTGTGATTTATTTATTCTTCTTTTATTTTTGGTAGTCATTGCATCCTGTATATACTTCAAATGTTCGAGGTACAAGTAAGACTGCTGTTCTACTTAATTCTACCTGACTTACAGAAAGAATCCTCCATCACTATTCAACGATGCAAAACTTGATTCTTCTATGCTTATATTGTCTTTGGAAAATTCAGTGTATTGAAGGAAAATCACAAGGAAGCTGAATAACTTAAGAATGAGAAGATAACACTAAAACCCAAACAAATGAACAAAATACTTGACTAAACAAAAGAATATTGTTATATGCTTCGTTCTTGATGTTAATGTTTAAGCTAATGAACCTATCTTCTGTAAGGATGCACTATACTGTGCTTAAAGCTTTACCTTTAATAACGACCTAGGAAAGGAGATATTCCAGTAAAAATAGTTTTACCTCCCTAGGCAAGAATGAGCAAAGTAAATATCCACAGAACGGTCATCTAGATTCCAGCTGAACTCGCACGTTCCCATTTCTGCACGCATGTCATAAAAGCACCAAAGGAGTGAGAACCCTCTGGGTGTGACCTTGCATATGGGGAGGGCGAAAGGGAAATGAGCACAGCACCCTGCAGGGAACTCATTTTGGGGAGCATCACCTGGGCAGCTCTACCTGCCACTGCCCAGCGAGGAAACAGCAGAAGCACAGAGCATTGCAAAAATGCAGATTTTCTACAGCCAGCTGAGGATGTCTGACTATTACCAGCAGCTCTGTAAATCAAGTTTATCCCTTTTCAGGCACAAATAGAAAAATCCCAGACTGACCTACAGTTTGTCTATAAACGAGCAACAAATCAGGCCTTAGGGAGCCTTCATTTTTTTCCTGTACCTCAAGTCAAGTTAAACAAGATGTGGGTGCCCCTTCACGATGGACTTGATAGGAATCCACCGTGATAAGATGGACTCTGTGTAGACAGCCGGCACCTGCATAACAAGGTGAGTTACAGATGACCATCGAGCGCCTTTCCCAGCAATTTACGCGAGTCAAAAGCAGTTTTGGTGGTATAGAAGTGAATGCTCCATATGACACATGTTCCTGGACAACATTCACCAGACATATTTCTATAAAAGCAACCAAAGTCCTCCAGAGAGGTAACCCGGAGGTGGGGAATGCTATTGAATACTTTGGCAGAAGAAAAGCTGCCTGAGACATCCTCAGACTGTGTTGCTATTAGGGCCTGTAAAAACATCCAAAGATTCACTTTCAAAGCAGGTGCTGGGAAGCAGCAAGGGCACCTTGGACTCAGCTGAACTGCTAGAAGGTGGATGTGTGCCTGTGGCACTGGCAGCAGGGACACATGGTAGGCAAAGGTAAGTGACACCAAAGCCCAGCCCAAGACACATTTTGCACACTACCTGGACACAGCAGTACTTGCAGCATCACTTGTGTTTAGTTTTAGACATTACATGGCCTAATGTGAGACCCAGCCCCTTAAGAGGAATGCCTTCATAGGTTCAGAACCATTCAGTGCAAGAAGGAGTTTCACTGCCCTGTACACACTTCTCCAGCAATAGTATTTATTATGCAGCTTGCAGAAATGCACGGTTTTTATGCCATGCACCAAAATACATCAGTGCACATGGGCAGCAGGCCAAAGCAGCTGGTCACTCATTGCTGTGCTGCTCCCCAGAACACCACAGCAAAGAAACTCACCACAGCACACTCACTTCTTGCTGGGAAGGGAGGTAGGTTTTCTTTCACTCACTGTTTCTGGCACACTCCTTGCTTTATCACCGAGCCTGCATACAGGCTGCCAGGGCAAATTCACACTTTTGTATTCCTCTAATTATCCAAGAAATGTTTGTGTGCCTCTCCTTTGTGTGAAGTCATTCAGTTTACAGTTGTCACTCTTTTTTGAGAAAGTGCTATAGCTATCTGCTACACCAAAATATTTTTATTGTTTTCTAAAACAATCCATGAAATTATATCTAAAACAATTCATTAAATTATATATACTGTAGAAAAGCTATGAAAGGATTTTACAAGGAGTTATATCAGCAGATGATCTATTAAATTATTTCTACAATGGAGCTACAAACATTGCTGTATATAATTACAGGCAGATGCTGTTCCACTGATTTTTAAATTGCTTTTTTGTTGTGGAAGGTGGAAGAAAAAAGATCCAGAAGCATTTCACAAAAAGCAAGGAGGCTGAAAAACTAATATTCCAACTAAAGCAAAGGCGAAGCAGATTTTAGATCAGCAGTACATTTCAGGTTATCTGCAAAATAGTAAACAACTTTTAGTATCAGCTATTTGGTGGGAAAAAAAACAACCAAACAACCTAAGAGTAAATTTTACATTAAATAATCCTGTGAAAAATTACCAACTCTTCAATAAATTACCATAGTAAAAAAAAATCCTCAAGAGCAACTTTTGGGGTTTGTGCCAATTTAAAATGACATCAAAATCTATGAGACTGGTAGTCACTCCCTTCACCTCTATAAATGTGACACTGTAGGCTCACTCAAATATTTAATAGCACTCTTTAGTCAGCTGTGGTATCAACTTGGCTACCCTATCAAGAAATCCTTTTTCTGATGTTCCAACAAACCTCATCCAATCCCCTACAATGATCCTGGAAAATGATAAAAAAAAATTCAACAAACCAAAATAAATAAACAATACCCCCACAAACCCATACATATTTTACCGATGGCTGCTCTCTTGTACCTTGGAAATTTCAAACCGACTTTTAAAATGATGACAAAGTTCTTAGCTGTAGATGCCAGAAAATCATTCAGGTGGTTAATTTCCACCTTTATTAGAACAGCCTTGCTTCAAGTTCCTGCAGGGAAAGAAAACTGTCTAATTTTTTTCCCAGAAAAATTATTGTTATTCCCTAGGTTTTAGGAAATCAATAGCAGAATTTTGTGGCTGTGCTGTGAAAGTTTTGTACTTCTTTCCAATGATGCACGGAAATATCTGCAGCCAAATTTCCAAACAGGTCTCAAAAATCAATGCTTTCCTCTCAGTTTGATACTTGCAGAAATTTGCAGACATGATTTTCCTTTAAAAACAAGTTTTAAACTGCTCCAGTCCTATTTATATTCAGTTTCCCTATGCTGATTGTGCTTGATAAAACTGTTCTGTTTCTTCTTATTTAAATGTGATTTAAAGTTCAGGTACTACACCACTAAGAACACTTAGCATGCATGGAAAGGCACCAGCAGCTTGCATTCCACACAGTGCACTGCTTAAGGGCCTGCAAAGAAGGTGCCAGAGGCTGTTATTTAATGGACAAAGCATAACAGCCTGTTTTCCTGTAGTTTTTGACCATCACTCCTGAAATGGTCTGCAAGAGCATCAATTATAGTAAATTTCATTTTGTTTCTGAATTAATTTCACACAGACCAAACCCCCAAAACCCATTTACTTCAGTTTTGAATGAAATTGGTCACCTAGGGAGAGAACACTTGCTACTTCACTTGCAACCAGCCAGTTTCCTTTAGCTTCAGTTCTGCAGACAGTTACTGGCATGACAGTGAACACAGAGAATTCCTTCAGAGTGGAAGCCTTCGAAGCTCTGCTGTTCCAAGAAGAGAATTTAGAAGGCAACATGCACTTTGTCTATTTATTTAACTTTAAACATGGACACAATAACAACATTAGGGAAATGAGTACTGTGTGATTGCCCCGTTCTCACTCTTCCCCTGATGTCCCTTCCATGCCCTTATGCTTTCCAGACAGGATACTGGACCCCAGTTCTGAATCAGTACAACCACTCTTCTGTTGTTATTTAGAGAAACCAAAATCAAACCAAATAACTTAATTTTGTAATTTCCCATTATTAATTAATTAAGAAAAAGGATGATGGTTCACAAAAAGAAGGAATTAGCTCAAGGCTGGATTTCTGCTAATACTGTTAGTTGTTCTGGTTTGCTTCAAACCTATTTTTATTTGAGAAAAGAGTTCATTTCCCAAACTGAACATAGCTACACAGAAGCACATTTAGAAGAGAACAGAATTAGAATATTTCAATTGCAAGGGACCTACAATGACCATTGAGTCCAAATACCTGACCACTCCAGGGCTAACTAAAGGTTATACAGCAGGTGATTAAGGTCATTATCCAAATGCCTCTTAAACACTGACAGGTTTGGAGCCTCAACCACCTCTCTAGGAGCCTGCTCTAGTGTTTGACCACCCTCTTGGTAAAGAAATACTTCTTCATGCCCAGTCTGAACATTCCCTGACACAACTTTGAACTGTTCCCGGGTGTGCCCTGTCTCTGGATCCCAGGGAGAAGAGCTCAGCTCTTCCCTCTCTCCTTCCCCTCCTGAGGAAGCTGCAGAGCAGCTGCATTGCTCAGCCATCTTAAATTTTAAATTTTGCCGCTTCTACACAGCAGAGCAGTTTAGATAGCAGTGTGCTGGGATATTCCTTCAGTCCCAGAGGTGGTATTTGGATCTGATCCAAACCAAACAAGCATCTAAAATAGAATCAAAACTAGCAAATTAGAGAAATCAATAGTGGAGAGATAGAATAATCTCTGCCCTAAGGCAACAGAGCAGTCTGGTGCCTAAATCACACCACAGCCTATCAGTACCCATAAAACTGTGTTCTTCAGGCATGCTTTATTGACAACATTGCACAAAAAGTAGGATAGTGGTTGCCATGCTTTAAAGAAAACAGTACCATGCCCTAAAAGATAAAGTGAGATCTAGTCTCTTAATTCCCTCCTCATAGCTATTAAAGCACTCATGCACAATGTGATGAAATTAGTTATAGTATTTTGTGAGAAATCAAAGCAGTGAATAAGTTCAATGTAACCATCAGGCTATTCCCTGTCTTTCCTATTGAAACCTCTATTCTGAATACAAAACAATACATTTTTTCAGTTAAGAAACTCCATTATAAAAGACACCACCACAGCTACAGTTTCTTCACACCAAGTTTTGAAAGATGCCTTCAGGGAAAGTGTGCCGACAGTAGCACTGAGGAAAGGTATTTTCTCAGTGGAGCAGGAAAAGGTAGTGAAGACCAAGGAGTGAGAGTGAATTTCTTCTAAGGTGCCTTAAACAACCTGTGTTTTGATGCTGAGCAAGAAACAATCAGTGAATTTGAGATAGATTCTTTTCTGAGGCACATAGTTCCCTATGCATTGTATGAGCACTGTGGTTTGGGTGTTAATGCAAACCATGGATGCGTAGAGACAGTCACCTAAAAATAAGAATACAACACATTTTTTCAGTATATTTTTGGTTCTGGTCTTTGGTACCATGACATTCATTTCCAAATAAATATGGTGTAATATAAATGAAATTCCTTTAAGGAAACCCACTTCTGTAAATGAAGATATTGCAATATATTTTTCCTAGGGACAACTAACTGCTAGAGCAGGTAAAAAAGACCCAGCACTAGTAACATGAAGCTTCCCATCTTATCAATACTAACAAATTGCACAAGGATATCCCTTCTGCAGAAGAGTTAATCCTTAACATGAAGATCTAGCCAAGAGCCTCATGCTGACCATTGTTTTAGGTAAAATATGTGAAGTACGATCATACTTTATATGACAATTTCAGCTACAATATTTGTTCTGTGTTGTCCTTGGTAAATAATAGAAAGGGATTTTCTCTATGTTTTGAGGGGATGATTCATTTTAAATTCAGCACTTCCTCAGGGAAATAATGAAGACAGAAGCCAGACAGCCTCTACCTTGAAGAAAGTATATTCCATGCAGGAAATTCCCAGAACACACACAAAGCCTGTCACTGTGTGAAATCGCACATCACAGCCCTTCCCAGTTCTTCTCCCTTACAGCCTCTTCACATTAGCTTCACTCAGCTGCTTCCAAGAAACCTCCTTTCACAGGGCTCCTCACCTTCGCCTCTTTTGTTGTAAACAATTCTTTCCTTTTCTCTGCATTCCTTTTCCCCTCTACAGAAGAAAATACAGAACCAGGATGTTTCTTCTTTTTATTTAGCTACTTCCTTTCCTGCAGCTTATGCCTGTTGAAGCCAAGAAGCAAACTCCTACTGTGCCTCCACAGTGGTCAGAAGGCCCCTGTAACTAACAAAGAACAGTCTCAATGTCAATAAATTGTCTGAATTTGGCAATGAAGAGACTGCATGGTGGTCATCTATACCTTATAGGTTGTCTTTTGTTTCTGTATTCTCCACCAGATGTGTGAACATGAAACACTCTCATGAAACAGAAACAGATTCTGCCAGAAGCAGGAAAGATTTTGTTGATCTTTTTTTAGGGGCGAATTTGGCAACATTTGTTCCAGTCCCCACTTAAAGCTGGGCTACTTTCAAGCTACTCTCCTGGACATAATGTAGCAAGGCACATGGGAGGCACCATCAGTATTCCCCTGATGTTGCTATTGATGATGTTGCTATTTGTTCAGNTTTTTTTTTTTTTAACAGAGAAAATAAAGACTGATAAAAATTGAAATTAGAAGAGATTGGTGAATTTAGATGAATGAATTGAAGTCTGAGAAGGAAGCACACCTGACATAATTAGCAAGTCTGAAGAACAGGAGAAAAAGAAATAGAGGAAGCATATGTGGGACAAGGACAAACAAGTTCAAGCTGGTCGCTGAAATTTTTGCTGAAACTTAACAAAAGGTATTAAAACATTATGGAAGCAGCCAATCCCATGCAATTTGAGTTGAGGTGTCAAAACTACACTCACTCTGCTCTTAGAAGGTTGGTTGGTAAGTTTATTAGAAAGAGCTGGTATTAGTTCCAGCTCCAAGGAACTGGAGAGGACAGCCCAGGATGGTGCCTCCAGTTCTGTATTTGAAATAACCTTGATCTGTGATGCTGGCAAATTGATGACTGTTACAGAGCAGTATCCACACAACTGCATAAAATAATAACTAATACCACCAGAAACACCAAGCAATCGAGTTTTCTAGAAGCAGCCAGCACCAAGAATAACTTATGTAAGAACTGATGAGGGTTACATTTACATTTCAGTGGATGAACATAAAGGCAACAGAAAACTACTTTCTAACCTAAAATGTTAGATGAATGTAAAGGTAATTGGGTCTGTTAGGCGGGTGTTAAGCAGCTGGATCAACCCATGAAAAATTACTATTGATTTATGATTTTAACTATAAGAGTGAAAGTTCTTATTTGTAAAGTGTCTGTTTGTATACAGAGTTGACAAATTATCCAAGTAACTAAATTGGCACATGGTAATAACAGCAATTTAGCTATATGGATAACCTTTAATCACACATTTATTACTGAAAATGACTAAAATTGTATTAATGCAAGCTGACAAAAAGTAAATATAACCTTTAGAAAGATTGGGAGCTTTGCTGTAAGCACAGAGTCTTTTTATTCTGGCTTTTTCCACCACTAAGGTACCGAGGGGAAAACAAGAATCAGTTCCCTATGAAAATAATTTTTCTTCGATTATTCTTTGCCTACCAGAAGAAGTACAACATAGGAGACATGACCAGTAAAACCAGGTTCATAGGTCAGACATTTAGCAAAGACAGATGTAAAAAATATGCTGCATTTTTAAAATTTATATGCTGGCATTAAAAAGAATATTCTAAAGAGTAAAAGGATTTTTTTTAGAATTAAAATATTTTACAGATATCATAAAAGTGATGCTGAAACAATATTTTCAATCATCTTTATTCTTAGAAAAATATTACAACATAAAATGTTGTGAAAGTTACTGGACAACTAAACCAATCCTTTGAAATTTTGTTTTGTTAACAAAAGGATAAAATCGCCTTTCTACTTATATATTCTTTACATCCAGAACATGAAGTCTCACAAGATAGTTAAATATTGAATCTTTTAATTTCATATATAATCTACACATTTCAATACTGAATTACTTCTGTTGCAATTACTTCACAAGAGAACTTTATGTCCTGGTCCAGTCCCAAAGATCTGCCAACCAGGTAAACCATGAAGGGATGTACTCTAGTAGCCAGAGTTAGACTAAAACTCTGATCAGATCCAAAAACAAGTGCTCAGTCAACTTTGGAAAGTCTACACACAACTTCTTTGTTCTTTTTGGATTTTCTATAACCCCTCTATTGCTCACTGTCTGCATATTGAAGCAAGTACCAAATTCCCTGTCTGCACCTATTACCATGCAGCTGATATTGCTACAGCTGAATTGCAGACTTTTTCCTAATGTTTGTGGCCTGTTTGGGGCAATCTTACTCATGAAAAAAAAAGTACATGGAAAACAGAAGCATACCCCTGAATTCCATATTATTGTTCCATTAAGCTGCCAAAAAGACCATCTTTCTCTCCACAAAATGGGGAGACCAAAGCAGAGAGTAAATTGCACAAGTGGTGAAAGCCGTCTGTTACTTATTTATTGCAAATTTTTCCAATGCAAATGTGGCAAATACTAGAGAAGTGACTTCACAAATATTACAGGTTCTCATGTTGCACTGAAAAAAAATGCAGGAGGCTTAGCTATATATCACTCGTATATATTTAAGAGACCAATTAGTTGTCACTTATGGTAGCACTGAGTTCATATCTAAGAACCTTTAATAAAAGAATTTAACTGCTGAGATGGCTTGTTTGATAAAACAAAATTCTACCTACTGCAGTCCTCAAAGCACTTCAAATTTGAAAGTTGTAAAACTTTAAAGTATTAAGATAGGGCAGTGATCCTCATCCTGTGCATGGGACTGTCTAGTACTTTCTGTAAAGTCTGCACAATTATGCAGAAAAATGTTAAACTATATTTGGTTGAATAAAAGCACTAATTTTCTCTGCTGACTCTGCTGAAATAGCAGACAAGGGAAATGAAATCCTGATCTCAAGTAACTAGCTGAGCTTTACATTGGCAGATACAATTCTTTGAAAGTCCTTTGTTTTGGTGAAAAGTTTACTGAACCATAAAAAAATTGAGTTCTTGGCTACCTATGCAAATCCCTCTCTAGGATTCCTCAACATCACTTGTTCAAAACAATTAATTAAAATTCTTTCTTTCCATGCCTGGTAGATCCAGAATCCAGCTAGTTTTCACTAAAGCTCATGCCACTAAGTAATATTTTTCTCTTTGTGCCCATCTAAATCACCATGTTCCATGAAATATTACATATACATAAAAATTACCAGCTTTGCATTTATTTTAGCTTTCTTTTCTCTAATTATACTAAATGAAATTTCGAGGGCTTCTCATCTGAGTTATGCTATCATTCACTAACTCTCTTAACTTCTTTCTCTTTGAATATCTTAATCTAGGCTTAAAAGCTGATTGTAAAATTGAGATTTTACATTACTTGTTCAGTGCATCTTGGAAATAGTCCAATCAAAAGCTAAATCTGTTCTCACTGCAAAACAGAGCTAATATGAAAAGCGAGGAAACCGATTCATTTTTTTTTCTCTCTGAATATGAATCACATAAAATCTGTTCTAAACTTCACAAAATTAATTTTTCACAGTACAGAAATGCTAAATCTCAGAGTTGAAGATAATAATTTTGCTTGAGAAAGCAATGAGTTTTGTGGCCATTTAGAGGAAGAACAGTATTTGCAAGTTAGCTTTAGGGTTGTCAGTGTCAAGAGCAGAGACAGATTTTTACTCCCCCTCATGTAGCAAAACCTCTGCTCAAAGCTGGGTCAATGAGTGCTGGCTGGGAGGTATTCCTAGCCTTCAATTGTTAAAAATTGTATCCAGATCCTAATGGATTTTTTTTTGTTTGTTAAGAGTAAGCAAAAAGTTTACAAAGGAAACATGAAAACACCCACTGATAAACAAAATTCTAAGAATTTCAATTTCAACAATTTCTTGTGTTGAGAAATATAGTTCAATACAACCCTGTGCACGACAACTGGACAGTTTTGACTTCAATACAAAACCACTTTGCTATTAGGATGGACTGGAATAGAAGTGACCTGTACAAAGAAAAACTTTATATCTGGCCTGTTTTCAACAAGAATGATGCTCTACTCAGGGATAATGGTAAGGAGAATTTGAATAATATGGTATACTCTATGTCCCATGATGAACTATATTGTGTCCAGTCCATAAGTGAAGTAACCAAACATAATCACATTTTGTTACTCCATCAAGCTGGGTGTGGCAATTTCTAAACAGACATTACAAAGTATCATACCTATTAAAGAAAGGAAGAAAAAATCAAAACTAACAACTCAAGCCTAGGCTGGCTTCCAAAGTTAAAAATTTGCTAATAATTCAAGAGGAAAAGAAGTAAATGCACTTGATTTTATTAAGGTTTCACAGAGCACAATTTCTTTTAAGGAGTAGAAAAAGGAAAAGTAGACCCAATACATCTGGAATTCCACTGGGCATTTAACCCATTATCAGATGACACTGCCAAGTTAATAGCTTCAAAAAGAAAGTGGGAAACAGTACAAGATTTGAACACTGTGCATAAAAAGAGCCAGAGAAGAGACAATTGGCAGTGTTAAACTGAAGCTGAGCAAGAAAGACACAACCCAGCATTCCCCAAAAGTCAGTCTTGAGAGAATACAGTTTTCCACAGAAGTATGCAAAACAAATTCAGGCAGTTTAAAAATGAGGCAAAATCAGTACCTGAAATGTATTAAAGCAGTCCTTTGGTATCAGATAAGACTGGACCTCTGTCTAAAACTAAATACTATTAAAAATTGCATGTGAGATGTCGGTGATACACACTAAGAGTGGCCAAAAGTTTTCTGTCCTATTTTTCTAAAGTCATTGTTTTCACCATTGAAGAAAAGAAAAATTTGAAAACATATTCTTCTGCAGCACTGTGAGCCCGTAACAACTTTAAAATTTCCATATTACACGTAAAGACTGCCTTCTCAAGATTGACGTTCCATGAAGTCCTCTTTACAAGAGCAGAAGCACTTTCAAGAAGTAATACATAATTAAAATAACCTGCACAGGAATCCAGGTTGCACTCCATCACCAAGTGACTCCCCTGTGTGCCAGGTCAGTTCCAGGCAGCTGCAGAGCACAGAGCTGGAGACAGTGACAAGAGGTGACCTTGGTGTGACAGCCAGCACCCTCCCCTGCCTTTTCACCGGGCGAGCTCACCTGGTGCTGGGCGGAATCCAGAAATACCGAAGCGCGTGAGTGAGCACACCATCAGTAGTAGGAGAAAAGGATCAAGGATTCCCTGGTATATCTACATGAGGAAAACCTCTCCTACAGCACATGGTGTTTGTACACATGGTGGGTGGCCTGACTGCTGAGATAATTCCTTTCCACTCCAACCCAAAACTTCAATGTTGCCGCTACCCAGCACCTGTACTCAAAGAGCTGTATTTCTGAAAACCTTTCACATGAGTTACTTGGGGGTTTTTTAGATTTTGTCCTGTTTCCTTTTTTTCAGAATTATTAGCTCGTCCTCCCACCTCCTGCCTATTACAATAAGCATCAATGGAACCTGACAAGACCAAGCACACTGAAATCTCAAATATTATTTATCCAGTGAATAAATATATGTATTGCAAACAATTAATGGATCCTTTTATTTCTTCCTAAGGTTTTAGATTCAGATTTTACTCAGATCAGTAGGAGTTGAAGAAGGTAGATAACTATGCAAGTGAGGCTGTCCATAAAACATGAGATTAAAAATGTTGGTATATTAGGCAACTTGATTCCAAGTATATGAAGCAGGTATATTTGCACATGCAAGTATTTAGATTTGACACATAGATTTAACTCCTGTAAACCCAGAGCCAATACTGCTTAGAAAAAGCAGGTGGTTTGTTCTGGCTTATACAGTGTGTTTGGCATTACTGTCAGTGTCCTCCTAACGAGGAAATCATATGTAAGAAGGTCTAGCTGCATTTAAAATTCAGTCTCAAATTGCATTGCAGACAGGAAAAAGAGAAGGTGAACACAATCCTCATGTTTGATTTGAAACTGTGAAAGTATAACCTGAAATCACAGGGACAGCACAAACAGCAGGCCAACATCCTCTCAGGGCTGAGTTACATTTTCAAAAACATATTTGAAAGGAAAGGATTCTTTCAACAACTTCTTCAGCTGAGGGCAATGAGACTTATGTGGCATCACCTGAAAAGCCACTGAAACTTGTGACCAGAAGCCTGCCTTCATAGGAGTTCACTCTTTAGAGCGCTGACATAAGATATGCACGGGACAGATAGGGAAACCTTTCTCACAGCTGCAGAACAACCTTCCAAGCAAAAGTGAGAAGGGCTATCTGACACAAGATGGGCACCTTCCTCTTTTTCCTTCAAGCCCTTTGTAAGTGCGCATTTGAGCAAAGAATAAACTCTTACTTTTGGGGAAAAAAAAAAAAAAAATTCCTTGTCAGTGTATAACTAGCTCAGGACACTTGAAATAATTACTATGTGTGGCAAATTTAGCTTTATGGGAGCAGCTGACCGCACAGTTACTCTGTAGTTTTCACTTTCTTCCATAAGGCTTGAGCTTTTCTGTAATCCCAAATAAATTTGTGACATCTGCCCCATTATTTTATGAAAGCCTTGACCACCTGAGTGAGTCCTAAAAAGCCGGGCCCTATGATGATGTGGATTACACCTGCCCTGAATTCAGCCTTCTTTCTCCATATCCCCCATTGCCCCAGTCCTATTTTACATCTTAAATGCCCCCGGCAGGAATCTCTGACTGTCGGATTCCAAACTGCTCCACTGCAGTGTATGTTACCTGTGCCTAACCCACTGTGTCAGAGCCATCAGCCAAGGGTGACCGCAGCTCAGAAACTCCACTGTTGCCACTATACTTTTCTGAGCCTATCACGCTGACCTCAAGGGGATTTCCATTTCCTTCCTGCTCAGTGACAAACTGAACGTGGTTAAAATGCTCTGCATTGTAGTAGCTAAATAATATTGCCTTCCTTTGGAGCACAAACTCCTCTCAACTCTCCGGGCAAACAGACCAGCCAGGGTCAGCACACCTTGTTGGTCCCACTCATGATGGGTACCAGCAGGTGATCCACTAGACAGCCACACTCTTTGGCTACAGAAGTCACAGGCTACTCCACCTGTCAGACAACTATTTCCCCTACAAATTGGCCACGTCCATGCAGCAAGTTCTAGACATACTTACAGCAGCAAAAATATTTGAATAATTCTATAAGATTAGAATATGGCCCAATCAGTAGCTAAGAGGTTTATTTTTGTTTTATTTATTTATTTAATTAACGAAGCTACCCTCGCTCCTCACATCACAGTGTGAATCACATTTAAAATTAATTTAACCTTATAAATATTCCAGTCATAAACATTTTTTTCTATCCTTCTCTGACTTCCGTGTTTAAATTCTATACCACCATTTTTTCAATTTTCAGCTTTAAGGTTCTGAGTAATAGTTTGATTTTCATACAAATGGATTACTCGATCCACAGCTGTCAGTACAATTATGGCCAAGAATTTTGTAGCCTGAAAAAAACTACAGAAACATTTAAATAGAGCCTACTTAAATAAATAACCAATAAACCAATATTCCTGGTAAAAATAACATATTTCCAGAGAGACAGTTATTAAATATGTTTTTATTGTCCATTAAGTACGAACTTTGAAATTGTGAACTACTATGTATAGACGTATGTAGAATACAGATTAGGTACTGCAGCAGTAATTTTATGATGTTATTATGTCCTAAAAATTCAATAAAGCAATACGTAAGAAGACATTTGAACAGACTGAGATACGTACTTCAGGATCGAATACAGATAACAGTAAATTTAGGAGATGTTACATGTGTAAGGTAGAAGAGGTATATAGTGAAAATCAGAAACACATGCTAGAGGTTATTTCCCTTTCAGTGAGCCAGACCCAAAATTAATACATTTAGTGCACAAAATACAGTCAGAATGAGGCCTTGCATCTGGAAATCCTGCATTTTTACAGTATTCATAACTAGACTCACCTAAGTTTCCACGTCCAATATCCTTTACATCTGAACTGTTGTATTGTAGCCCCTTGTGAGGCTACAGGAAATTAAGTAGTGGTCTATTGTTGTTTGTGTACAGCACATCTATTCCCTAACATATATTGCCTCTCTTCATCAATTCAAGGGAAAGGCAGCTGGGTGAAAATACCACATGAATTATATCAGTGTGGAGATGAGCATTTTGAGCATCATAATTTAAGTGTGTAGATAACAGGACAGAGTCCAGCCTCAGCAAGTTTAGAGATGATGCAAAATTGTGAGAAGTGTTTGAGAGACCAGGGGATTGTGTTGCCATTCAGAGAGATCTCAACAGACTGAAGAAATGGCCGGACAGAAACTTCACAAAGTTCAGCAAGGGGTTAAGGAGGAACAATCCCACCAGTGCAGGCTGGGGTCTAACCAGCTAGAAAGAACCTTTGCAGAGAAGTCCTTTTGGGTAATAAGTAGCACATAAACCAACAGTGTGACCTTGCAGGAAAAGGTGGCCAGCAGGACCCAGAGCTGTATTAAGGAAACAACTGCCAGGGGGCTGAGGGAGGTGATCCTTCCCCTCTGCTCAGCATGGGTGAGGCCACACGTTGTGTGCAATGGGCGGCTCTGGGCTCTGGGACGCAAGATACGGAGACATGGAGTGAGTCCAGTGAGGGGCCACAAAGATGACAACTGCACTTGAGTCTCTGCCACAAAGGGAAAGGCCGAGAGAGCTGCGAAGGCTTCAGGAAGGAAAGGCTTGGAGGGATCTTATCCATGTGTATAAGAACCTGATGGAAGGGACCAGAGAAGAGCCAGGCCTCTCAGTGCTAGTGAGTGAGAGGACAAGTGGCAATGAGCCCAAATCAAGACTGAAAAAAATCCACTTAAACATGAGGAAAACTATTTTACAGTTAGAAACTAGAACAGGTTGGTCAGAGAGGTTTTGGAGCCAACCCCACTGGATCCAATCTTGAGCAACCTGCTCTAGTTGACCCTGCTTTGAGCTGGCACCGGACACTTCCACACATGCCTTGCAATCTTGACTGTTCACTGGTTTTACATCAGAATGTCAAAAAGATGGAGCATACTGGGATCCCAAGGTGATTTTAAAAATACTTGTGTTTTGTAAAGGAATAGAGAGAAAACGAAACCAGTTTCTAGATTACCCTAAGACAATGTTACCAAGATGAGATAAATTATAAACCAGAATTTAAACCCAGGCATGCTGAAAACTGCAA
Source organism: Promerops cafer (assembly GCA_013398275.1). Taxonomy (NCBI): domain Eukaryota; kingdom Metazoa; phylum Chordata; class Aves; order Passeriformes; family Nectariniidae; genus Promerops; species Promerops cafer. Next base: position 579,313 of record VZSE01011625.1, on the reverse strand, counting down.
AATAAATAAATTTACAAATATGCTAAATGATCATTGTCTTCAACCTTTACATGCAACTTTGTGGCCACAGAAATAGTATGAACTTTCTCTGTTGAGAAAGTAAAGCGTGAACTTGAAGTACAGTTCTCAGCCCTTAACCTCTCAGTGGTTCCCCTGGCTGAAGCTGAAGTGCTGTCTGTCCCACCCAACATCTACCTCACATCACTAGGAGTTAATGAAAAAAAAATGCACTTGCTTTTGGAATAGAAGGATGGTACCAGCAGGTACAGCACTCTCTGACTGCTTAAAAACATATGGCCTCATTTTGATCTAGTCTTGAGGATGCATACATGGGAAAAAATGTCATGTAAGTTATCCTTGTAAGCCTCCTCCCCTGCTGCTTGCTATCACAACCAGAGACCTAATTAAGACGACCTTGTATCATTATTTTTCAAATTAAAAGTATTTTGAAGACACATTTTTCAGAAGACAGAAAGTGATGTTCATATTTGCAAAAGAAAGTACAACCACAAACTATTTTTTTAAAAGCATCTTAGCAGAACCCCACTGTCCTGGAACTTAGGTTCTTTTAAGTTTCAGAACTCAAATGTATTATTGTCCCATCATCTGATGGTCAGCTGGAAGAAACTGAGATTTGATTTAAAACTGAAAAAACATCCTGAAAATAAGAAATGTTTGCAGCTCCCAAAAACCCTTGCCAGCACATATCAACTTAGCTGGATCATAAGCAAGCATCGGAAATACCACTTCTATTTTCAGAACATCATGCATCCAGGATGAAAGCTGGGTTCCTCCCACATCTAAATTGCTCAGTAAATCTTATATTTCAAGAACAGTCTCATGATAAATGTCAATTTTGTGCTAACTGCATTCTGCAAATATTTAAATTGAGATGTGTACAAAAAAATAGATAAGGTTTTTTGAACTGAGGATGCACCTTGGCCAAGCAAGAAAAATATTTAAGCCATGAGCTACAGGTTAACATTCAATCCAGACTGAGTTGGGAAAAGATGTTTTTGTATACCCTTAAGATGAGTTAAAAATATAACTTTTCATACAAGTGGAATGATTAAATATGAAGGTATGTGGTACTACAAAATAATTACAGTTAGAACTTGGGGAAAAAATATTAATAGACAGATGGTTTCCACTTACTCTGAAAAGTTAAAAAAAATCATGATCATTCTAATCCCTGCACAGCAAACTATTTTTAAATTCCAGATTTTTGTGATGTATTAAAAAATAATCTGTTCAAATCAGATAGACATGGAAAATAAAAGCCTTGTCCAAATTTTCTGCCAATGTTGATTTCAGTTAAAATTATCATTACCTGACACTTGAACCATTAGAAATCTTTTCTCTCATGAAAAGTGTGACACCAGTACTCCCTCTTATTAGAACAGGGATTTCTACTAAATAGCATCTTTTATATATGAGTTATATCAGTATAGAAAAAGAAAATTACAACTCTGAGACAAACTAGCTTATAATTCAAAAGACTCAAAATGAGGTATTTGGTTCCAAATCTCAGAACTGAATAAATATCTACCATGACTACATGTCTAAAACTGCCTGATTTTTTATAGATATGTTCTTCTAGTGCACTCAGCAGGGCACAGGAAGATGATAGGATAAGGATCTCTTTTTATTGTCTAAATTGGAATCCAAATTGGAAAGGCAGTGTCCCCAGCTAGCTCTGTGGATTAAAATTGAGTGGGTAGTTTCAGTTCAATTCTTCCACAGACAAAACCAATAATAACTAAAGAAAGCTTGGTTATCAGTCTTAGTGCAGTACAAGGCAGGCCTGGAGATGATCACTATCTCTACAATGTGATATCCTAACATGCATTCTTGAAAATAGGCCTAAAAATTAGTACCTGAATATTCAGAACATTTTAGTCTTTCCTGTACTTAATATCCCCTTTATGAAGTCAATATTTCACTTGTTTCTGGATATTTGTAATGCATTAAGAGAAATCAGAGGCACTTACAGCAGGTACCATCTATGCAAAATTCTGAGCTTGTAGCTGTACCAAATAACAAAGGGCAAAATCTGAGTGGTACACAGTAAGTATTGCTGCTAGAAAGGCATCTCTAAGAAGTCTGGATAGAGCTACTGAAGATGTAAATAATGACTTTCTCTCACTTGCAAAATATTGTCAAATCATCATGACAGTGCATGCACAGCTGTACATAAATGTTTAGTAATGATGATGGCACCCTTGCAAGAAATGAAAGAATAAGGATAGAACAAGTGGCTCCAGAGTCAACTTGACAGAAAAAAAACCTTCTGCAGAGATCTAAAGATAGCAAATAATATAACTGGTTATTGAAAGCTATTTTATTTTTAAAATATTTGAAGGCATTTTATAGTGTAATCATTATGAGAAGGCCAAAGAGAATTTTGGCTAAAAAATTCAAACTGCATAATCAAGTGGAGAATAATATACATAGATTGAAGGAATGTTTCTGAATGGAAACATCATGGGAATATATTTTGAATAACATTACTTACTACCCAATATTTCCAGCTGCAAAAATCTGTAACATTTTTCTTTAATAGCTGAAGCTATTGCATTTTACTTGCTCTACAGAAATCATGTCTCTCTGTGGTTGTCATTTCCTGGAGTAAAAGATTAAGCTAAAAAATTTGTATTGGAAATAAATGTTTCAACAGGCAACTGTAAACAGAGTATGAAACTTGTACTTTGAGAGAGTAAACTCCCTGAAGATGCCTGAAGTAGATAAAAATTTTGAAGGGAAGAAGCCAAACTCTGCCAGTGTTCTGAAGTGTTTCCTTAAAGCTAGGAAATGGTGAGATATATTCTCACTGTATAGCACATTCACAAAAGTCCCAAAATTGGCACATCAAAGAAACTACATGCTGTTTGACAAAGGCAAAAGGCCATTCACTGGACAGTTAACAGTAAGCACATGCCGAAGGAAGGGAGCTGTTTTCTCCTGCTCCTATCTCTGAATATTATATACTTTTAAATTACTCATTGTGAGTACCATATAACTTAATCAGGCTAATCACCATCGAGTGTTGCAAAGTGCTGTGATGCTGTATTGTTCTCCCTTATGAGCACATTTACCAGGACAAATGAAAGTGATTACATGTAGAGGTCCCGGCAATATGAACTATATGCAAGCATAAATACTTTAATTTTCATATTGTATTTTTTGCTAGAACTATAACATTGACACATGCATTATCTACATGCTCCTGGTTCCTTAAGTGTTTTGGACAATTTCACATAAAAAGAAGAACGGCCCCTCATCCTGTAAAATTGACAAAATTGTGATGCTATTTTTTTGATGCTGTACAAAAGAATTTCATTGGAAAAGGGGAACAAAAAGGTCCTAGCTTTATTATAAATTACTGTAACAACTGTTAATGTCGAATACAGCATCACTCACCAGACTTGGCAAAGACATACAAATCTTTGTATTTACTGTTTGAAGGGATCATCCACCCTGTCAGCAGGTCCCAGAGGAGTCCCTGTACCCTTTTATCTCCAGACCTTACACTGGGTGGTAATCCAAGCCATATGGCTCCTACCTACATCTCCTCAGCTGAACCCCTAAACGGGACAGTCAAGTAAGGAGAGACTGCTTAGGTCTGTGAGCCCTTCTCAACTGATTCTCAGGTGTAACTCAGCCACCAGTGAACACTGCTACAGGTGGTAGGAGCGGCTGAACTCACCGCTGTCTCAGACCTGTCAAGCCTGGTGCAGGAAGTATGGTCTCCTGATACTACGTCTGATGGTTAGAAATAAAAAAAGGCAAAAGGCAAGCTGTTCCCCTTTCCCCTCAGAACTGGATACTGCCACAAACATTTTGACATCCTGCACACCTGCAGGCATATTAAAAGCTACAGAAACAGATTTGTCTCAACTGAAAAGTAATCTTGACACTGCTCTGATTCAAATGATCTCAAATGTGAGAATCTAATATATTATACAGTCCAAACTACTGAACAATTTGAATCATGGAAAAGAGAAGATTGTGGGTTTTTAATGGAAACAAAAATTTAATATAGAAAACCCTATATTCAGTTAATAGATTAATTTATTCCAGTATCTTATAAAAAGAATGGTGAATTATTTACAACAGATAGCAAATACAACACCTTACAAAGCATGTGAAGGGCAGTTACAACAATTCCAATACTGGTTCATTTGCCCATGATCTCAAATGCTGATTGCAAAACCCTTCTGTCTCTATGAATTTAAAAAAGGTCAGGGTTAATCTCTTTCACAATTTACACTTAGAAAATTATGAGATTCACAATGAAATTTAAGTCACACAGTCTAGTTAGTAACTTATATTTAAGCCTGTATCCTGGTAAGACAACTAGTTGTAAACATACTGACTGGCTGAACTATGCATGAACACTCAGGTACTATTAGGCAGTCTTGCTTATTTTCAAGAATACACTGATTACTAGACTATGCAGCTACTTTGTTCACATCAGTTGTAGTCCACTTATCAGATTATGTGTTTGTTCAAACTGCAAATTGCTTTAGAGAACTCTGGTAAAAAAAAACAAAAACAAAAACAAAAACAAAAACAAAAACAAAAACAAAAACAAACAAACAAAAAAAAAACACCAAAAAAACTTATATTATTCTAAGCATAAATTTGTAAATAAATCATGCCTGAGTAACAACCACAGAAGCTGAAATTCTGTTGAGGGGTTCTACGGCAAGAGTCAGGAGAAACAACTTTATGAAAGTCCTTTTACAATTTTTGCTTTAGTCTACCTTATTATTCTTCCACTTGCTGAATCAACTGGTGGGACTATTAATGTATTTTCTCTTTCCAGTGACCAAGAGCTGGTCCCAAATGTCAGTCAATAACAGTTTACCAAGACTAGTTACTATCAAACCAATTTGATTGCCTTCCTAGACCTAAAGTTTCACTTTTTAAAATTAATGGTAGATAAAGTTTACACAATGCCATTCTGCACAATATTTTCAGATAGAAAATAGGACTGAGCAGAATCAAAGCACAAGCAGAGAAATGGATGACATCTTCTGTAGGAAATGAGGACACTATGTAGGACAGCTAACACTATTTTCACTGATGAGCTGGAATGAACTATTACAATGACTTTATAAAGCTTGCTGATGACCTGAATTGGCAAAATTATTAGATGTGAAAAAAACAAGTAGAAAGACAAACTGTGATTACTTTCCTAGGTATAAATGTGTTTTATTACTGTCAAGAGAAGAGTAATTCATTAAACAATAAGGAGTTCTGGTTTCTCCTGAAAAATGGAGACTGTATCTTGGAAAAACAGTTAAAGAGGATTTTTGGAGTCATGGTTAAATAGCTATCTAGTTAAGCAATATCCTGTGGCAGGAAGAGCAAATTTAAAAAACTTGGATGCAAAAAGATCATAAAAATAGTGGAGAAAATTCTATTTCGGTTAAAGACTTCCAGAAATATTCTTGATATTCAAATACTGCTTAGAGAGATCAAATTCAAAAGGGGTCATTGAAAAAACTGGAGCAAAAAGTGAAGAATAATACAATTTAAACAGATGAAAATGCCTCTGTATGACCTATATGATTAAAAGGCTTCTTTTGATCAGTTAACCAAGAAGATTGATAGGGCTTCTGATTACAATATATGAAACTTTCTCCCAGTCAAAGCATTAGGGTTTTCTCCTAGCAGAAAACTAGGGTTTTCTCTTCTCCAGAAAGCAGAACAGGAGACCATTACAATAGCAAACTCTTCCTTTAAATAATCTGATATAAATATTCATGAAGGTACATAACTACTGGAGCTGCAAACTACCAAGGGCACTTATAGACTCTCCATCCCCTAATGCCTATAAACCAGGAGTTTACATTTCTCTGAAAATTAAGTGAGGAAAACACATGCTATTCAAGTACATATAAGCTGGCTGAAATTAAATGGCTTAAGGTAAATGAGAGGTCAGATCTGAACACTCACAGCGTCATTTCTGTTCATGATACTTTTAAAGACTGCGCCCAATTCCATAACAGGGAAAGTAGTCAAATCCATACACAGAAGTTAGTGATTATGTTGAAAACCAGAAAATCAAGGGCAAAAGTTAGACATAGTTTTAACTATTGGCATTTAGTAAGTAGATTCTTGAACTCCAGTTGCATTTATAATGTCCTGATGGCCATGGCCTAGACTTCACATTTAACTTTTCTCCAGCATTTCCTCTACCCTACCAGAATTCTGCTCCACTTGAAAAACCAACAGCATGAAACTCTGTCTTTAGAACCAACTGCATAAGAAAGGCAATTAGTGTGTAGTTGTACATAGTGTGCACAGAATGCCAAAACAAGCTAGACTTACTTTATATGAAAAGCCAGTTTATGCTCTATAAAGCATCCAAATAATATGACAATGAGTGAAGAGGTAGAAGAAAAATGGGTGCCATGAAGTGGCCTTTCTTATGTCACATGGGCTGTCTTCCAGTTCTGACAGCCTTCCAGTTCTCATTATCAACCTGCTCTGTAATCAGAGAATGCTTTCAGTTTTATTCAGTGACCATGACAGAGAATATATCTAACTTTTGCAGTCCCCTCACAAACACAGAAGATATCTGATCCGACAACTAGGTAAGCTGAAAATTGACTTTGGACCTTAGCAATCAATCTGCAAAGAGTCTCACACAAATATTTTTAAAGGACAAAGGTGCAACAATGCATATGTCAGAATCATTTAGGTCTTGTATGTACTTGCTTAAGAGGTTCAGACTATTTACATCAAGTTTTCTTAATTTTCAGCTAGATATAGAATGAATAAATGTTTTCAACTGCCATAGGCAATCAAGAATTGATGGGAAATCAGGAAATAATGAACAAATGAGGTGCTGAAATACATAGCTGCAGATTAAGTGTTTATTCTTTATTTCTGCTATCACCTAAAGCATTATTATAATCACAAACACACACGTATGCTTTTCCATGTAGCTCATGAAATTGGCTGGATGATTACAAAGACATAAAGATGAAGTGCACTACAACAGATTATTCTAACACTTGATTGGTTTCAGATAGCTGCAGGGCTTTGACAGCTGATACTTGGCAGATGTGCTTCCATTTTAATACTGTTTATCTCCAAGTGATCTACTTCAAGGCATTTGATCTTTTATTTGGAATGTGTGATTGTCTCCGGCGGGATCAGGCTAACCCTATGTAACCACTGGACTGTGTGCACTGAACTAGAACTGTTAACTGTACAAAGAAGTGTAAAACCTTAGAAACAGGATTCATAAGGATAATTAATCTTATGACATCTGTCTCAAATGCTAAGGCTTAATATTTTACAAGCTTTGTTTCTCTTTGTCCATGCTAGATATTTGTGTGCTGTCACATGAGCATTCTTCCCTTTGATGCTCTTTCTGTGAGAGGTACTACTAACTTTGTGGTTATACCTCTTCTCAATGCAGAAAAAGCTGGTGGGAGAAGGAAATTACCATTCCTTCTCATCAGCCTTCTGCTCTCTTAAACAATTAAAATAGTTTCTCAGTTAATTTATTCTTGCAACCCACACAAAGATAGGTATACTTGCAGGTAATGGGAACAGCTCTAGTCCTCGATTTCAATAGATGTGGTTGTCTAAGTTACAGTTCTCTCTCTCTTTTTTTTTTTTTCCCCTTAAGGTTCACAATATCACTGGGATATTCTCAAAAGAGAAGTACTCAAGTATGACATTTGTGTGTGTTGCCACCAGCACAGTAGCAATGATGTGTAAGAAAGACCATATCCACAGCTCAATGGGTGCTGATTAAAAAAAAACAAACACAAAACTTTTCAACAGAAAGCTTGTAACTTTAAAAAAAGTCCACCAAATTTGACAGATACTTTCAACTCCCTGTGCCATTCTTGTGCCACCTTCAACAATTTCAGCTACACAAACCGTATTCTCACCTTCTCATAACAAAAGACCCACTGCTTTTTTTTTTTAACACCAACGAGCAGAGAAATGACAAGACATCTTTCCATTTATGTTATTGCACTTGTTTACCTCAAAGAAAAAATTCACTCTTAGCAAATGTGGCATGTGGTGGTGATAAAGGGAAAAAATAAAAAGAAAAGCTTTACATTTTAAAGGCTGATATTTCAGTCCTTGAAACCACAGTACAGAAACAATCCTGGAAGCACAGATGGAAATGCAGGTACCTCCCCAGCTGTCAGAATAATGTTCCTTGACCTCCTTCCACTCTAATGAATCTTCAGTTCTGTGCATAGTAGAACAGCCATCATAGGAAGTATAAAAATAAATCTCAGCCAAAATAATTTATATTTTTTGTCATTAGAAAATGCTCCTTGTTGGTTGGGGAAATGAATTGAACTTAGTTAGCATACATTTTCTACCTAGAACATCCAAAACATTTTCTGGTGGCCTTTTGGACATGAGTGGAAGATACCTGGTACATTTTTTTATATACCAGAAAAGATTTAGGCCAGCATGCCTTAGGTGGACAGAGATGACCTCCTGAAGCTTGCAGTGATGGATTGAAGATGTGTACAGCTGTGTTCTAATATACTGTTGACTCAGGTGGTGCCACATTCAGTATGCTGGCTGTCTCACATCATACTGACAAGCTCTTAACTTCATGTGGTTTAGCTCACAGTAACAGTAAATTAAAGACAAGTTATGTCCACATTAGCCAGCATTTAAACTCTTTGGTGCACAGAGCACTTGAGAAAAACTCCAGGCATACCAAAGGACACTCAGCAAATATCTGAGAGAGCAGTAGCTTCACTGCTCTATGCATCTACCTGTCCAAACCACAAATTCCAGAGATGAGCTCACAGAGCCTTACACACATGAAATTGAAGGTAACAACGTAAACATGAGCTACAATCAAATGTAACCACTCCGAAAGCTACGTGTCTTTCCAGGATTATCCAAAAGATAGGTTATGATTATTACTATGTTGACCTTAGAAATATTTGGCTACAAGCCCCATGATAACAACTCATCCTTATTTTGAATTACACTATTTTTCTGGACACTGAGACTCACAAGGAATCTTTTTTAATATCCTTCAAGCATTTGATGATGCATCTTGAAGCCAAAACTCCATTTCTACAGAGCTAAAATTCCAGTCATCCGAAAAGATTTTATCAAAGCTGTAGGATTTGACCGTGAGACAACAGATGTCAGAAGAGATATGTGCACAAATTTTCAACACAGGAAAAGAAGACAGGTATGTCCATGATGGCCAGGCAGGATCAAATAAACAGATGGCCCCTTAAAAGTATTTCAAGAATCAAAATGGAAAAAAAAAGAACAAAACTTTTATTTTCCTTTATCCTACAAGTTATTAAACATTACACTTTATGAGCATTATACAATTAGGAACCATACATTTTGTCTCAAACTTGTGTGCTCTATTGCTGTGACAGTTCTTACATCTTCTGCTTATTGTTTTTAACTTTCTGTGTCAAAGCAGTATTTAGACACCAGAAGATTGGTCATTCAATTTATGTTAAAGGAAACCCTGGGAAGAGTCAGTGCATTTGATTTCATTATTCCAAACCAGTATTTTGGTGTTATTACATATATTTTGGATAACACACTTCTATCTAAAATTCCTTTATAGGGGGACCTTCTACCACTTTTACTTGATTTTCTAGTGTGGTAGCAATGCTATTCAAATTTTATTCTGTAGCAGTTTTGGCAGTCTAGACTAAAGAACTTTTTTCTTTCTGAAACATAAATGCATGAATATGACACAGTGTGATTTTAGTCTTCAGCACACAAATATCCAAAGTTCCTGCACTTGAAATGGTGTTAAAAAGTGCTCTGAATTTCAAATCTCCTGTTGATTACAGATGGTTGAATGTAGATAATGAATATTTGATTCTTATTTAATGCTTTATACCAGGCATTCACCTGATGCTCAGTTATTTTATTTCTGCCAAAATGATGTTTCAAAATATTACCCCAAACTGAAGTAATACAAACCTTAAAGCAATAACTAATGCTGCTATCACTTCTGTGTTTGCTATAAAAATTAAAAGTTGCTATATATCTGTTCTCTTAGGTAAACAGGTAGGAAAGTTAATATTAGGAACTAATGCTCATGTAGTAAGTATTAAAATGAACTTTTAACTAAGACTTTGCTCTGGTTAAAGATGATTTTTTTTTTTTAAGAGAGAAGAAGAAAATGGATTTGAACTGATAAATTCCAAGGGATTTGGCAGAGGATTTTATTTTTTTGTTTGGTTTGCTAATGAGAAAAGTCACTCACGTATACTTTAGCTAACTGCAAACAACAACAACCTCACCTCAAAGAATCCATTTTTTGTCTCTTTGCATGTAAGTTCTAGAGGAAAAACACTAGATCTTTGCTATAAAGGGCAAAAAATACTCAAAAGCATATTGCCTTCTATACTTTAGCTGAACTTGAGAGCTCATTTCCAACAAACTTTCCTGCATCCTTCCCCATCTTGCAAGTCTTAGACCCCATCTTACCCCTACATTTATTATTAATGTAGAACTGTTGTACCAAATCTTTTGAGGATTAAGACAAAAAAGTCAATATAGCCATTTTACTAGTTTTCTTTATATGTAAAGATTTTAACTGTAATGGAATGTAATTGTACCTTCCTGCTTCTCACCAATTTACAGCACAGAGTAATATAAGCGAATCATCCACTATCGTAAAGTATATAGAAGATAGGACTTCCATCATTTCCAACATATGAAAAATGCATCTTTCTAGCCAATAAATTAATAAGAAAATATTTAAAATTAAAAATAGGGTACTACATTGGATAGAGAATTAAGCATTTTTTTTCATGCAGTAGTTTTTGTCTTAGATAGCTGTATTTATAGGACCATGGAGCAGGATTGTTGAAACCAGCTTGCAGTAACAGTCGAATAATGCCAACTCGATCCACCTCCCTAGATTAGCTACCATCTTGCCACACTACAAATGAGAAAGGCTTAAAAAAGTGTTTCTAGCTAATATTTCTCACAGAAAAAAGAAGACCACAGATAGAAAGCTTGATTGATATGTACCAGCAAGGTTTTCGTTTCTGTCCCTTCTAACAGAAAAGTGGCCTGGCATTCTTACATCTTCTCCTGGAAAGTCACTGTTCCTCCCAAAATACTTTAAGCATTTACTCACTCATCAACTGCTGTTTCTTGGATTTGAGAAACAGAAAATCAGATCCAAGAGCACATCTCCTTTGGCTTTAAAGGGACAGCATTCAGACACAGCGGAACACAGTTTCTCATTTCTTGGCTTATTCAAAGAATAAGAACAGGTGATAACTGTACCTTAAACCCACTGCAACATTTTTCATTAGAGAAGCAAAGTAATTTCTAACCAAAAAGATTTTGTACTGCTTGCTATGCTGTGGTCTCTTCTATTAACGCAAGGGACATCTACAGGTGTGGCCATGAATATGCAATACTCAATCTCAACCATTTTTATACTTTAAAAAATGGAGATTCCTATCCCAGTTTTAAACAAACTACTGTCCACAGAAGGGAAAACTAGAAACCATAACTTCTTTCCTTCATGCATTTTCCTGACACACGTCAGTGCTTGCCCCAGAAAGTGAAAAAGTGACATACACTGCAGCAAAGTAGAGCTGGCAAACCTTACAGCAATAAGCTTTTTTGTTGGGGTGCAACAGTTTTCCCCTCCCCCTTTTAAAACTATTTCCTGGTCTCACATGCAATCAGCCTGACACTGCCATCACAGTATTAAGATGAGCTGCAGCCCAGGGGAAAAAAGTAACAAAAAGAGCAAAAGCTGACAATGCAAAAAAGCCACAAGAAGTGTGGCCTGGAGAATAACTATTGCAAGTACATGTATGAAATATGAGGTCACAAGGATCAGAGAATTAGTGAAATTCAGATCATGCTGAAGCCCCAAACAAGGTGGCATCAATTTGAAATGCATGTTCGTAATTGCAGAGGGAGAGAAAATGCAGTATTCAGGTTCTACAGCTTTTTTAAGTCATTACTCTGACAGATACTGTATTCTGTGACTTAACAACCCTGCTAACTGTATGGCTAAGCTTGAAGAAGAAAATGATTCTCACCGTTATGTACCAAGTGATGTACCTGCCTAAGTAAAATCTACTGAGTATGAATGGAAAGCAGTAGTAGTTCAGGAAGCTTCAGAAATCATATCCAAAGTGAGTGACTATGCAATCATCTTTTAGGGTGTATAAGAGATGAGAAGACTCCCATGGAAGACATAAGAACATCAGCTTTTTTGTCAATTTTTTACCTCAGTTTCATCCTCTAAACCATTCAGATCCTAAAATGCCTGGTTTTCTGCATTGCAGCAAGGCATGCTTTGAGAGGACTGGCAATTTATCAGGACAGCCATTGCAGATGGCACACAAGCCCCTTCTTCAAATCCTACACTACCACAACAATTTTTTTTTTTTCTTCAAAGAACCTTTCATGTTTCTGGTAGTATTACCAGCTAATAAGTGTTAAAAATTGCCAGCAGAACTCCAGTTGTGGACTGGGTGACTTCACTGACAAAACTTTCAGATCAGAACAGAAGTATACAGGAGATCTTAGATGGTCTTCACCTTACTTGACGTTTCAGCCCTTAAAATTGGATTTAAACAGCAAATCAAGACGTAATACTAAATCACACTTTGATATAAAAAGCCAATGAAAAATCCAAGAACTTGCTTACTGCTGATCACTGTTCAAATTTCAGAACAATTTTTAAGTAGTGTAAGGATGAAATGCAGTAATCTCGAGGGAAGCTGGTGAGGGGTAAATGCACTTCAGTTGTTTATTGAAATAAGAATACTTATCTAATTTTTAACCCAGTACATTTCACTTTGGGAACTGAGTATGTCACTAACCATGATTACAACTACTGATCATCTGTGACTGGTCATGACTGCAACTATTATAAATGGTGATATATTTGCTAAAAGAGAAAAAAATAGTTGAATAGAAAGTCCATGTATGATGTTTTCATCTATGGCTGAATAAAAGGAGAAGGAGGATTTGTTGCTCAGTTTACTAATAAATCTGAGACACTGGAATGCAATACTCTGAGGAAGTGATGAGTAGTCATAACAATATCAGATCATGTAGTAAGCAACTTTACTACTACTAAATTGATTAAGGTTAATGATTACTTCACTCACATTGACCTGTTGTATTAGTTGTACCAGCAAGTACAGTCAGTAGGATCTCCCAGCCCATTAAAATAATTACTTTTAAATGTTTCTTTCACTGTTTGCATATAAATTACAGGAAAGAGATAACAGATGTTTTCACTCTGTAACAGTTTCTGGATATTAAAACTTGTAGAATATCCTGATCAGTTCATTGCAGATACAATGTTACTGATTTTCTGAAGTCTAATTAATTACTTGCTTTTCACAGTTTTTTCTCTGATTTTAAAGCATTTCTATGCAAACTTAGTGTTTCCTCTATCTTCATTTTTCATAAATTCTTTGTTCTCAAATGGTTTATTTTTTGTTTTTTTTTTCCCATTATTTTACCAACTTACTAACCCTTGGATTCACTAGTCTTTTAGGTAGCATCCACATCTGTGGCCAGTTACAGGATTTAAAGCCAGTGTCCTTAGTTAAGGACACTGTCCTTTAGCCAGTCAATGATGAACTTTCATTAGGAAAGGTAAATTGGATTATGGATTATCTAATCTCCTTCAGGACTAGCCCATTTTATTTCTGTAGAGAACAGATCAGCAATGCTTCCCTGAGCCCCACTCCTCCAGTTCAATTATGCCAAATTAGAAGTGGAAATTACACCATCAGACAATTTGTCACCTGAAGCAATACAGGATTCAAGAAATTTCCTTTTGAGAGACTAAAGCTAGGTAAGGTTTGTTTGGCTGTTTGTTTTTTTACTTTCTATCCTTTTTTTCAGAGCAGCAACAGAATGGAAACTGAGTAGCAAGACCAACTCCTACCTGCACTAGCAAGACATTTCCTTTGGTCAGATGGTTCCAGGAAGCTCTCTGAGGAAAGGGTTACAGGCTGCCACCTTCAAAGCTCTAGGAAAATGTGCAGATGCCTCCACATTAGCCTAAGGCCTCAAATCTTTGACCAGCTCTTTCCCTAGATGGATGGTAGCATTTCAATATTCATCTTCTGTCTGCCCTACACATGCCTTACATCTCTTTGTGGACGTACCGTGTTACAAATTAATCTGCAGCTTATCAGTTTCTCCTGTAAGACTCTTGATTTCTGCCTTGGCTTGCACTCCCTTTCCAGGCTCCCTCCTCAGAACATTCCTGTTACACCAAAACACAAGCATAACTTATTGTATCAACACAACCTTATGCAGGCCAGCATTTCCTGTATCCCTCACTGAAACTGGAAGATAAAAGCAATGCAGGAGAATCCATGGCAGTTGATATATCGACTTGAAAACCAAGTGAGGAGAAAAAATAGCTTAGGCATTTCAGGTTAAAAAGTAATGCAGTTTTTCTTTTTTTTTTTTAATTTGTTGGTTATGGATGAATTTCTTACAGTTGTCTGTATTTTTTTTTACAATAGAGAGATTAATTATATGTGATGTTTATATATATATATATAAAAGCATCTCTTTTATGTTATACAACTGATATCTACATAACTTGATGCTGACTGTTCCATCTTAGCAATACATGTGCATGTGAGTGTGTAACTGCGTGTTTTCAAGACCTGTGCTGATTCTGCAGTGAAAAATATGCCAAGCAAACACTGCTCCATAAAACACCAAGAACCTACATTCAGTTAATTTCACTCTTTGCCAAGGCTTCACAGCTGAGTTACAGTAGAGGTAAGACATCACACAGATCTAATTCAAAGCTACTTAAACAAAGACTTTTGTAGGCCAGGAAGAAGTAGACAGGCCTGCATAACAGCCTTAATTTGGTGGGGATGTGCTTCCTGCAGTTAGCTTTTCCCATTCCACACCGAGGTGTAGGGAACAAACCCAGGTGGTAGACACACCCACTGAGGCCAGCCCTGGGATCCCTCTTGTCCCTGCAAAGGCCAGAGCTCACAGCAGCAGTGAACAACAGCCATGCCTACCAAAGGATTGCTACTAGGCAATCCAAAATAGTGCACACCCAACCAACTTTACCTACCTTATGATCATGAAAAAACAGGTCTAAGACCAGGACCCTAAAAACATCTTTTATGATGAAAGACATCATTCCCTGATTCCAACATGCATCAGCTCAATACAAGATGCCTCAATTTTTTTTACTGGAGTCAATAACAAAATTTTTCAAAATGTGCAACAGTCTGCCTAAAGATAAGGAAATTACAACATGTCTTTGTATTCTGTAGGATTTTGCAACTTACTATATTTTTGTCACAATTATTTCCCTTCAATCATGGCAGCTATTTAACTTAGGGTAAATGGACTTTGTGATTCGAAATCAGCAGTATCTAATTTTCTTGTAGCTATCGGCCATGAAATTCAAACATTAACTGTTTTTGTGACACCACTGAGGACAGTGACTGTATACGTATTTCAGATATAAAAAAAAAAAAAATCACTTGTATCAAGTCAAATATTTACTTCTGTACCTCACAAGCCCTAGAACTGCAAAAAAGAGGATGGTGACTTCTTCCAAATACAACAAATTAAGTGCCTGAAAACAAAAGATACACACCAGGAATAAAAGGCTGCTTGTAAGAAAAGTGCAAAATCATACATCCATACATCCATACATCCATACATCCAAAGTTCTTTCTATTCACTGAGACTGCACTACTAAGATTTATACTTTGCAAATAAATCCTATTAGACATTCTGGGTAAGTAGCCATAAAAAGCTAAAAAAAGTGAGGAAATCATTCCAACTTATTAATGTTCCTCATAAAGGTGCCATACAATTTTCTGGACTTGAAGTGAGAAAACATGAATCGAAAATCACACTGTTGGTAAAGAGACACATGAGAACTCGACTTCCCTAAAAAGAGTTTGCATTATGGCTGATTTAACACACAAGATTATGTTTAGAGGTGTTACTATATTTTTGTTTTAATTATAATTATTTATCTTTAGACTGTCTGGCCAAAAATTGCAAGGAATGCCTGAGAGACAGAAGGAAGTGTGGCAATTCCAAAAGCATCCAATAAGCTTTTTCCTCTCAAATGGCACAGTTCTGCTAGAGTGAACAATACAGCATAACTGGATTAATAAAATTTTAATATATCTTACAATTAAATAACTTATATTGAAGCTACATTGTGGATAAATGCATTTCCCACTGACTTCAGCATTAGTTTATGCTGAAATTTCTTTAGCCTACTGACATTTGAAAGCAGCAAGTTTTATTTCTGAGAGAAATTGCCTGAGCTTACTCTATTATGACTTGACATTTACATCGCAGTCACAGCCTGCAGTTCCAGCCAAGATCAAACCCTCACTGTTCATGCTCATATAAATGTATGGTCCCTGCTCCAGGGAATTTAAATCGGAGGTCATCTGCTAAGCCAGCTACAGAAAACCAGAGAATCTAAACAAAAAATTACTAACGTAGCCATTTAGACAACTACAACCCTGAGGTTATAGTTACTGACATACAAAAGCCTGAAGGAGGATCTTTGTTACCCACAGCGAAACTACTTTTTGCATGCAGCCCACATAATCTGGGTAAATACGCTTTCTACGATGGAAACCAAACAACATGGATTTGTTGTGTGGCCTAGTATTTGAATACAGCAGCTTTTCATGTGCATTAACATCAAGCTATGATTCAAACCACTGAGAAAGAGTCATTAATTTAGAATTCAATTTATTTCACTTGTACATGAAAGGTTTGCCTTACCAATTTTACTGAAGTTTTATTATGCTTGCTCAGATGAAGGCATACTTCTTAGGGTTTTCATTTTCCATTTAAAAAAGCAGACCTTGTTGAAGTCTACATTTTGGTCTTACTTTTGATTGTGAAATGCACTTTAGCTTGATTTCTATGACACCAAAATTGGACAAATGTTGAAGGGCTACCTGCAAGTCAAAGACCTGGACTTTTCTCTTAATGCAAGGCAATTAAACACTGCACTGTTTAGCGCTACTTCTGTATTAGTCGCTTTAATCCCTTCTAAGATTCCTTTCTCAACTCCTACTCTACAATATTGCCAGCTATATTAAAAAATCAAAATCAAATATATATCAGTAAATACATACCAAACACACAGCTGCCAATACTAAATCCTTTATGTTATTTTACCTGGCCTAAAGTCTTCTGCTTGATGTAACTGTGCAGCCCACCAGTGAACTGTGAGCAGTCGGCATCCAAAATTCAATTGTATCCTATTTGGGAAGCTCACACAGCGGGACACTGATGGGTTTTCTCAACCCTCCTTCATTCTGTCTCCCCTGCATAGGTGTCTTTAGCAAGAAATTCTCTGGTGTCAGATAAAGTACCTTCAGGCACTAATAGCATTACAGAGACAGGGCTTTTCAATCAGTGTTGCAGCAATTGCTGGTGACCCAGGCTGTTCTAATTCTGCTACTAAAGTAAGACCCATTCTCTCTTACATGACATTTCCTTAAGCATGCTCATGAAAGATTTTGCTGACTCAAACACTTTTTTAGGCAAAACCTATTGTACCTATTGCTTCTTTCCTTGAGAACATGCTCCATATAAAGGTTCTCTACAGCATGTTTCCAATTGTTCAAGACTGTAAGACTGCCACTATATCCAGTATTTTCTTCTATGCTCAGCTTGTTGCTTACATGTGGAAAGGTAGTGAGCTTTTTTTCACAACCGTACTAATCTTTTGCAATTTATTTGCAAACTACTTCTCTGAGTACTTAGGAAAAACAAAACACTTGGTTTTCATGGCTGGAGAGTTTTCACTTTAAATTTCTCTGCTTTTATATGCTGTATTTTACATTCCTTAATCACTTTGGATTAGACAGAGGAAAATTTAAAAGGCAGATATTTTGCTCAAATAGAATTTTGTAGGGGTTTATAATTTTATGGAGGGAAGAAGTATAAATATTAGAACTGAATCTTAGTAGCTATAAAGCCTTAAAGACTAAAACTACACAATAGAATACACAATGTGAATTTCATTATTACAATTTCTTTTTCTTCATCTTCAACTAAGTTTTCAGATTTTCTTTTAAAATAATGCTTTTTTGTTAATCCAAATCTGAGTTAAATTCCTGAGTTAACTTTTAGTATTACACTTGGAATACATTTTGCAATGCTATTTAAATTCTTTTACTGCATGACTGCATATCTCTGTTATGAAAAACTTTATTGGTTTGCTGGACATACTTCAAGTCCTATTAAAGATTACCCAGGATTTTGTTTCACTAGTTATTTTCCCACCAGTGAACACAAACTATTTTGTTGCACCTTTCGTCAATCTTGATTTGATCAATTTTGTGCTTTCAAGGTTTTTTTCAAGTCACCAATAAAGTTGCTCAAATACCTTATTTATTAAAAGTGGCTGCATCTTCTGCTTAGTTAGCAATAGTGGATGAACCTATTATGAATATTTAATTAATTAAAACAATGACTGAGGTTTTAACTATTATTATAATTTTCTCTGATTGGGATTATATCAACATCCATATTATTCAAAATGGTATCCTTTGAACTCTGAAGGCAATGAAGAAACTGAGATGCCACTTTCAAGTTAGTGAAACCTTTTAGGCTTCATGAGGAATTTAAAATCCACTATTACTATCACAAAGCACTTTTACTGTATAGTCTGGATACATTTCAAACAGAGCGACCAACAGAACAAATGTCTCTGTCTCTGGCCCAGCCTGTAGACAGGGTTGCTAACCATTGTTCAGATAAACACCTTCCAGTGCTCTCCCACTTGTCTTCATTTGTCAAAGTCTGCTGGACTGTGAAGTCCTTCAAAAGGACTTCAAAAAGCCAAGGCTTGTACTTCATTAATGACAGCACCTTCCCAGTCACAGAAGAGGAAAGAGAAGACTTCAAGAACAAAGTGAAGGAAAAGACAGCATCTCTCCAGCCCTACTGCAAACAATTATTTTCTGAAAATTGCTGCCATTTTGAAAAGGGGAAATACAGGTCAATAAGGAAACCAGAGTTCCTCACTTCAGCTGGCTGCCCTAATGCCATCCCTGTGATTTACTCCTCTGGACTCTACACATAACCACAGAAATGCTAAGCCACCATGACCTTTCTTTAGTGTTGCCACTTACCAATACAGATTGCATAACAAAGCTTCTTGCTTCATTTTCTGCTGTAGCTTCTGAAGATATGTCTAAGGTGTACAAACATTTTATTGTAATGCCTGAGTATCTACTTGTAGCTGTTTGGGGTGGGGTTTTTTTCCCCTACAAGATGCTGCCAATAAAGACTCCTGTTATCATGAGTGGTCAATTCATGAGCTGCCCAGACATGTCAGGAACCCAAGAGGCCTTGCAGTCCCTGCCCAGTCTTCCTCGGTGCTCCCCAAACCTACCTACAGCCCAGGACCCCACGTCAATCCCCCAGAGCTGTCAGCCTCTACCCCAGTGATGCTGCAGCAGGGCCGGTCTCCAGCTCCCCACAGCCCTGCCCAGCCCAGTCACGGGCCCAAGCCCCAGCCTGACCTTACCCCATGCCCAGGGAGGTGCCCGATGCCAGGGCTGGAGCTGCCCCTGTGCCTCCCTCAGCTGCCCTGCTTGATCTAACAACCTCTAAGTTCAACACCAGCCCTAAAACATTGCCTATTTTGCTGCCATCAGCACAAATCCAAGCCTGCCACATGGGCACTGTGCCCCTCCTCACAGTTTGTGTCAGTGGAAACACCCATAACACAGCAAGGCACACACTAGCAAACAGTTACTTAAAAAACAACCCAAAACTTGCTAATTTATATGCTTTGCCTTGGGTAGCACTCCCAGACATAACATGGATTTCACACAGAGCATGGCCAGTTGCTGTCTGCATGGCAGCAGCAAGCCTCTGCAGGCCCCCCTGCAGCAGTGGCCACGCAACTTGGGTGAGATCTCCAGACTGCTCTGCTGGATTCCCACCACCTGTCTGTCCCTGCGCCATCACACGGGCACCAGGTCTCTTAGCTGTCTTACCTCCTGGCCTCACCATTTCTGCATATGAAGAAATGGCTTACATGGATCATTTAAAATTATCCACGTGCAGTTTGGCAAATTTGATGGTTGAAGCCTCCTGGTGATGGCCACTTCCAGAGCAGTTGCAAAGAGAAATATTGAAATAACACAACTCTAATTCTGAATATGGATAATCATTTGGGCTATATACTTTCTGTATAAGAAAAAACCAAAATGCTTATTTTTAAATAATGATGGTCTATTCCATTCAGCAGACCTGCTGTAAGACCAACCCAGGTGAAGTACTGGAAGATCAGTAATGCCAGAAATAGGCTCATTTTCTCATGACAACACTGACTGCTTAGCAGAAACATGGCAAGCTATTTTGTCAAATATTGCAAAAACCCACAAAGTTCAGGCGCACCTTTTTTTCTGAATGTTTAGGCCCACATGGATAAGCAATTCTAGATCACTCTGAATCATCGAATACTTTTGGGCTGGAACATGTAGTCTACATGTTATAGAGTCTGTCTTGGCAAGACTGAAGGTTTTAAAATGCTAATCACAACCCACAAAACTCAAAATCAAGCAGCACATTACCAACTCCCAGTGCGAGGTGATCTGAAAGTCAGTTTGCTAGAAACAGATGTTGATTCTAGGAGGGTCAAGCTAAATTTTTTTGCTTTTCAACATGATCAAATGATTTTGACACTGCAGCCATATACATGTTATTGACTTCTTTAAACACAAAATGAAAAATGCTCACATTTATATGCAGTGTATCAAACCTCACATTGTATCACAACCTATTTCACTTAATATTCAAATACTTAATTTGTACTTTCAATCACCACATTCATACTGTGTCATCTGTTGCAGATGTCTAGTTGTTAAAAAAATCTTTAAAAATACAGTATGAAAAGAAAATTGGTTCATTAAAATTTTTTGAGTCTTTGTATATACATAGTGACATAACGTGACCATTACAGTGCAAGAAACAAAGGGACTCTCTACAGTCTATGAACAATTACTGAAATGCTAATAATCTCCTGACAATGTTAATAATTCTTTGATGGCTATGTCCATTTGGAGCTTTCTTTGGATTAAACTGAAGTGATTGATGTTTAGAAAGGTAGAAGATATGTAACCACACTGGTAAGAAGAAACCAGTAAACATGGGCAGTTAATTCAGTATCCTACATTCCAAAACACCTTGTCTGATGGAAACAATGGCTTTCTGGAATAAAAAATGAAACAGAAATCACTGCAAGGCAAAAAAAGAAAATGATGAAGCAAGATATCTCAGTCACACTGACCAAAGGCGCCTGTGGCACTTAAATATTCCCTGGAGTTCCTGTGTCTGTTAGTCTTTTCCTGCCGAAGAGATGAGACAGCATTATGCAAATTTGCAATGGGTAAAGACAATTTCCATTAGCAGTAAGGCCACTAATTTTGACAGGTCTTCTGTAAAGAAAGAACTACTCACTGACTGGTGAGAGCATTTGCCAGGTACGAAGGGAAAAGTTCAAAAGTATTACTGACAGATGTACCACTTAGTGCAGATGGTACACACAGAATATTAAAAGCAGTGCTGCCATCTCTTGGTTGCTTTTGGATGCAGTAAATACTCGCTGCATTTGCCACATATGAACAAAACAAACAGTGAAACTGCAGAAATGAATGCCACAGGGCAACACCATTAAGCAGTGTCTGAACGACAGGACATGAAAGGGTGACATTCAAATATTTCAGTAAATGGGGCTACCCCTACAGATTTAGTTTGTGCCTCCCTATTTGCCACACACAAATATACATATATAGGAGACATATATACAGTGGTGGATGTTTCTCCCCTTTCTCTTTTTGCCTTTGGGGGATTCTACTTCCTGATAAAAGATCATATTTGGGTTAGACAGAAACAAAATATCTCAGGGAATATTTAGGGCATTATCTGTTAAATCCTAAGCCTAAAAGTGTTTGAGTCCTGCAGGGAAGATTTCTGCTGGGTTTCATTTTTTTACTCAAGAGAATACGTGTTCTACATTTCTATTTTTTTTATATGCATGCATATAAGGTTTTACATATATACAAGAATGTATTAGCAATAGAGTTGCTCCCTTACCTTGGAGGAATAAAAATCCATTTATCAATACTGCACAGATGTTTGGTCTTGCCCTTCTGGCAGAACCCAAAAGGCAAAAAATTCACAATGAAACATGAGAGTCATAGTCCTGTCTTCTTTTTCTTTCTACATTTCAACTCCCTTAATTTGTAAACAAGGATTGTATTATATTTCCTTCTATAGGAAAAATACAGTAAGTCATGGTGCAAGAAAAATCTACATCATTTCTCTCTTATGACTTAACACTCCTAATATTCTCAAAATAGATGCTTATTGCCGTGGTCCTATTTGCCTAAGTTTTGCTTGGATATCAATTTTTGAGACCCTGGAAATAATCCTGTCTAACTTTTTAAGACACTCCAATGAAACAGAACTTGTGTCTATATAATACTTGTGTGGAATATTTCCTTCCTACTACTCCAGCCTCTCATAAGTCCTCAGCTGAAAATCTAAAACTTGAGTCAGTCACTGGCTGTCCTAAAAAACAGGTTAAAATGTTGTCCAGTGTAAATTCATTAGACATAGTGAAAGTCACAAAATTCACAAGCACTTTCTGAAAAATGTATCTCATTTAAGTTTGATTTCTTCTTTTAGATTGAAAATTATATACATGAAAGAAGAAAACATCGTTACTTTCTGTTACCCTTTCAGGGCTCATCCTTGCTTATCATGAAACTATAGAGAAATTAAGGTCACAAAGGACCCCTAAAGACCATTTAGCCCAGCTCTCTGCCCAGAGCAGTTCCAAGTAGATGAGGTGCTCAAGGTTGTGTTTGTGTGAGGATTCAATATTTATGAGGATGAAATTCCACAACCAAAGTGTGCACCTGTTCCCAAACCTGACTGCTCTCGTGATGAAAATAAAAGAACCCACAATATTAATCAGAATTAGCTGTGCTGCAGTTTGTGCCTGTTGCCTTTCATTCAGTCAGTGCTGGTTCATGTCTACTGTACAACAGGGTCCTGAGCTGCTTTACACCCAGGCAGCCTCAGCTCTGCTTTTGGATGGGGTTATTCCATTTCAGATGCAGAACTTAAATTGTGTGTAAAATGGAAAGAACTGGAGGATGTGAGACAATTGTCACGAGTGATTAAATGAAGTAGAGGGTGGACAGATAATACTGAAATATATTAATTTCAGTGAATACCCACCTCCAGGGTTAGTTTTGTTTTGGGGGGTTTTTGCTCGTTTTGTGTTTGTTTTGGTTTTGTTTTGTTTTACAGCAGCTATTTGGCAGCTAATTTCTTTGTCACCAGGGTACAGGTGCAGGATGGGAAAGGCATCAGATTATCAATTATCTGATGTAGCAGGACAGCCAAGTAGCAAATTGCAATTTATAATATAACTCTGTCACACAGAGCTTCCTGCTGCTTTGCTTCTGCATGGATAACTCATGACAACTCAGCTGCCTTTAGATTTGGATGCAGGTAAGCACTCTGTGGTATTGGGGCCCCTCTGTTAGTAGTATGGGAAGAAAAGGAGAAAAATGAGAAGCCAAAACACAGAAATGAAAAAAAACCTAACCATGATAAATAGAATTTAAAATCTGCCATATATCAAACTAAGACATTCTGCCTACAGCTGCAAAAGTATGCTAGTAATTAATATATCAGGTAACACAAGAGAAGAAGAGAAATGCTCTGATACCAAGCTGCATGGGAACAAAACAAAATCCTTCAGTACACTGTACAAACTTAACTGATTAAAATTATCTCAGTATCAGGAAATCCTGATTTATATATTAATATATTATATTATAAAGTATTATCAATATATTATAAAGGGATTTCAATATATTATAAAGAATATCAGTATTGATCAGTCAAGCAATTCAAATGGTAAACTCAGACATTTATATTTTTTCTTTCAATATCCCAGCTTTTTTTGTCTAAGGGGACATAAGCAAAAACAACCCTTACATGAAGAAACTTATACTTAAGGCTGAATGGATATCCCCACCTACTTAGCTGAGGTTTTGACCTGATGTGTCCAAAATAAAACAGAATCCTTAAGTCCAAAGTATGCTTAGTTATTTAAAATTGGAGAAGTTGCAATAAAATCAGGAACCACTAGATATACCATTCTAAACCTTCCTTCCTTATATTACTACAGCAAATATTCAACAATAAAAATTATATCAATAATAATAATAAATGGTCCTTCATCAGATTCTATTGACTAGTCACAAACATGACAAGAGAAACAGACAGGCTATGGGAGATGTAATATTATGTTATGCTACAAACAAATTTTACCCCTCAGTGACATCAAGACGAATACAGAGTCACCTTTTGTACTCAAATAATGCTGGTTAGAATTGTTTAAAATAATTTCTAAAGAAACCACAAATAATGCTTTTTTAAGCTATTATATGCCTGTTGCAGTATTTTACCATATAATTCAAACATCATTTGCCTTGCAAACAATGTTTCAAATTAACTAGGGGCATCCAAAGGGCACCTTGTAGTATGGAAGTCATCAGATATAAGAGATGGGACTGCTCAGCCTCAGGAAGAGAAGGCTCAGAGGAGATCTTATTAATGGCTATAAATGCCTGAAGGGAGGGTGCAAAGAAGATGGAGCCCGACTATTTGCAAGTGGTGACCAGGGACAGAACAAGAGCCAATGGACACAAGGTGAAACACAGAAAGTACTGCATGAACATTGGGAGACACTTTTGTACTGGCCAAGTAGTGACACAGCTTGCCCAAGGAGGTTGTAGCATCTCCATCCCTGGAGACATTCAAGAGCTGCCTGGACATGGCTATGGACAAGTAGATCTAGGTATGGACAAGTAGATCTAGGTGGTTCTGCTTGAGAGGTCCCTTCCAACACCAACTCTTCCATGATACCAAGTAGGCATGAGAATAACTGGCACATAATATGGCATCGGTGTCACAGTTCCAAAGGCAATCATCCTGTACCAGCTGCAGGAGCTAATGACCATACACAGCTATCGAAATACTTGAAGACATTCTCCAAGGTCTAAAGCATAATTTCTGTATGACAGTTGCTCATGTAGTTTTCCAGGGCATTATGTTTATTACTTTCAAAGCATTTGGGTCATAAATTAACCACTTTTCTACAGACACACACTATATTAACAAGAATGGTAATTACTATAGCATTTTATGTACTATTGACCTTCCACAAGTATATAATCTACATACCTATGAATTTTTATAACAGTATCAGTCTCTGACAAGGCTTTTATTTATCACTTCTTTAGTTACAGTATCTAACCCTGGTAGTTTATCTGATGGATCCAACAATAATCTGGAACCAAGTTTTCTACTTTTTCATGAGACATCTCTACTCTCATCAGTGCAGCGATGTACTGTCATTATTGTGACTGATAGATATTGTACGAAATTTTATGGGTGGGACAAGGGAACAGAGGCTAATACCCTAATAACCTGTAACTCTTTTTTTAAGTACCATTCCTATGGGTCTTCCAGGCCGCAATATAGGAATGCTTGTTAATTAGTATTAATTACTATTTTCACTGCATCTTGTTTCTTTTTAGGTATTTTCTTAGGAATCTTACTGATACTATTACTTACTCTAATTTAGAAAAATTAGAAAAATGAGAACAGACCCTAAATCAAGGGACATTTTCAGAAACTAAATAAGCAGATTTATTTATATAAGACAAACAATAATACAGGCTGGGGGCAAAACTGTTGAGAATGAAATGGAGTACCTCTTTCACTGCTGTTTTGTTCACAACAGGTACTACCTCAGTACTCTTTGCTAATATACATGCATGGTTTTCTTATCTACTTGAACTTGGACTGCCTTGCACAATGTATAAAGTTCAATTAATGATGCTTTTGTCTTATATAAGCTTAGAGAGAATATTGCTCTTCCTAAATAAATATGTCAATCGTAGTGAGTTTAAGGGCTTAAAGACAGCAGCACTTTAATCATTCACAAAGTGGCCAATAATAGTGGCTTAGTTGCTGAAATGATTAACACATATGAGAGAAGAGACAGAATGTTATCTTCACGAAAAAATTCCTTAGTGCAGCCCATTTCTCACCTTAAATTCACAAAATGTCCTATTTTATAAAATCAGCATGACGTCCAGCATTCAACACAGCTCTTGGCTATTCTGTAAACTGCACATCCACATGCAGCCTCTGAAACTTCTGCATCCTCCAGTGTCATGTCCCAAAGGAATCCAGGCACTTTCAGTTCTTCCTAACTGTCTATTAACCATAAGACTTGCCTTAAAATGAAATCAGTTGGTGTGGAGACAGCTATAGAAAGGAAAAATCCTTCCCAAATATGTCTCTTTCTTTCATATTGCCATTATAAAGATAATAGACAGTGGTACATTCTGTACTATTTATCTCTATCCCCTTCTATGAACTTCTCACAAGAGAGCTTCCTAGCTATAATGAAGAAAAAAATAAAAGAGGTGCTCCTAGAAATTCCAAGATTAAGGAGTTTTTAATGAAACTTTCTTCAGTTTCCAATGTTAACCCATTGAAATGTACTATGTGAGGTCAATTCACTTTCCTAGAATATCTATGAAGCACGTTCCACAGTTAGAAACCTTTTACAGACAAGTTTCCATGGGCTCACCACCTTTAAGGATGAGCCATAAACTTAAGAGCTCATGTTATCCACAGCTGCGATAAGAATAAAAGCAAACTTTCTAACAGCCAGGTATCAGTCTTTGATAGTGGCCCAATAGCAGATTTTCTCCTAGGGCCTCATTTGAAAAAAGATCTGAGCCTGTCTCAGACAAGGTGGTTACCTGGAAGCCAAAGAAGAAAATCTACAAGGAGGGAACTGAAAAAATTTTCAGGAGGGTGAATGAGGCCCATTTTACAGCAACGTGGGCCTCCTTCATCCTCCAAGACAGAGAGGAGTGTTTGCCATGGACATGGCAGTGATTTTAACATATTCATTTATGAATTTTCAATGTTTTTCTTTTACATCTGTCCTATCCTATTTCCCTACAATGCTAAGGTAGGATGTGCATTTTCAGGAAGGTATATGTGTCCAGATCTATGGAGCTTAAATTGTAACTGTGAATCAAAGACAAAATTATAAATCAGTCATGGCTGAGTATCAAGGATTTATCCGTGTGCACATCCAGGATGTCAGCCATCAGTTCCCTGAGTGGACCAAGACCTGCTATGCTTGGGCAAACACAAGTGACACCCTGGACTGATCTGAGCCACGGGACTAAGCGATCTCCACGCTGGCTGTTTTTCAACAAGCAGCCCGTCAATTAGCACACACTCTGTGTAACAAATATATCCAGCTGATCAGACACTCTGGAATCAAGGAGGAATGTTTCTCAGTTAGGGTGAAAAATGATAAAGGCTATTTCCTGTGACCCTACCCGACCTTTCCTAAAGAGCAGAATGAGATTTAGATTAATTAACAGAGATGTATTACTATGTTCAGCCTATGGTTTGTGCCTCACTGCTGACACCCTGTACAGAAAAAAATTTCTCAGATGAAAAGAATGCCCAGACTATTGCTGAGAGAGCTCTCTAACTATCCAGGGAGAACTTCAAAGCATCACATGGTGAGAACTTTTTCATTAATCAGAAGGAAGTCAGTCAATAAAAGAACACAGAACAATCACATTAAGTTTGATTTTGAGAAAATCTCAGTACTGCTTAAAATCTGTGTTTATCTAAGACTTCAAGTCTCTCCAAGTCCAGCGCAGACTCACATCCTTAAATGTAAATTGGGAGTCAAGGTAGAACCAGGAACAGTTGTTCTTCACCGAGGAACCACAATGAGAGCTGGTCACTTTAGGTACACTTCATATACACAAAACCCACAGCAAGCAGCTGTCCATACAGAAACTAAGGATCTACTTGAGGAGTCTTAGCCTGTAATTTCCTTAAAAGAGATTTTTCAGTCAAAGCAATACTAGGTGAAAGACGAGACCTAAACCAGTATGTTATCTAAGACACAGCAAATATTATGTTTACACATTTTGTCTAGGAGTTGAACTAAGGCTGTTTGACAAGTCATATCTGCCACCAAAACGGCCACATAATCAGTGCAGAAATAAAACCATGACACAGCCATTAATGAGAAGAGATTAAAAGAATCTCTGGACTGGTACACTTTCCTACATGCAGTTTAAGTTGTGTTTTTAGCATTATTAGGCACTAACCTACACCTTTGTGTAGGTTAGTGCCTAAGAGATCCTCATTTGTATCATCCTCCACTGTGCCAGGAGCTATAATATCTTGCATGTCTTTAATAGGTATTGTAATCATAGAAGTCTTCATTTTATTTCTAAAATTCTAAAGGGCATGTTTATAATTATCTATAGGAAATGTATAATGAAACAACTTTCTTTAAAAAACACTTCCATTTCAATTTCTAATAAACCATTTTTCTTTCATGCTTTACTACTTACCCATCATCCTGGATCATGTGAGATGCTTCTACTGTTTATTAGACATCAATTGACCTTGGCCTAACATCCACCTCAGAAAAAAATTCAGTGAATGAAATCATGTTTAGCTATATGTGAAAGACCTAGACAGTTCTGATGAGAGAGTATCCAGCTTAATAGAGGTCCAGGCTTTGGGAATTGCATTACCACTTGCATCAGCCTAAATGATCCTACAACAACCATCTCACATTGACACAGCTTGCAGATTTATGCACTGCGTAGCAAAGAGCCAGCCTTATCACAGCTCATCCACTATCAAGTGTTTGGAAAAGATAAGAATTCATTTGCATTTTTAATGATGGTTCAATGTCTTGACTTTTTTGCAGATGCTACACTGACAAATATAAATTATAGCTGCAGAAATTCACTTCCTCTAGGCTTGCTGCGTATATTTTGGGGATGTATTTCTTCAATAAAGATCAAGTACTTGTATGGCACCAAATGACACAGATGAGTAATTATGCAGTATTTAAAGCTATATTAATTCTTTGATGGAGTATTTTAATATAACCTACAACCTCCTGGATCATAGGATTGCAAACCTCATTTGCATTCCAAGTCCACCCTTTCAGTAAGAGAAATCATTAAAAAGGGTTGGCAATTGATATACGCAACACAGAAATTTTTTCCATCCCTTATTTCCATCCATGTTCTGCCCTCATCAGAAGAATATGCATGGAAGACTGAAATAGTCCACATTCATTTGCTAAATTACCTAGTTATTAATGATATGTATTGGGCAGACTTTGATAGAGTTATCTCTATCTAGTTTTAACAGATACCCTTTGTTTCACCAATGTCCTTCCTCAAAAAAGCATAATAAAATGAATGTATGACATCCTGATAGTAAAACATTCACAAAAAGACAATCTAAGATACTGTTAATGAGCTATGCGCCATCTATTTGACTTTAGCATATGACCTTCTTACTTCACAGGTTTTAAAAAAGTGGTGTAGATCTCCTGAGAAGATAAGCTGAGATGCAGAAGAATTAGCAAACATAACATAAACCATGTTGCAAGTCCTCTAATTAAACATTTCATTCTGATACATTTCTAGGAATGTACACTGAGTTTATATGATTTCTTAAGTCTGTACCCATAATTCTGTATACTCTGAATTAAACACTAATCATTCACTTTCAAGATGTTAACTCCTTATACCGTGTGACTGTGGAACACAAACCATCCGTGCTCCATTCTCAATTGATTAACAAGGCAGCAGCACATCTTTTGAGGGATTTGGTAAGGCATGGTAGATAAAGATATTTAGATAAATTCCATGCTGAAACACATAATGTGCAACTTCACTGAAGGATTTGTATTTAAATCAGCTGAAGAATCTTGTATCATCATCACATGTGTTTTACAGCAACTATTTAAAAAATGCAACAGCAACTTCCTGGAGGAGCTTCCACAGGAAACAACAACAGAAGAGGGAGGTTGCAGAGTGCTTCTTCCACAGGGTTCACTTATTTTCAATTCCATCATACACTATAGCATGTTCCACTGTAGTGACAGTTATATGCAATTTTCTCTCACACTAGTGCTATGGTTATATACAAAAGATACAAAAAGTGGAAGTAAATCACTCTTGACAGTGAATACACTGTAGGAGACTCAAATATGTTTTACTGTTACAGTGATGGATGGACTGTTCACTGGATAAGGAATTGCTCAGATGGTCATATCCAGAGAGTAATGGTCAATGGCTCAATATCTGAACAGGGATCAGTGATGAGTGGTGTCCCTCAGGGGTCTGTACTGGGACCTGAACTGTTTAATGTCTCCATCAACGACACATTCAAAGGGATTGCGTGCATGCCCAGCAAGCCTGCAGGTGACACCAAGTTGCACGGTGCAGTTGACATGCCTGAGGAATGGGATGCCATTCAGAGGGACCTACTCAAACCTTACAAGTGGGTGCATGGGAATCTCATGATATTCAACAATGCCAAGTACAAGGTTGTGTGCCTGAGTCAGGCTAAGCCCTGGTATCAAGAGAGGCTGGGAGATGAAGGGACTTGAGAGCAGTCCTGCCAAGAAGGATTTGGGGCTGCTGGTGAATGAAAAGCTGGACATGGGCCAACAATGTGTACTTGCAGTCCAGAAAGCCAACTGTATCCTGGGCTGTATCCAAAGAAATACGGGCAGCAGGTTCTGCCCCTCTGCTCCGTGCTGGTGAGACCCTGCTTGGAATACTCGTCCAGCCTCTGGGATCTTCAGCACAGGAAAGACATGAAATGGGTTCACAAGACAGTCAAAAGATGATTACAGGACAGGTTGAGAGAGTTGGGTTTGGCCAGGCTGGAGAGGAAAGCGTCAAAGGAGGCCTCCTTGTATCCTTTCAGTACTTACAGGGTGCTTCTAAGAAAGATGAGGACAGACATTTTAGTGGAGCCTGTTGGCATAGGACAGGGGGTAAAGGTTTCAAAGCAAAAGAGAGTAGATTTAGATTAGATGTAAGGGCAACATTTTTTAATTATGAGACTGGTGAAACATTAGAGTGATTTGCACAGAGAGCTGGTAGATGCCTCATCCCTGGAAATATTCATGGTCAGGTTGGGTGGGCCTCTGAGCAACCTGACCTAACTAAAGATGTCCCTGCTCTTTGCATGGGGTTTGGACTAGATGACCTTTAAAGGTCCCTTCCAACACAAACTATTCCATAATTCCATAAGAATGAAAACTAACAGCTGGATGTGACTCATGAAATTTAAGACATTTTCACAAGATGTGTCTGAAAATACAGGCACACATCACGGTTTTATTGCAGTATGAAACTTTTTCTTAGTATTATCTGTTATTAAACACAATACTTTAAGCAGCAACAGTGCTATTTCACAAACCCATAGCCAAATGTAAAACTTGGTAATACCCAGTTAGGCTAATTAATATGTGTCCATCAAGAGTGGATAAAAACAAGTATACATTTGTTGGACTGTATATTTAGTATTTGCTAACAATTCTGTAAGCAAATAACATACATGTTTTCTCAGACTTCTATCTCTTAATTACTAGACTTCTCCTCAGAAGTGAAATATTTGACTTCTATTTTATACCCTTTCATCCTACAAAGTAATTTTATTTATAATTTTATTTGCACTCTCAGACATTCATATTTTACATTAAGAACTTAATATTTGTACCAATATTTTTTGTATGTATCTTGTATACACAATTTTAAGTTCCTGTTCACATTAGCCAAAATCTTTTTTCCCATATTTTTACAACTCTTTGTTCCTATTTTACATGATTTTCTCTTTGTGCTTTCATATATTTGCTATGCTTGTATTTCACTTAGGCCCAAGACATAAGGGCAAGTGTGGATACCACTTGTGTATGCAGCACATGTGTGTGCCTGTGTGAGGCATAGAATATGCTCATGCCTTTTAGGAGAACTGAGAGAAGCATTCTTTGGCTCAGTGATCTCAGCTCCACACAAAATGAAATCACAATCTATGTCTCTACCCTTCTAGCTCTTGCA
The DNA here is from genome assembly GCA_013398275.1 of Promerops cafer. Taxonomy (NCBI): domain Eukaryota; kingdom Metazoa; phylum Chordata; class Aves; order Passeriformes; family Nectariniidae; genus Promerops; species Promerops cafer. Next base: position 547,259 of record VZSE01011625.1, on the reverse strand, counting down.
AGCAATGATTGAAGAAAAAACTTATTGCTGTAATGAAAAATGTTTCATCCACAGACACCCTGCAAAGAAAAGAAAGAACAAAAAAAAAGGCAGGTACTAACCCAGGCCCACAGTGAGTTACAGACTTGGCACTGCAAAACTGAAGTCAAATTGCAAAGTTAATTCCATCTTGTGAAACCAGTGAAGCAAATGCAGATGCTTTAGGCATTTTCTTCAGTCCCACACTCAGGCCCCTCACCCTTTTGACATCTATCGCGCTAGTTCAACTATTCTTGGTTGCTTTTTATCACCAATGCACTTAATTTTAGTGATTTAGTGAAGTCAGAATTTTTTTCTATTGGTAATTTTTGCATCCCTTTGGCTTGATGTTAAATAAAGATGACAGGCAATATCCACAGTATAGTACACGTTACTGTATACATCAGAAAATTTCATCTGTGGCATAAACTACTCACAATACACTACAGACCATGTAAAATAAATCTGAGTCAATGCAGCAATAATAGCTCCTTATTTTGGTGAAAATATTTCCATGCAACACTTGAACTATTTCAAAAATTCAGTCAAAGAAGTCTCCATGTGCTGGAATGAAAAACCCCAACATCCATGTATGCTGTCACAACCCTGGGCTTTTAGAAAAATACAGGTGTAGTCATCCATTGCTATTTATCTGACCTGACAGGCAACAAAATTACACATAGCTCTGGTGTTCCAGCACCCCTTTATGAGAAAAAGGTTGCCTTCTGCTGAAGTCTCCACACCTACCACTTCGCTAACTCATAGGTTTAAATAGGATTAGTCCCTACACTCCAGGAGCTCTTTGAATTAATTCACTTTCCTCCCTTTGACCTCTGTGATGGAGCATTAGTAAGTCTGCAGGTGGTAAGACAACACATTAATATTGTTCATTGACCTTTTTCATTTTTTAAGCAATTTTACATAGGCAACCTTAAGACTGCAGTAGCTCATCTTTTTGTATTCAAATACAAGTACTGTACACAAGCACTAACTAAATACATTGATGGAACGGGATAATATTTGACATTTTGGAATGTAGGAAATGCTACTAAATCAAATTTTTAGAGTGGTATAAAATGCTCATTTTACTAGAAGGAATCAATCAACCAGTGCATATTCTGATCTTTGCATGCCCTGCAGCACAGCATCTGCACACAAACTACAGTTTTAATAGAAAACAAGGAGCAATTTTCAGTAAACACAAATAGTTAGGAATATGAAAATTGCTTATGGAGAAAGGGAATATACACATACTCAAGCCATTAAAAACATGGTAGAAACGAAGTGTCCCTCATAGTTCTTAGCAGTTGTTTGATTGAGACAGTTTCAATGTGGCACACTCAATACCCATGTAGAGAAGATAACATTCTCTCAGATAAACAGGAATCATGAATATCAAGTTTCCAAGAATTTAAAACTCCTTGAAAAAAACTTCATAATTTTTCTTGTCATGTCTTCCTGTACTCCCTGATACAGTATTTCAGAATTTACTGAGATGTAAAATAGATATGTAGAGTTAACTTATGTTTTACTCATGTACATCCTTTAGAAGAAGAGCAAAATTTTAAAAGAGATGCACGTATGACAAAGCAATGGAAAGGAGAAACTAATGAAGTAACAGGATAATAAACAGTCTCACTTTCTCCATGTGCTCTTTATAGCCTTTAGAAATTTGAGATAGCTTAAGAGTCCACAGTGGAATACCAGTTTTCTACGTCAATCCTTCAGACTCCCAAAAGGAACATGTTTGTTACCTGCAAAGCTATGATTTTCAAATAAAAATCCTGGCAGTCTGGGAATTCATCCTGAGCACATACACATCAGCACTAAAGTTTTGATTAACTGATCCAGAAAAGGGCCCCTAAGCAGGTCAAAATACCTCTCCCTGTCTGATGAATTTACTTGAAGGCTATAGACTCAGTGACCATCAACGTATTTAATGTCAATATTTCAATGTTTTGGAACAGGTTCCCAAATTCACTGTTGTCAAATACAGCTATAACTTCAATGAAATCCTCAAACTTCCATTCAGTTTTCAGTGGTTAATTTGTTACCTGAAAAGAGGAAGTGACAGTTGAAATATGACTGAGTTTTGTAATGTCCATCATTAATTACATTTATGTGCCAGTAAAACCACAAAGTGGGATTACACAGTAAATAACATCACAAAAACTAAATATCGCTCATAGTGGTGGAACTTCTGTGTACAGAGAACAGTGACAAACTGAAGTCAGACAGTCGTGTGAAATTTTACTATAGCTAATTTCTCAGAAATGGGAGGATTTCCTCTTTCTCCTCAGCACAAACGCATTGCTTCCATTACAGTCCATGCTCACACCTTACACTTGCCCTCTCTTGAGAAGCCAGTCAGAAAATGTCTTGAATTAGTTTATGGATTTTTAAAAAAGGGAAAAAAAGAGAACCAGGAGATCTAAAAATCCTTATTCTTAAATCCTTGACAGTTCTGGAAGTCACTGCTAGCAAACAAATTGTCTATTCCACTCAAAGTACATGGGCTGAAGACCATGATTTTGACTTTTCATCTGTAGCCTCAGAAGTTGTTACTGAAAGAGTTTCAACTTTTGTTTGATTATAATTGCAGGGTTAAACCAGGAAAGCTCCAGTGCAGAAACAGCAGTGAAAAATACGCATAACTTGAAACAAATGTTATTAGCTCTTATCTTGAATCAAGGTCTTACTGTTTTACTCCTGAATTACAGAAAGGATTAAATTCAAGTCCTTTTGCTTCATCTACAGTTCTGAAATGTTTCTTGTCAGTTATAGTTACAAAAGAAAAAAAACGAGCAGCAGTTAATATTTAAAGAAAGCAAAGTTTAGCAAAAACTAAAGGTACTCTCCATAAATACTCATTTCTCCTTCTCCTTGTTTTTTGTGGAAGCACCTCAAGTTGTGTGACTTATGAAGTTACTCAAATTGATATGGTATCAATGTCACACATTGAAAAAACAGACAGCTATAGAAAGCATAATTTTGGGGTTTTATCTGATGTTATACTGTAGCCATTTTCAGTTTTTTCTCCTCCTACAATATAATTCAAGTAGTCATCAATAAATACTAGAGCTATTTGTTTGAACATGAAATACAGACATGCACTACTATCCCAATGTTTATTCTTTTGAACTAGACATTTTAATGAACTTTTTTTTTCTCTCAAGTCAGAAAAAATACTAAAAAGAACGAGCATAATCTACAAAGTAGGTAATGCAACCCTTGTCACTTGTCAAGATGTTTTTCAGTCAAAGATACCTTCTTCATGTCATAGAATCGTTTGGGTTGGAAGGCACCTTTAAAAATCTTCTAGTTTAAATTATGTGACAGTGAGATGGACTAGATGTCCAAATTGATGACAACTACTATTGTCAAAATTACATACCTGGATATTTGCAGAGATTTAAAAGAAAAAAAATTAAAATTTTCAAATTTAGTAATATTTCCAAAATAAGAATTCTTTAAAAACTAGCCATCCTTTCCTTTCAGTTTTGCTTGCACATCGTTTTGTCTATATATTTTTCCTTCTCTACTTCAGTTTTTGTCTTCTTGATTAGTTTTTTTCTGCATATGTAAGTTCTGATCCTGTTAAATAATGATGTTTATTGACATACATGACCATATGAAATGGTCCTCTTGCGTAGGTATTGTCAAACAGAAGCCAACCTGATTTAAAAAAATCACCACTCTTCATGAAGGTGAAATGCTGCAGGATTATATGCATGAGAGACTCCCTGAACCTCTACTGTCATGGAAGAAAACATCAGCATTGGAATTAAAATGGCAAATCATACCTTCTGAACTACTGTCATGAGGTGACACACATTACTTACTTCTAACAGGATTCTTTCTTTTCTACGTGCCTGTAAGCACTGATGTTTTTCTCTGAAAGAAGGTACAGAATCCCAGTTTAAGATGACGAATCTGATTTCCTGGATCTTTACAGCAGCTGTTTGCTTAGAAATCCAACGAGCTTAACCTGTTCAGGGTTCTTTTGAAACGACTGGGCCCCACTACACAACAAGTGTAGAGTGCAAACTAGACTTCATGTCTTGGGGATAGATACCGTGTGTGACCTCCTCGCAATAACTAAACATAGGTTCAGTCACTGAAGCACAAAAAGCCATGAAATGTGCATTCTGTAAGCAACAGCATTATTTTTTCCAAATGAATGCTGAACTCTTTTTATTCATGAAGTTAAAGAGAGTGTGCAAAAATAATGAAGATTAAAAAGATGCAAAAAGTAGCAAATTTAAATGCTTCAAGCCTATCACTGAAATACTTCGTAAAACTTCTGCCCTTCGAAGTGCAGTATGCCATCATCTTTGCTTTAACTCACATATTGGATTTTAATATCTTTGAATCTTAAGCCAGTCCTGAACCTACTACAGGGTTACAGTGAATATTTAATTATTAATTATTTAATTGTTATTATACCATGGATAACCATTTGTTCAAATAAAAGTGGCACCAAATAAGCTTGTTGCACCTTTCCAAATTGGTGACTAAAATGCAAACACTCCAAACGACAACTATTTGCCAATAGATTTAATCTCTTCCAGAGGATGCTGTCACCTCAGAAGACAAAGATTTTCAAAAAGCAAAGACTGCTTTGGTAATAAAGCAGGACAAGGGGAAAAAATTGGGTAGAAGTGGCCTAGAAACCCATGCTATTAAGTACAAAGCCCAAGGGCTCAAAGCTGATCTGTACAGTGGGGGGAGGTTAATTTCTTCTGTATATTTTGTATCCCATTTTTTCCTGGTCTAATTTCAGAAATCACCTCAGAAAATCTGAGCTCTAATTTTTGAAAGTACAACTGCCACCATCAAAGAGTAGGTGTCTTAGTTTCCATCTGGCCACTTACAAATACCTGGATACTTTTTAAAATTTCTAGTTAAAAACAATATCAAATATCTGCTAAAAAAACAAGCAACAGAAAAATCTTTCAATCTATCACTTGTTCCAATTATGTAGCTATATATGATTTCTCTCAGACTCAAGAAACCCTTTGTCTTGTACCATGTTTTTAAATAAGCTGGAATTACCTGCTCTTCAGTAAGGCATTGTAAATTAAATGTAAAAAATGTAAATGTAAACTAATGTAAAAAGAGGCCATTGGTTTTAATCTGCTTTTGTAGTCTCTCTTTTGCTCAAGATTTTATACATTTAAAAATTGTATTTTAGCAGAGGAAAGAAAAAGTTACAGAAATTTCAACAAAAAATATTTTTGGCATATTTTTCTTACAGTTTTCTACTTAGCTTTGTTCCCCTTTCTTTGCCCATTCTTCTGCAAAGTTCAGCTGAAGCTTTTTATAATTTTATACTTTAAACCTTAGTGATGGGAATCCCAAAATATTTTGCCAAGAGTTAGGAAAAATCAATCTAAAAAGGGGCACTGAATCACATACTAGTTTGAATAACTAATTTCTTGTTCAGAATATATACTAAACCAATCATATGGCTCAGTTACCATCAGTATTGGACACACAATTCTGTAAGTGAGAACAGAATGAAGGAAACAAGTGGGGAGCTCAGGGGTACAGTGCAGCTTTAAAAACAGATACCTAAAATTATACTGTGGTAAATAAATTTTTACTTCAACAGTTTACCAATGCTAAATTCTTTGGATATTCAGCACCATTTAACAGTGTCATGTGTCAGAATTTAAAAGGATCTTTTCAGCACTTGTTTTAATGTTCTGTGTTCCAAACATTTTGGGGATGGAAGGCATAGGAAAAGAATGGGATAGTGCTAAAAACTTAGGCTTGTATTTTATTTTTTAAAAGCATATTCGAATATGAAGGTTTTTATCAATAGGTAATAAGATTTCTAAAGTTAAAAGTACATTGTCAAACTAACAATTTGAAAACCTGCAGAAAAAATGGGGGTAGTAACAGTCTCTTTGTTCACAGGCAACTGTAAACTAATAGAAGGGAAAAAACCAGACAAGCTAAAAAGACATGTCACTTGGAGGATTTCTACACATTATTTACTGGATAGATATTTGACAAATTCATCTTACTCAACTTGTGAAGAAGTACAAAAGATTCAAAACATAATGTCAGTGTCAGCTTTTTAATGAAAAACCCATCAAGCTGCAGTCCTGACAGCCATTCAGCGTTTCTGCCTGCTCCGGTGTGACACTCGGAAAAGCCACTCGAGCAACCATTTAGTAAAGGGCACCCTTTTCTTGTTTCCCTGCACTTGCCCATTTTCGTACCACACAGACCCTTATTAGCAGGTGCAGTATAACACCACAAAGAGGACCACCACTGAGAAAAGTTGCCAGAATTACTTTGAGATGCTGAGGAAAACCTCCTCTAATCCTGTGCTTGGAATGAGGAATTTTCCTTACTCGTATATTTTCTCCAGAGAAGCAGTACGAAATTACACAAGAACTAGGGAAGGTTGATCAAATGAAGAAATATCAGCTTTATTAAGTCCAGGTTATCAGCAAACCCATATCTCTTGTAGTATTAAAGCATTCTTCCCTTTGATTGTCTAATGCTAACAGTAAGCCTTTAAATTCCAGAATAATTAAGGCTGCAGCCTGTTATTCCTTAAGTCAAGGGCAGCTTTGTTTTGCCTCTGCCCGAACTGTGATTTAGCAATTGCTGGAAAGCAACAAGCAGCTGCACGCTGAGTAATTCAGTGTCTGCTTGGGAAAGCTCTCATCATACACCTCGTCGAGGCCTGGGCTCTCTGAGGTACACTCTGCTCCCTGAAGGGACCAGACTGGAGGCTGTGCTTCCCTGCTGGGATGCCCAGGAATGCCACTAAAGAGCAGATTGCCTGGTGGGGCAGGTGGCCATGGTAGCGTGGGAGGTGTGGGGGGAAGAAGAGAAGCCAGAGGAACTCTGGAGCCAATGGACATCAGGGGTAAGCAGAGAGGAAATGCAGCAAACCCTGGCAGGGGAAGGAGGAGGGGGAAGAAAATGTTCACAGTTTACAATTCAAGGTCACTAGCTGGCATAAAACAAACCCAGAAGGACTAAATCACTGTACCATGACACAGTAGGAACCACTTTCATCTCTGTGCTGTTTTCTTAGTCATTTGGAATTTTTCTGTATTTAAAAGATAAGTTTTCTACCTTCTTTTTTTTTTTCCCCTCTGCCCCTTCTGCACCTAAGACCCCTTTTCATCTTCATTGGGGAGCTTATTTTTAGGAGGAAGACTAGGCTTGCTCATCTCACTTGAGAGCTTGTCACAACCTCCCACATCTTCTAGCATCAAGGTAACCTCAGTAAGGTTCTGGTCTGAGAAATGGTTTTCAAACCAGCTACCACATAATTTTTGTCTTAGTGCCTTTTCCTTTCAGGAGCCACAAATACAAAGATAGGGGGGTGAGTTCTTCTGAAACAGAAGTTGGAGTACTGGAGTGGTATCATCTCATTGTCAGAAACACTTAAAGCCTATATTATGTACATGTATTTCAGATCAATTATCCTTGACAATAAACTACTATGTCTATAAATCATTTGGGTGTTCTAACACTTTCAGATTTTTTAGCATTTTTTCCAAAGATAATTGAGGCTGTATATCCCTTTTCACAAATTAAATTCAACACAATGTTCTTTATTAACTGTACTAATCCAGGAATTTGGCAGCATTGCTTGAATGCACTCACCATTTCAAAAGAAAACTTTCCAAGCATACTTAAGTTGAATAGCTAAAAAACTACACATAGCAAAAATATTTTAATTTTGCATACAAATTAAATGTATGTACCATTCGGAACAAGAACCTACCCAACAATTTTACAGCCACACGTAAGTTTTCTTGATGCTTTTCTTTGCCTCTGGGGAAAAAAAGGACTTCCTGACAAGTATGTATTAAGTATAAAGTAAATTTTACTTTATGAATATCTTGAAATTATTTTTTTTTACTACAAAACCTCCAGTTTTCCTACTCACTCCTTTCCAGTGCATCATTAAACTAGTCAGAAAAATAAACAAATACAGATGAGTAAACAAAAATTACTGAGCCACCAAATGTAGTCTTCCCTAAACATATAGACAGTTTTGATTTAAAGGACTTTGTGTTTTTCCTGAATCGCTTTGTGCTGTGTCATTGCTCTATGCTGCTTTTGGCTGTTTCTCACTACCTTGCTACACGACAGTAAATAGATCCTGACACCTGTCAGAGTTCCCGTTGATCACAGAAGTTCACCAATGTCCCAGAACATTATCAGAATAACCAGAAATCTCTCATTAAGTTAATTATTTAATTGCAGAGGAACAAAAGCAGAGAAGGTAAGAAAAAACAAGCCTTAATAGCAGCTGGTGCCTTTAGCTGGGGTGAATGCCAAAGAAACTTTGAAGCACAAAAAACCATCAGCAGTTCCCTGCAGACTCCCTGCCGAATGTCCCCATTACGCACAGAAAGCTTTGCATAGGCTTTACATAAAACACTGCCTTGATTCAAGTAATGAGGTCCACAAAAACATGACACTAAATATCTATTCTGGTATATTCTGCAGGCAGGTCACAGTTGTCAGCAAGTGCCAGAAGAGATAGCTTTCCACATTGTAAAGTCTGTGCACTAAATTGTGCCCAGGACCCCTTAAATCTTCAGCCAGGAGAGCCAAGAGCATAAGCTCATAGGGACACGTGAGCCTGCTCCAGCAGGGAAAAAATACCTCATGCTTCACAGTTATGGAAAGGGGAAGCCCTTCCCAATGGTAGTGAGCAAAAGAAATTGCAGAGAAGCCACAACTTGCTCACAAAACTGCAAGGCATCACAGCTACTTTGCCTTGCTCTAAATAGCCACGAGACGCTGAAAAATACTTTCTGCATTTTTTGCTGCTTCACAAAATTTGATACTACAATGTTGGACTTGAGGGTCTAGTCTTAAGAGAAAGAGAATGCAGGGAGCCTTCATTTACTCTTTTTAGTATTTTGTTTAAGACCATGTGAGTGATGCTGTCACTTATGCTGACCATAAGGTTAGCATCTGTGCCAGGTAAAGTAAATTCAGTATTTGATCTCCTGCTAATGATTTACAGAAACTTTTTTGATGGAAGTATGTGGAATGTAAATAAGGAGAGGGGACCCTCCCTAAGCTGTGCTTTTATGCATTGATATGACCTCCATGAGTCAGGGAAGTGATGAACAGAGGCCCTCATAGAGACCACCTAGCTTGCCTCCTATCATTCCCCACCCACTTCTTCATGGCAGAAGAGGAAGGGATGGTCTATTGATGTGACTTTCTGTAAGAAAATTAGATACTGTTTTGCTGATAAAAGCACATCCAGGGACCTGAAGATCTTAAAATTATTTCCCTTAGATTTGCTCTGTGGCAGGGGTAAGCTACTCTGCCTACAGGTACTTGAAAGAAAAAGTCAGTTTCTGAAAGCAGACTTCCATGTCTGCCTCATCACTAGTTAACATGTACGTTCTGCCTCCAACATCGTACAGGGCAGGGATTAAATATCATAGATCTGTGGATAAACAGTATGGACAAGCAGTCCTATATTGTTGTTCTAATTTTTTTGATAGTTCTTGACCATTTCACGTGCTACAGAAGATATCCCAGTAGGTTGTCCTGGGAGGTGTATCAGAAATGTTCTTACTTTGTTAAACATTGATCAAAAGAGAGTATTTTCAAATCACTGTTATATGGGAGACAGAGACGAGACTTTCCTGTGATTGTCTAGACTGCAACACACTCCAGCCCAGCTCTGTGTGGCAAAAGCCAGCACTGAGATGCCCTGGCAAGCATCAAAGAGCTTTTCAGGAGGGAGCTGGAAGAAGGTTTGGTGGCCGCCCTACCCTTTGTGCTGGAATGGCTGCAGAGCTGAGGCTGCCACACTTGACCACAGCTCACCTCAGCTGTGCTGCCACCACACTGCAGGTGCCTGTGCCCAGCCACCTACCCCACTGACCCAGACCCAGACTGACTTCCCAGTCTGACACAGGAACTGCCTCATCCCTGGGATCTCGCCTGGTGGCCTCTGTACTCTGGCTGATCCAGCTACTGCACCTGGGCCTGCCTTGAGCAGGAGTCACTGACTCGTGTTCTGGGCTTCACCTCAGCCCTGCCTCATCACCAGGAACTTGTCTGAGCTCTTCACTGAACCTGGGGTGAACTCCATTCTTCTCTGAACCTTATTCCTGTCTCCAGACCCTCCCTGCTTGGACCCTGAGGGATGGGTCCCTGGCTGGTGAGTCCCCCATGCTGCCAGGCTTGTTAGCATGCTCTGCCCTGGCTCCCCAGCGCTGATGGCCAGCCATCCCTTGCTGGGGCTGACGGTCACGCTGGAACTGGGAGTACCGACCGGATACCCACAAAATAAAGGTCTGGCACCATGTTAGAGCCCTGCTGAGTTGGAAAAAGAATCCAAGAGCATCCTGTTAAGTGGTAAGAAATACTATTTTGTACTTGAACACTGTAGCCTTTGTGAGGGATGCTGGCACAGCAGCAAAGTAAAACCTCTCAAACAGTCATTTCAAAAGCAGAATTTATACTCCTTCAGCCTGACATTGGGCAAAAGAGAACCTCAGCTTCCCGCAACAGTTTGTGGTGTGGGATGATCCCACACGACAGGAACAGACTGCCAATGTGCTGACTAGCCTGATCACAAAGGAAGTCTTCTGGCCATCAAATTTTAGTGCTGGGCCAGTTAAACAGCAATTGAACATAACCAGTAAATTACAGTATCACACTCTAGTGATATTAGAAGCAAAGTCACATACACAAGAAATTGTACAAGATTTCCGGCATCATGACTGAAATTTAACATTAATGAGAAAATACACTAATTTGGACAAGGAAAGAAGTGGTACACTGTAATACATATACAGAGATGAAGACAATCTCCAAAATGCTCAAATGTTCCATTAAATCAACATATTCAGAGCACTGTAAGTTCTTAACAATTTTTTCAGATAGAGTCATCTAGAGTCAGCGTGATCCTAAGCGTCAACTGAGAACACTCAGTGCTGTGCTGTATCTAACAGTTATTGTAGATTATAACCTATATCTTGACACTGATATTTGACAAGTGAGCAGCTTTATAAATTTGCATTGTCTGACCCTGAGTTGCCAATTTTAAAGTTGTACCATACAAGATAAGAGAATACATTCTTTTCTTCCTTCTGTTAGTTCACAACTTAAAATAATACCGTCCATCAAATCCTGATACTTCACCCAGCCATCAAAACTTGCATTTCCCACAAGTGATACCCCAAGTTCTAACAACCATGGCCTGACAAAAGAAGGGTAAAATTGAAGAAAATAGAGGCCAACTAATTGTCCTTCATATTTTTCCACTGTGACACATTTAAGCTCATTAAATACATTGCTTAAACCACTCTGGCTGCATGAAACGAGTCAGAGCCACAGGTGCAGATCCCTGCACACAGCTGCTGCTGAACTGATTTTGTAAACTGCTTCTAGCACTGCCCTCCCAGAACAGTCTGTGTCTTCTCCTCTAGCGCTGCACACAACTGCAAGTACAGCAAAACCCAGCAGAGAGAAACCCAACCTCCCTGAGGGTCTCTATAGCCAGGAAAGACATGAGAAAGCCCACCTAGCTCACACCAAAGTCACAGTAGTCCCCTGGGTAAGGTGGCCCCTCAGCCCCCAAAACACAAGCAGTTCAAGTTCTTGGGCAGCAGGTCAGCAAAAAGGAATGTCTGCAAACACAGCCACAACAGATTTTGAGTTACAATTTAAACTTTCTCCTTCCCCCAATCTTGGCATTTCAGTTGCAGCTCAATAGGAACTTTTTTCCCTGCAATTCCAGATCTGAATTAGTCTGTCTGTACTTTCCATGCCCAGAGCAAAAAGACCCAGACAGGGATAAGCCAGTATGTGCAAGATACATGCCCTCTTTGGATTTAAGTATTGAGTTTGAGCAGTGATCCCTGAATCACTTACTCTGCCACAATAAGAATCCTTGAGATTAATCAAACCATCAAAAGAAAGCTGTGCATGCACCAGGCTTTCTTCCTGAAAGGCACAGTACTGACCTTTTTCCAAAAAATAAAAATCAAAAATTAACAAAGCCTCCCCATCAGTGACTCTTGTATTTCTTGGTATGTTCAAGAGAACCTAAAATATATGTGGGTACTGAGTCGTACTTTTTGAGCTCAATTTACCAGTAAATTAGATTGATGACTGGGTTGAAAAATGAATCTTTTCTGAAAGATAATCAAAATACATCTAAGCTGAGTACTTACTTTACTGTACCGATATCAAACAAAATTGTTATTGCTTTTGCCTGCCATTTAAAATACAATGGAACAAAAATCCCTTCACTATAGCCTCAACACACAACTTGATTGTCTCATTACAAATGCATGTTTTGGCCTCATCCTCATCTACTATTTTTGTTGATAAATTCTTCTGTTCCTAGAAAGAAAAAAGCTGGCTATTGTCAAAGACTGAATATCCAATTCAACTGTTTTCTCTTAAGTATATTCAAAACATAATAAAAGCACAGATTAAATATGTTTTTCCATTACACTGTAACTGGCACCTCGACATGATACAACAAAACTATTACTGCAAGTGAACAGGAGTGGAGAAGTCTGCATGCTTTCAGAGATATATACTGTATGTGTGTGGTGTGTGTAAACATATATATATCTATAAAGATGATTAGGAACTTATTTTTGAGAATATTGAGCATAATAAAACCCATTTAAATAGTTTCATCTTTAATTTTTAATACCTCAAACTGCATAATAATGATGAATCATTCTTAGAACTGATCCATCCTGTTTGCAGAATGACACAAATGATTGTAAAAAAATACCCTGATCATCCTCCTAAGGACTGTGACTTAAAAAGAATAAAATACTTAAAAAGAATAAAAGCCTTGAAAATCTTCAACACAGATACGACCTATTGCACAGTTTTCTCCATCAATATGGCATCACGCTGAGATCCATGCAGATCAATAGTTTGATGAGACTTTCTGAATTGGTTTTGCATTCTGTATTAATAGAGTAGCTGGCAGATTTGAAGGCTGGTACACTTTGCCTGTAGCAAGACTGGACGTACTTCCCAACAGACGCTTGCTGAGAGCAAAGAATGGGAACATGCAGGATCAATCCTGAACTCAAACCTGCTTTCCTGGAGGACATTTGCTCCTACTCCATAACGCTACCTTTTCTCCAAGTCTGACCTCCTCTGCTTTATAGTGCCAAGCTGTTTTTCTGAGTCCTGTATCCACAAGTACGCCATAAACATAACTCTGGCATCCCTTTCTTAGGTTGGAGGGAGTCAGACTCCATCTCCCTGTACAGCAACATGTAGGTTCACTTTTTCCAGTTTGATTATAACTCCAGCGTATCTCTGTCTTTTCCAACAGCTATGTAAATACGGTTTTGGCTATCACTAGCACAAGGTCAGAGGCTTGTTGTTCAGTCAGCAGCACGGGATCTCCAGATGTGTCTGGCTCTGCCTTGATGGAAGCTGCTTTTAGCTGTGGCAGCAATTGTCTGAGGTTTTCCTTTTTTAAATTATTTTAACTTTTATACAATTTTAAGTATTTATTTGCATTGAAGAGTTCCTCTTTACATACATACATATGTGGTGTGTACCCTTTTGTTGATAATAAGATTTTGAGTCTAACAATCATAATTTTGTGCTGAAAGAGGTTTTCCTTATCTTTAAACTGTCTACCCACTTCCTTTGGCTCCCATCGACCTAGCCTAGTTCCTTTTATAATCTCATGTTACTCTTTTCTCAAGTTATGGCACACCATTGCCTTCCTGTGTTTGCTCATCCAGTCCCAGCTTATTACTCACCCTCTCCTGCTCCTAACTTACTCTCCTTACCTTGCTACTAAATTCCTGAGCCTCTCACCATTAAACATCCATTTAAATTTCTCTGCCACCTCCTCATTTTTTTTTGAAGTTTTGCTCTGTTCTGTTCCTACCTTCCCCTTTTCTCATAAAATAGTAGCAAAACACAAGGAGAACCTTATGAAGACAAAAGGGAGAGATCTGGAGGCTTACGCTCTCTGCACAGAGCAGACCCTTCTGAAGGCCAGAGAAGTTAGGGGCTGTATCCATTCTCCTCATATTCACCAAGGGCATGCAGAGAGGAGGCACATTTGCCAGCTTCTTTCAAGAAGCCATAGCTATTTGTGTGGAGGTTCAAGAGCTAAGGGAAAACAGAGACTGACTTGTTTGCTTAGGTGAGATGTACAAAAGACTTAGGAGCAAGGAATTTACCAATTCTGTCTCATAAGTTTTTAAAAGATTAAATTTACAGAATCACGGAATATTCTGAGTTGGAAGGGACTCACAAGGATCACTGAGTCCAATTCTTAGCCCAGCACAATAACTCCCCAGAATCTCAATATGTGCCTGAGAGCATTGTCCAAAATGTCTCTTGAACTCTTGTGGTTTTGGTGCTGTGACCACTTCCCTTGGGAGCCTGTTCCAGTGCCCAACCACCCTCTGAGTGAAGAACCTTATTCTAATATCCAACCTAAACCTCCCCTGACACAACTTCATGCCATTCTCTCAGGTCCTGTCACTGGTCACAAAAGAGAAGAGATCAGCGTTTATTCCTCCTCCACCTCACAAGGAAGTTGTAATTGCAATGAGTTGTCCCCTTCAGTCTCCTCGAGGCTGAACAGACCAAGTGACCTCATACACTCCTCATGCAGCTTCCCCTCAAGGTCTTTCACCATCCTCGTGGCTCTCCTTTGGATGCTCTCTACGAGCTTAATGTAATTTTTATATTTTGGCACCCAAAACTGCCCCCAGCACTCGAGGTGAGGCCGCCCCAGAGCAGAGCAGAGCAGAGCAGAGCAGAGCAGAGCAGAGCAGAGCAGAGCAGAGCAGAGCAGGACAATCCCCTCCCTTGCCCAGCTGGTGATGCTGTGCCTGATGCCCCCCAGGACACGCTTGGCCCTCCTGGCTGCCAGGGCAGAGTTGACTGAGATTCAACTTGCCATCGACCAGGATCCCCAGGTCCCTTTCCAAAGCACTGCTTTCCAGCTTCTCATTCCCCAGTCTATCCATACACCCAGGGTTGTCCCATCCCAGGTGCACAATCCAGCACTTTTCCTTATTAAACTTCATATGGTTGTGCCTTGGATTAGTTTTTGTCTTGGACTATTCTTGATTTCCTTATGTTGCTTTTTCAGTTGGATGAAACTCAGAAGTGCAAACAGAAGAGACAGAGTAGTTTCACCCAACATTATGGGGACAGACAGTTTCCTTGGGGATCCTAGACAGAATAATGAAGGCACCAAGGGTCAGGAGCAGGGGGTGCCTGTGACAAAGAGATGTGGGTCCTTCTTGAGGTCAGCAAAATTTGTGATAAAATGCCATGTATGCAAATTATCTGTAAATGATGACTCTCAAGCTTGTTCTAGCACAATCCTTAAGCACTCTTCAGAAGCAGTGTCTTGGTAATTTCTGACTAAAGTTCCAACACACAAACTTACATACTTCAATATATCATGTCACAACCTTGCTGGATGTACTAACATGGGTATTTTTCCCAGCAGAAGAATCATTTTGGTTTCATGAATGGTAACCATGGAATTGTCAGTTCAGCCAAGGTCTCCAAAGCTAGATTTGTTTATCACACTTCACTTTCCCAAAGCATGCTTAATGTAATGGATATAATAAACATCAGATACCTTAAATTGTTCAACCATTCAGCTGCAGTCATTTGACACACACCTAGTGCTAAACCTGGACTGTCCTAGCTATAGACTCACAACAACCATAGGATTTAACTAATGCCAAAGGATCTTCCTTGGTATCTGCTTCTGTCTTCATATTTTAACAGTGTGTTGGGCACACTGTGCTGTTCAATGTGATGCACAAACATCATCTGCTATTATAGCTAAAAGTGTGTGTGGTCAGCTATCTTTCCTGGCTGCTGCAATCAGAACAATTATCCAGAGGGAAGAAGAAGGACTTCCACAGGATGAGGCTGAAAGGCAGAAATGCCCAGAAGGGAGAGGCTCTTCTCAGAGCAGAAAGCAGATCTCAGCCATACTGCAGAGAAATCTCTGGGGAAAAAAAGCCAGACCCTTAAGAGCCTAGGAGGAAATGTAAAGTACCTGTTCAATCTGGAAAAATCTCTGAAAGCTGCTAGTGTACAAAAGCAGCAAGAAACAACTTACAGTACAAGAATACAAAAGTCAGATTTGATTTTAGAACTTCCACCTTAATCTGCCTATACACCAGCACTAAGTCTTCCCAATTTCCACAACTAACATGCTCTAATTAGATAACCTTATTTCTAACAATATGTATATTTAGGGAGTAGAATACTCTCCTGCTGTTTCCATTCAGTTTAGTCAAAGTGACCTGAGAGTAGTTCCAGCAGGAGGCTCAAAATTCAATCCAAGACTGAGTGGTGTTTTAACATGGCATTTAAAGGAGGGTTGTTGGTTGTTTTTTTTCCTTAGAAAAAGATAAATAGATTGGAAAGAAAGCAGATAATATGAGCTTTGTAAGTTACAGGTAGAAAAATACAAAGATATAAATGTTTTATCTTTATCATCATCCAAGTATAGACACGCAAAACCAAATTAAACCTTGGAAAAATACTGACCTCATACTAAAACTGATTTTGGAAAGATGAATAAAAGAAGCATGATCTGAGTGGCGCATTAGCTACTGTATCTGCCTATGAATATCTTACTGATTAAAACAGTTTGCTATTGCTTTCTGAAATTTTCTCATTCTTCTGAGAAGGTCAGAATAAAGGAAGAAAACACATATCCAGTGTTTTTCCATTTGTCAAGGAAGACCTCCACAAGACATCTGACAATGTTTATTATCTGCTGAAAAAAAAATCTCAGGGATTTGGGGAATTCCACCACATTTTTTAAACAGCAAATCTTCAGCTGTGTGAATTCTCAACCAGCAGCCACAGTGATAATCTTCTCTAAATAAACTGGCATGCTTCTCCTTCAGGGTGTATTTTCATATTAGACTTAATTCAATCTAACAGCAGGCGGAGACCAGAGGGGGTAAACCCGCTTTCTCCATGCTTTTCTGACTCTTCCCTTGAGTTAAATTTAGTAATTGTGCAACTCTCTAGTGGCTCTCCTCAGCTTGCTGATCTGAGGGAAAACTCGGAGGTTTTCATGAGTTAGCTTTCCCTCCAAGCAGGGAACGTTTAGTGTGACAAGTAGAACTCAGAAGAGGAAGCAGAAGGAGCACAGAAAAAGTGATGGAAGCACAAGACAACTATTGCTCCTTTCAGCAGCACTCAGTCATCATAAGACCATCCCATGTCCCAAGGCTGCATCTATGGCATTCTTTTCAGTTTTAAGCAGTAGTATCATTTTGAAGCACATGCAGGAAGTAAAGACCCTTTGGAATGTCAGTTCAGTTTGTAGGACTGGTACTGCGCATGCTAACTAGATCCTTTTAGGAGGAAAGTTAGCTGAAAACATTGTTCCAGAGGTAGACCAAATACTCACTAAACATTCATGTGCCATCCAAAAGGCTCTTGAAAGGCTTAGGGGCTCAGAGCTACTCTCTAGTGCTTCTTATACTACACTGCAATGTGTGAGCTGACCAGGTTCTGCATTGTCTTCATGAAGATGAAAACCTTAGTCTTTGGAGACCCTAAACCACCACCAGACTTTGGGGGTAGCAAAACAGACATGTCTCTGCTACAGAGATCCCAAGCTCATTTTCACATGGAAACACAGCACTTGAGCTTTGGACTCATTTGGATACCCACAGAACCAGGATCATCACATGGGAGAATCCTTCAGGGTAAAAGTCTTCAAGCCCTCAAGGACAGATGACCCTTGTGAAAAAACATCCTGGGACACATCTTTGGTCTGCTCAGCGCCCCACTCTGTGCTATGGATAAGCCCCTCACTTCTGCCAAGGAATTGAGCAGACAGGGTGCTGGTATCAGTCTACCTACAATTCCCAAAACAGTGAAGTAACTGATCAGGTCTAGAATCCATCCAGGGGCTTGAGTCACCAGCATCCAGAGATAGGGCTGGGGATAGACCTGAATACAAGCTGTAGTACCTGTCCAAGAGGTCCATCCAGGAGAGAAGTTACCATAGTATGTATTCAAGGTCCACCTGGATGCAGTGCACAAGGCTGAAGACACGGCTACCTACAATGCACATTCAGTGCTCATCAAGGAAACGGGTCTGGAAAAGGTACACCCATAAACTGTCTCTGTGCCCTGAGGACAGGATGTTTGATCTCAGTCTCATACATTTTCTGGCTGAAAGCTAGTCCACAGAGCAGACATGGAAAGTTTTCTAGAAACTTGAGCATTATTAGTGCACCATTCTGTAAATTTATCTTGCAGGGGAGGCAAGGATACCCACACTCTTCATTTATTTTCCATTGGCCCCTGAATGCCTTACCATTACTATGTTGACAGCAGACAAAGAATGCTATCACAGATAACTTAAATTGCTCTGGGTAGGGTAATGAAATGGAAATGACATTAAAGATATCACTGTATAGCAAAGTAATGGTGACACATTCATTTCAAGCATGACCTGCCTATACATTTATGGAGTAACATAAGCAAACTGAAAAGCAAGTTCTGAGTCACTGTCACTCTGACAGCCAGTCTGCAAGTGCAGTCATCTTGTACATATCTCAGAGAGAACAAATATATTGCCACTTGGCTGCAACAGTTGGTAAAAATGACAACACTATCTATCAGAGAAGCAGTATACATTTCCTGCAGGTGAAGCACTGGAATACATTCAGAAAGGCTTTTCAGGTATAATTATTTCAGAGAATGCTTAAATAGTACCCATTAAATAATTCCTGGCCTTTTCATTTGTTACAGCTTTTTTCCTTTACAGATACTCTCTCTGTGAAAGCCTTATGTATGTATTTATTTGATAGCTGTCATTGAAATGGGATCGTTCCTTAACACCACTTACATTTTATTACACAGTTATCCTATGTACAAGGGAGCAATGACAGGTGCCTTTCTACAGCACATCAATTGTCCTTGGTATGGCATTACCATGACACAAGAGCAAGCATAAATTAAAAGTTTCAAGTACAAAACAGATTAAAACAATGAAAAATTCATAGTGAATTCAAGTGAAGTAAGAACCAAGAAAAGCAAAGTTGGCTTCCACTTGAAAAGAACTTGGCTAAACAGACAGTAATGGAGATAGAACCAGACACCCAGAACTCCATGTCTGGACAAGTGGTGGCCAAGAGCAATGAGACTGTAAGGCACATAGAGACAGTCACTACAGAAACCTTAAAGTTGCCTTTATTCCCCAAATACCAATGGAACCATTCATAGTATCCAAAATAACACATTTTTGAATGTAATTGAGCACTATCTTTAATAGTTATAAACTATTTGGAATACTTGAGCTTTTAGGTCTTTTTACTCACAAAATGTTTAAAATCTCAGAGAAAATCTGCAAACCAGTGAAGGACTCACAATACACTTTTAAATAATTGCCTGATATTATTTTCATTAATTGAAAACATAATTTTGATTCTGAGAAAAAAACAGCTATTTATGTAAAATATATTTTCTGTAATAATTATTCTATAGCTCATGAATTTAGATGAAATATGAAAATAATCATATGCTGCAACATTGAAAAAAATAATCTGAGCAGTAAGTAATTTCTTTTTTTATAGTAATAGTTGGAAATCCCTATGGTTGCCATAACTTCTAATAATGTAGTGAGCTTGTTTAAACTTATTTAAGAAAAGGTATTTTGGGAAAATAATCACACTTTTTGAAATACCCAATGCAGTCAAGACTGGCATTTGAAGGCATTTTGAACTGCATTCAGAAAGTAAGCAATGCCATTTTAGATGCTATATTTTCCATAAGAGACTGTGTCCCCATGTGTTTCAATCTTTTTTCTTAATGTTAATAGCTTTGCCCCCTGATGCTAACAAAAAGCCATCAAGATGACAGTGGAAAAGATAAGCAAAGTCACACTAACTGTGCATAGTGTCCTATCAAATAAGTAAAGTAACTTTACACCACATTCATTGCTTCTCCCCTCTGTTGCCATTTCTTTCACTGCAAGTTTTCTGCTCAAAGAGAACTGGCCAAGCTTTTCCAGGCAGTAGTTCATGGTGAATCTTTCCCATCAGGCCTCATGCTATCACTCTGCAAACCCACAGACGTAAAAGATCCTAGTTTTAGAAAGTCTCCAACTCCAAAATAAAGGAGGTATCACAGTGTGACAATCTTGGCAGAGTAATGATGCCATGGAAGAGAATGGCTGCCTTGGCAGACTTGAATGCTTCATTCAATCCCTGCCCTTCCTCCATGCAAATAAAGCTCTTTTTTCCTTTTTTTTTTTAATTTTATTTCTTCTTTTCCTTTTTCTTTTTTTTTTTCTCCCATTCCCCTGCACATGGGAACAAAAGAACTGAAAGAAGGAAATAACTTGTCTCCACAAGGTATAGCACCTAGGTCCCTTCCTTTTAAAAAGAAGCATGACAATTCAACAGAGAAGTAAAACTTCAATATTTATCTCTGTACAAGCTGTGTTACAAAAAGCAATTAAGATTTCACCTTGGACCATAAAAATGGTCCATTAGAAAATGACTTTGAATTTCTGCCCTGATGCTCTTAATAATCTTATTCCTAGAGATATTCAGGGGTCTCAAGTTCCACAAAAGAGAACTCGTAATTTAATACATATTGTTTAAATTTAACTATGCAAGGGTTGTTTTGAAGCCTCTGCATTCTCTTGCTATTCCATCTTACAAGAAGGACTGATGTCAACCCAGTGCTGTAAGGTGGGGGTTTTGTTTGGTTTTTTCTGTTTTTTTTTTTTCTCTGAGATTAACCCTTAACCATGACATAGTAAGTTAAAGTAAATACAGAAGCAAATCTACAGAACGTACTTTCAATTATGTATTGACTACCTTTTGTCCTACTTCCATAGTTTTTTTCCATAAGAATGATGCAACATGTAAACAGGCAAAATCAAAGGTAATTTTCTAACTTCTTTACCCAAGCAATGCCATTGAAATTAATGAGCAGACAATGAATTGAAGACTGGCTGCAAGATTTTTATCTTCCACTAAAAGGCTTGCTGCCTGCTTACAAGTCACATTGCATGGTATTCCTCTTTGAGATTTGTCTGCAGTAAAATTAAACATCAGTCAAAATGGATTTAACGGATTAATTTTTTTAATAGATTACTTGCAAACTTCAGCAGCATTAGTGGAAGATTTTCAGATTGAGCAGTTCAAAGGAACCCAAGGCAGGAAGGAAAGCACATTTCATTGAAAGTCATAAAATTTTAGCTGCAGTAAGTGCATGTGTTTGCATATAATATTCTGTTTATAGTGACTATCAAGAAACGTAGCATGTAGTATTTCTGACAGACCTTCACGGAAGTACTTTATTCGGTCCAGAATAGATATGCCAGTATCTATGACAGCATTACCATTTTTTCCAAACTACACCACCTATTGTCTTGTGTCCCCTGATTCTGACCTGGGAACTATTATTCAATGGAATACGTTAGCAGAACATAGAGGGGCCTGTCACCGTGATGAAGTGATGAAAAAGCTTAAGGGGACAAAGCAATTGATTGTTCTTGCAGGAGCAAATCATGGGATACCTCCAAAGCCAAAAGAGAAAGTGGTAGGGAGATTCTAAAGAAAGTAGATTGGAAAATCCTGTATCTCCTCCTAGATTAGCTGAGAACCAGAGATGATCAACAGAGAAAAAAAATCTCTGTCCTTTTAGACATACCTTGTTTTTCAGAGTGGATTAATTGGTAAGGATTTGCAGTCATTAAGACTTCAGGGCCCTTGGGTCCTGAAACTCATGAATATGACATCACTCCAGCAAAATAAATTATTTACCTCATCAGACATTCCAGGGTGGCAAAACCATTGAATCATACAGAACAGATCACTGGTCATCAAAAGGCCTACAACTTTATAATATCAATAAAAGAGAAAAGGAGAGAGAGAAGAAACTGCTATAAATATGACAATAAGCTAAACCAGACCTGAAATGTTAAGAAAAATACAGAAGCGATTGAAAATATGAGATTTCAAAAAATACAAAAATTACATTAAGAATATTCTTGCAGTTTCTTTCATGTGATCTGCTGTATGTCACGAGCTAAATTCAAGCCACTTGAAATCTGAACAGCAATAGTAACATCAAAATAACTTATTTCTGTGTATAATTTGACTAAAAAAGCAAAATAAACCTTTAAAATCCTATCTTAATAATTGGATTAGATTAAGAATATTTAGCATTATTACTGCTTAGCATCACTTAATATAGCTTTAAATCGTAACAGGATAGAGTAAAAAAAAAATTAAGATCCAAAAATATTATGCCCCAGGCTGGCTGCACTCTTAACTAATGATGTGCTACTATCAAAACATTCAGTAAATGTAGTACTGTTTTTCACTAGAGTCAACATTAATGCACAAAGCTGTACACTGACCATAATATCTTTCTAAATGACTAGCCACAATTGTATCTCTTCACTATGTGTATCCTGCATTATTTAGAACAAAATATAAGTAATTCATAACCTACATTTTCAGTAAATGTTTTAAATAATAAAAAATGCTTTAAATAATCAAAACCTGACAAGGGTTATATTATGCCTGCTAACAGGGCCTTCTTTAACTTTTATTCATCAAGGGATAAAAATCATGCTTATTGAAATATCCTTCATGTTAGGCGGTTCCTGTCACAGATTATTTTAACAACATGAAAAAGGGCATTTACTGTAATTATATCAATATCCCTTTTTTGTTGTTGGGGTCTTTTTTCTAAGCTGAATATAAACTGTCATCTAAATTCATTGCAAAGGAGTAAAGCAACACAGTACCAGTGCCTCGCTGCAGAAACAGAGATTATTCTTGAAACAGTTGTTTATTCCAAAGCCACTAAAATAAATCAATTTTTAGGTTTTATTAGAAGAGTTAGCCATAGGAAGATTTACATGGACTTAAAAAACAGTTCAAAATCAGAACAAAAGTGACTTGTAGTACAATTAGATTCTTATAGTGGTAAGGAGGGTAACACACAATGTCCTCTTCAGATTAGTGCCAAAAATAAAAACTCAAGGAAGGTGAAAGTCTTCAAGTCTTTCTCTTCAAATACAAATACAGTGCCTTCTTAATCATAGCACTAACTGAGAACACTCTGAGGATGTAAGTTGAGAGGAAAGGAATGGAGAAGAGGTGGGTGAGAATATACCCAATAATAAAAGTACTACTCTTGCAACGTCTAAATTGAGGTATTTTTAAAATTGTAAACAAAAGCTGGGAAACATGAATGCTGCTACACAAGTTGTTTCAGATTGACTTCTAGAATCTACTGCATAAGGTACACTTCCCTTTTCAAGAGAAGATTTATAAACACCATTATGTGTGGATAAGCTACATCTCCACCTCATTTCTTCAACACGATTAACATGGACTGGACGGAGGAAATCAGAAAGCTTTTTGCAAAAGTTTTTCATAAATACACAGAGTTCCTTGTGCCCTTACGTTTACATATCCCTAGGAAGCAACAAGTAATATATTGTGATGCAATATATTTAGCAGACTAAGAAAGTGGAAATGATGATTACTTCAAATTATTAATAGGGTCTTCTGTTCTCATCAAGAATTTGCAATGATTATTTCCTCCTAACAGCTACATTTATCAATTTATATACAGTACATTTCATTGACAAATTATTTGGCCATGAGCTTCCAAAGATATGCCAGAGCTTTCAGTAAATCAACAAGGAGGGCAAAACTGGATAGCTGAACTACAAAGCACTGATTATAACTGGATGGGTCTTATGAGTGTAATAAAGAAAATTCTTGCAATGTTCTCTATCTACTAGTCTGGTGTTCTGACTAAAAGTGGCTCCATATAGACTAACACTGCCAGATCAATGTTGCTGAAATGCTATTATTGTGTTAGCTTGAAGTGGTTGAAATGGGTTTAGATTTAAATGCTACTTACAACTGGTTTTTAGAATAAACAAATTTCTTCATGAGTGATATAAAAGTGAAAAGGAATGGCATAATAGCACCCCCACTATACATGCCTCAGCTTACAGAAGGAAACTTATCCCAATACAGGCAATACATGCCTTGAAGGGGAAGATCCCTTAAGTACTGGGACCTACACGCAAAGTGTGGCACGAACCTACTGTAAAGATAACTGTGTACATATTATTTAGTAAACCCATAAACCTAGGCCAAAAATTAAAATATTAATAATGTCTCTCTTTCACACTGCGAAAATGGGGGAAAAAGACAGTGAAAGAAGGGGGAGAAGAAGAAAAATATAACTTTGATATGACTGCTGCTACTGCCGCATTCCCTCCACGGTTCCCGATACTGTGAAAGGAGGACTGCAGCCCTCAGATGGTTTAGGTGAGGCAGAAACTCCCATCTGCCCATCTACAGCTCCCTTGCTTATCCTGCCAGCACTACTGTTTCGGACTACTTTCTTGCAGGGCCTGACCTAAAGCAGGACTGCTCCTACAAGGCTTCAATCAGACTCCTCAGCCGAAAAGTTATGACCACTGTGAGATTATTAGTCCTCCATCCGAGCACTCTCCAAAGAGGGGTGCAGATACACCAGGCATTCCACGAGACAAGTTGCTGGAGTGCAGGAAAAAAAGTCTTTTGGTACCATTAATACATAAAAGAATCGTAATTTTTTTTAAATGGTGTTTACTTCATTTTTATCTCATACTTTTTTAATTTCTGGGGGTTTTATGGTTTATAAGGTTCATAATATATTAATACAGTAGTACACTAATGTAATCGATAAATAAATAACCATATATTGTGGGTGCATGCTCAAAAATGTTTTACTGATAGGGGTTCATGAACAAAAAGGTTTGGAGAGCACTGCTCAAACCCAGAAAGGAGACTGGAAATACTGGCCAGAATCCACAGAACCTAGTACCAAGTTAATCCTCTTGAAACTGTGGATTCACTGGTTGGGGGAGGAATGCCACTGCTGTGAAGCTCGAAGTCTCCCTGAAACTAAAACTTTTCTGTGAACTACTGGTGCTTTATAATTTTTTAAATGCTTTTTCTGATAAGCTTTGAAGAAAGCATTCTTATCTAAGCTAAAGACATTCCTTTCAGGTTAGCCACTGGCTCCTGCTAGCCATTCATGAATATAGTCAAAAAAGTCAGTAGCTCTATTGGGAACATTTAAGACAACTTTCATAGGATATTTGAAATTAGGCAAACTTCACACTGTACTCAGTTTGATATGAATTCTATTGCAGCTGCACTCACAGCCATCTTTGTGATAACATGTATGTTGAAGACTTTCAAGAAAAAATGCAGAAAGTAGATTTAAATGAAAAGAAAATACAACTATTTAATCTTGATCTAGTTAAGATAACAGAACAGATATAAATACAATGCTAATTCTATGCTAAATTTTCCTTCTCTATACCTGGGATATTTCCTTCTCTATACCTTGGGGTATATTGCTCTACAGAGAGTGAAGAAGCAGTGAGTTGATGTGTGCAAAAGTTTTGGGTTGGTTTTGATGTTTTATTTTGTTTGTTTTTGATTTTTGGTTTTTTTTTCATCATTTGTTTGTACAAACAAGCAGAGTAGAGAACAAGGTAAAAATAGAAGGGGTAAAGGAAAGCCAGCAGGAGGCACAGTATTTATTCACAATTAGCAACAGATGAGAGTACATCTATGAGCTGAAAGCATGAGGGATTTAAAAGCCCCTCTAAGTCTAACATATTATAAGTCTATAAAATATTCCTTAACTGCTGAAGTGGCAGCATGCCTAGAAAGCATCTAAGTTAGCCATTCAAAGTACGCTGCTATCCAGTTCTGAGATGCCAGTGGATTAGAACTGTGCCCATTCATGCCATTCATGGAATTCAATTAAATATACTAGTAATAATTCCTGAGCACTTCTAGTACTCAAAATATTTGAGCATCAAAGAATGTAGCTCAGTTTCCACTACAGAACAATCACAGCTGTAGCAGCACCATTAAGAAGTTCATGTGAGTCCAACAGAAAAGTATATGGACAACGCAAAGGGTAATCAGGACCAGTTATCACGTATGAGCAAGGACAGAATACCTAATAATGAAGAGCAATAGAACAGTCAATTTCTAAAGTTAGGATAAAAGAAAAAAAAAAAAAAAACCACTCCCAAATTGTTTTCTAAGTGAATTGGTAAGTTTTAAATTTGCTGTATCAAACACTACAGATAAATACAACAAAATTAATCTTTTTTTATCAAGACAAATCATGGCAAGATTCAGGATCCACTTTTGTTCTGAGTGCAGAAATTACTACTGTCAAGAGGAGTACATCTTAGAAAGCTATGACTACTGGGAACCCTGTAACTCCCACCAATACATCTCTATTGAAAATCAGTTTCTTAAGATTGCATTGGAAAACAACTATGCTTTCATTAAATTATTAATAGAAAAATGGCTTCATCATTTGCTAGGCACAGATAAAATAGCTGGGATGACGGTGTGGCTGGGAGCTTTAGTAACTGTTCCCATATCTGCGCTGAGAGGTGATCAGGACTTGCCAAAGCAAGGAAGTACTGAGAGCGTGAGGAAAGAGCTTTATTTTGTCAAATTACAGTGTCTAGAGATTCAGGTGGAATTTAAATTTAGGCAGTGGAGAAGAAGAAAGGTATCAGAAGAGCGGATGCTCAAGACATAATTCAAGGTTGTCTACACAAGGTCAGATGGTGAGAAGCAGAAGGTAGGGGTGGTGAAGGGAAAGAAATTACCATGTCTGACTGCAACAGTTCTTTGAAATATTTCTTTGAAACCCAATATCAGACTTATTTTTCTTTTCCTCAAGAAAGCAATAAAATAGGCTTTGTTTTCACTGGTGAAACACACACATGAAAAAAAGGTATATTTGGAGTTTTGGGACACCTTCAGCTGGCTGCATTTTGACTTAATCGTTGTACAAATGCATTGTTACACAACTTCTGTTTCATGACCACTTCATTTCTAAACTGCTCGAGGGATAAGTCATGCTTGTGTGGAGGGACACTGTTGTTAACAGGACCAATAGATTTCATAACTTGCAAAATGTGCATTAGGGAAAGAACTATCTATCTGCTTGTAATAGCTGAAGGCAATCCAGTGAAATTGTACCTGTGGAATTGTTCTGCTGCCTAATGCTGCTACTGTAAAGATTTGTTTGAATCCCTGTTAGGTATTCTTATTTCTCTCTACAGCCTTCCAGACATACAGGGATCCTAATAACCAGATCAGGAACCGATGCACAGATGTGATGACTGCTTATAGCAGCAAATGAAGCCAGTAAGATCTCTTCAGTAATTACTCCGAGATTTCTCAGACTGAGTAGCCAGGATAAATGGGTATTTTCAACTTTAGTCTTTGATCCTCTAGCTGTAAGGAAAGAACATAGCTCCCTGATGCCTCTTCCTTTATCCACCTCTTCTGCTCTTCTCTAGATCTGCCCCTGTTTTTTCGACCAATCTACACTTAATAGACTGAATCTGCATTCTACCAGATGCCTCATCCATATTTTGAACAAAGGTTCCTCCCCTCTAACTTTCCCCCATACATGCATCAAGTGGGATATTAAATGCAGCTGGAAATCTGCTTCTTGACCTCTTGCCACTGGACTTAAAGGACACCTCCATACCCTGACAATGTGGAAGGAAGGACAGAATAACACTGAAGAAACTTCCCTCCAAGCTCCAGTATTCTGTCCCATCATACACCACATTAGGTAGAAGGCAAAAAGCACTGTAGGAAGATAGGGAATTATCTCCATGACACTGTGCAAAGGTATATCACGTTCCTCTGATAACAGCAATGTCTTTTGGTGCAAATTTATAAAAAACAGCAAGAAAATTGCTTAGCTGAAATTCCCTTCAAAACCTCAGTATTTGCATTTTGAAAAGGAAATACTCAACCTGGAAGGTGCAGCTTATGAAAACAAGGAACAACTGAAATCCTGGTTTTATACAAAGCAGCACGCAACTTTAATGACAGATAGCACTTTGGTCTCTGCCCACAGTTTCTCAGAACTGACTCCTTGAAGCACCTTGGATACCTTATTTCGGTTTCAATGTTTGATGTAGATTGCTCATGGCCATTTTATACTGGCCCTGTGTTACAGGATTTGTTCTCAGCTGTAATCCACATCTAAGATACCACAAAATCACTATCTAGTACTTTTGACTCACAAGCAGTAAGCACTAAAAATGAACTTTCTTGGAGAAGTTTTATCAAACTTGCCTGCAAACACTCTAAATTCTGCTTTTATAATAAGGCACTTTCCCTCAGTAAATCCTCAATTTTGTCCTTCTCCAAACCTATCCAAAAATATTTCAACATACAATAAGGAAGTATGGGGACAAAAAGAATGCTGTCAAATTATTAGAGCAGTGCCCAGCAAGGAGAGCTAGAAGGGCTGTAGAGAAATATACTTGCCACTCGTGCCCCATTCTTGATAGATAATCTACATATCCTTCAGTTTCAAATGATAGTTTTTATTATTGTGTTCTTGGGCAAACTACTACAGTGCTTGTCCACCCTTGATGATAAACTGAACTGCCCTGATTTTTCAACAAACAGCTTGTGAACAGTAGGCTGAACACAGAACCTCATTATGTAAGACATAACCAAGTTTTACATTAACAATATATTTCTTAAGATCAGCATTTCCATGCATATTTCAAATTAGCCATACCCAAGTGTCAGGCTTTCAAAAACACATTTAAATTGTGAATGCAAAATTTGGAAACCGTTTTCAAATAACTTAGTAGTATGCCAAAAGTGCACTAAGAGAATCTACTATTAAGTACAGTCTTCATTGGCTCACATATCAGTAAAGGTTGATACATAAACTATCATCTTTTTCTGTTGTCATTATGATTTTCTGTGGTTTTGCTTGTGTTCCTTTTCCTGTATTATTCTTATATGTTCTGTATTAATAAAAGAGAAGACATAATGAAAAACTTGAGAGAATACAAGTGACAATTGGCAGCCCCATATAAGGTTTTCAGACTTCAAGGCCCTTTCTCAGGGCAGAAAAATGTCCATATCTTTACTTACATAGCTTCTCTTTATTGAGATTAAATGAAAATCTGATACTTGATTTCATTAACATGCCAGTGTAATGAGTTTGGAAATGCTGAATATTACTGTGTTACTGCTCTCATGGAGATGGTATCTCTGGAGGGTATTCAACAAGCAGAAAAAGAGGGAGAGTATCTGTGGAAGGGCTGTTTTAAAAGTCCTGTTGGAGTTTGTGCCTTCAGAGACATATCTATCTGGGAATGTTATGATCCACACTACTGCTGTAAAAGATAGGGATGTAGTGTAAAAAACAAAATTACACCAAACCTGATTGTTTGGACATACGCTGGAAACTTGCGTTTCAGCAACAGAAGTTTATCTGCTCCAAAACGGTGAAACCAGTTAGTTTTTGGCAGAGGATAACAGGACTAATCTGTCTTCTTGGTAAGTCTAATTGTGGAGAACCAGCACAAAGAACCTACAAATATTCTAGTAATGGAAATACAAAAAAAACCTGTACAGTCTTTGACTTCATCTAATTTTTTGCTTTTGTACCAATTTCTTATCTCAGTATTTTTTACACCATTTCCTTCAATGCTGGACATGCAATAAACTGAGTAGAGACAAGCTCAAACTTAATCTGAGATCAGACTGTTTAGAATGATCAGATCACAATTCTGATACTTTAATCCAGTAAAATCTCATTCTTCAGAATATAATTAAGTAGACACATTACTAATATTAATTGTGCCAAGTGTTCCAGCCATAATTTATTTCCTAGAGTGACATTTTCTTCAAATCTTCTTCTTTTGGTGGATTCAAACTAATTGATTGACCAAGTCTAATAGTATACAGAGTTAATCACATTTCAGGTCTCTAGGTCTCACAATCAAAAGATCAAGAGATGCTAAGTACAAGGTGATACTGAAGTATTGAAGATATTCTCAGTATTTCCCTGAGGTCTAAAATCTTTTCTCTGACTCGAACACTCTTACATGTGGTGGTACACACAACACCAGGAACATCAACTGACGATGTCAAACTGTGTAGGAAAAACTGGTACACTTTAACAGTTACGACAGCAAGCAGAATCTGCCCATTCTACTTCTGGACAACTTACTGTATTCCACAAAATTCTGATTTCCAAGATTTCAGAATCAGAGAAACATAGCATATGCTGAGTTGGAAGCAACCCAAAAATATCATTGAGTTTCCTAATTCCTGACCCAGAGCAGGACATCTGAAGAGTCGCACCATGTGCCTGAAAGCGTTGTCCAAACGCTTCTTTAACTCTCAGGCTTGGTGCTGTGACCACTTCCCTGGGGAGCCTGTCCCAGAGCCCAACCACACTCCAGGTGAAAAACCTTTTCCTGATATCCAACTTAAACCTCTCCTGGCTCAGCTTCATGTTGTTTCGAGTCCTGTCACTGCTCAAAAGAGTGAAGAGATCAACACCCGCCCCTCCACCTTCCCATCATGAGAAGTGCCTAAATGCTGTGTTTGGGCATGGAGATCAGTAGCCCAATTCTCAGAAGTGCTTCCAGCAATTTTCAGAAGGGTTCCAGCTATTACCTCACTGGGCACGCATTAGCACAGTGACTATCAACCATCAGCTAGCAATCCTAGCAACCCAACAAAGTCACAAACATTTTTTGTGGTAGCAAGTTGATTATCAGAAGAGATGAATGGTGTGGGGAAGAATCCTTCAATGACAGTTAAGCTATAGGCTGAAAACTCACATGGGAAAAAAAACCCAAAACAACAAAACAAATCAAACCAACCTTTTTAAAAGTGATCAAGAATTAAAATCACATAGTTCATTCTTAATTATGGTCTAAGAAAGGCTGCTTCAGTTATTTTTGTTCTGAGATAATGCAAATTAACCCCTTATGGATTCTGAATGTAAGAAAAATACCACCTTTTCAACTTTTTCTAAGAAAATCTCTGTGTTTTGCTGTTTTGTTTTGGTATTTGGGGATTTTTTTCTGGCACTGGTGATGTTTTTTAAAGGTATTTTTTTGGATGCATGCCTTCCAGAGATAGCAAAGAACTCAAAATAATGCAAACACTTCAATGAAAACCTTCTGGTATAACAAACTCTGGCACATTTCCCCATTGTTTTGTTCTAATTGAATGCTTCCTTCCAGCTAATTTCATTTTCATTCTGGCTTAACAGCATTATAACCAAAACTAGGTTTCCTAGCAAAGAATGGTAGGATGTTTTTAACCTCTTCTACCTTGAAACGGACAATATATTTTTACTAGGATGTTCTGCTTTAACACAAGCCCACACGTGATAAGCTTTGCACGAGATCTAGAAATACATCTGATAGACCATGCTTAACATTGACAAAACTCTCTTCAGGACTAGAGCAGTCTGCATCTTTTTGAAAGGTTCTACCTGACCTGGTCACTTATAGCAACATAAAATCACTGTGAGATGGGGGGGGGGGGGGGGGGGGGGGGGG
>VZSE01011625.1:438972-515771 GCA_013398275.1 Promerops cafer | reverse complement strand
GAAGAGGAGGGAAGACACAACAAAAAAACCCTAGAAAATGTTCTTAGCCCAGCTAATTAATTCTGACTTCTAGAATTTGTGATGAATGTTTTCAGAATCTCACATTTTAAAAAACCTGTATGCTTTTATTGCCATTTTCAATTTTATTTCAGATAATTTTTTTATTAGTGCAGTTGACAAAAGTTCATCCAAGTATGAATTGTTAAGCTTTACACAATCCACAATAATGAGCAACAGTATGTAAAAAAACTTAAAGCTTATTCAGCTTCTGAACTACTAAGCAAACACACATTGCAGAATGAGATTAATTTTGAGCAACAGCATTTGCTGACAAAAGTTTAGTAAAATCTTCTTTTCCCACTAGTGAAATGCCCATCTCTTTAAAGAACATCACTTTTAAAAATCCTGTTAAAAATAGCCATGTTATCGGGTTGTTTTAAAAAAGTAAGTACAAACATTATAAATGGCATTTTCATAGAAAATTATAAAATACTGATCCTTTTTAATTCTTCTCTGCAATAATTTTTGGCCTTCTTTTTTCTTTTTAAAAGTTAGCTTTCTAATTTACATTTAAGTAAAAGGATTTTTAAATTTTTGTTTTCAAGTTAGAAGCTTCCCAGTTGCTTCTCCCTTAAGAGCAGGAGAGATCACTGTAAGCAAACCAATGTGAAAAAGTTTAACACATTTAACTTATAAATCTTGAGTTGACAAAGAACCACAATGCAGGCTAAACTATTATCTAATATGTATTGAAATGTATGTTCTATATGTATGATGGTGTACAAATTTTACTTGAAAGTTGTAGCGTTTTTTACACAGGACTGTTGGTCAAACTTTTTGCATTAGAAAAACCCTGTTCTGTCCCCAAAATATGACAAACATATCTTTGTCTTTTGGCTCATATTTTGCTCCAGAATCCATACTAACCAAGTATTTATCAACTTTTTTTTAATACCTATATTCTTATTTTAATACCCACATTCACAGGCAAAAGCAAACACATTCACCAGTTCAGGTAAGAGAGGATTTTTTTTTTGCTGAAATAATTGACAGAATCATAGAATATCCTGAGTCAAAAGGGACCCACAAAGATCATCAACTCCTGGCCCTGCACAGGACAGCCCCAAGAATCCAACCATGTGCCTGACTTATCTAAATGCTTCTTGCATTCTGGCAGCCTCGATGCCATGACCACTTCCCTGTAATTTGATGGGAAAAAAAAGAATACTAGAATACTAACAACTCTATTCCCAGGATTTATGAAGACATAGTAATAAAAAACACAGGAAAATTTAGGGGGGAACAGAAAGTCCTTATTATTTCTACAGATGGAAACTCTATCAGTGCAACCTGTGACAATGTTTAACCAAATTCATGGTGAAAAACACCTTACACCTAATTAGAATGTTCTGTGTTCCAACTTCCATCTGTCACCTATCATTCTACCCCAATGCACCTCTGAGAACACTCTTGCCTTGTCTTCTGTTCATCCTTCCTTTACCTGGCTGCAATCAGAAGACTGACCCCTCCTGACCCTTCTCTTGTTGTAGTTAAAACCCCTTTGTTTCCTCAGCCTCTTTTCTCACCCCAGGTATTCTCTAGCCTCCCTGGCAGCCCTGCACAGAACCTGCTCCAGCCTGCTGATGTCTTTCTTGTAGTGGGATGACCAAAATTGGATAGGTGTGGGGATACACTCAAGGTGTATCCCCAAGAGATTCAAACAGAAGGGGTGAATCACTTGCCCTGATCTTTTGGCTACACTTTTGCTGCTGCAGCCCAAGGTGCAGCTGGTTTTGCTTCAAGGACACACTGCTGACTCAGAGAATCACTTAGGTTGGAAAAGACCTCCAAGGTCCTGAAGGTCTTTTTCTGCAAGGCTGTTTTCTATCCCTGGCTGTGTTGTAACAAGGCGATACTCCGTCCCAGATGCATTTGCAAATCATTTATGAATTTCAACTTGGTAAGATTCCATTCAGCCCATTTCTCCAGTCTATGCAGATCTAGGTTGCAGCAGCCTCACCTGTTAAAAGGCTACTGGATTTGTCAATCTTTAATATGAATACCTACAAAGACTACTATATATTCTTTCACAATAAGTAGCCTAAATTAGATCTAACACTGACAGCTGTGCAGGAAAACTGTAATTACAGGAAAACTGTAATTACAATTTTATTTACTTGACCAACATGGTAGCAGCTGTCTACCTATGTCACAATGAATCCCAGCTGTTTCTTCAATGCTCTTGAAATGAAGGATCTTATAGGTTTATCAATTAGACCTGTTATACTTCTATTTTCAGTAAATCTGTAAAAATTCTATCTACCTAAGGAAAACATAAGTTTCATGGTAATGAAGTATGAATAACATAGGCACATCTAAGGGAGAGAACTCTACTGAAAAAAGCGTATACAAAGCAGATA
Organism: Promerops cafer; assembly: GCA_013398275.1. Classification (NCBI taxonomy): domain Eukaryota; kingdom Metazoa; phylum Chordata; class Aves; order Passeriformes; family Nectariniidae; genus Promerops; species Promerops cafer. Next base: position 513,351 of record VZSE01011625.1, on the reverse strand, counting down.
TGTTTTCAATGTTATTCAGTTTATTAGACTGTATTTTTGCTATTTGTAAGATACAGAAACTTCAGCATATTGCTTCAGGCATTTAGGCACAAATGCCAGTCTATTCAAGAGACTTTCAATAACAAATGGCACGTCACTTCTACCAATTTCAGCAGTGAGTAGAAATTCAGTTGAGAAAATGTCTATTGCCTGACCAATTTGCAAATGCTGTGTTCAGAGAAGAGTAGGCTAGTCTTGAGCTACCCTTCTCAGTTCTAACACTAAGGCTCTTTCAAAAAAAACCCAAAACAACAAAAAACAAAGAAACTGCTCAAAAGAGTGATAAAGAATATAAAGTTTTAAGGATTTGCTAACAGTATGTTTCTTTAATATGTGCTTAAAATTATCAGAGACTGAAGAACCCTAAGGATATGCTGGTATCTAACTGCCCCCCATACCAAAGGGAGTGACAGACTGATAGATCTGGCCCAGAAGGAATAAGCACTTCAGCCAGAGGAATGGAGCAGCATAGAACATGACTTGTCTCCTTATGGAATGTATCATGAGATTTTAATACTCAGCAGGCTGAGTAATGAACTGTTCAGAGTCTGCCAACAGGGAAACTGGGGAAGGGAAGAGTTCACAAGTTTTGTCCTAACTCATGGTCTAAGCATTTCATTCAGTTTTATCTGAAGCAACTGATTCTGCCTTTGGTTCACAGCCAAGTACCTGTTCCTGAAAAGAATGTGCTCAAGCTGTTTTTAGCAAAATTCCTATTGAATACAGTCCCCAATCCCCTAAAAAAATGACTACAGATCAAGGATATGTCAGAGAATACAATGCTAAAGAAACTTTCTCAAATCCGGATGAGCACTGGAAAGTCAGCACAGTAACCAGAAAGACATTTGACTTCATTTCGTATTTGTGTTAGTTCTAAACTCCTCCAATGAGGATTTAGAATTTTTTGGACAGAAGATTACTCATTTAATACATATGGGATAAACAACAACCCAACACAAACAATATTAGATTATTATTTATTTCCTCTTTACATCACTTCCCAAATCTAAGGACAGCTGTCTAACTGTAAGCTTTTGATGTTATCTTCTGCAAAACAGCATTTCAGGTATTTCTTAAAATGTTTTTAGTTGAAATGCCAGAAACTGCATACGTAAAACATTTCAAGGGCAAATTACAGGTGACAAAAATTTGCATAAAATCTCTTCCATTATTCTATTCTGTTATTCTTCTGTTATTCACAGACACCTTAGCAGTCCAATTATTAAACTTCTTGAATAACTGGAGTCTCAGAACTCTTTCCGAGTCACCTGACCTTGATATCACTGATAACTCAAAAGTATAACTTTATCAGTAAGAAAAAAGTTCACCAAGGAAACATCTCCTGCACAACAAGAAATTTCCCAACCTTCATACCACTGACTGGAATAATCCCAAAAAAAACAGCATTATTTAAACATACTTTAGTATTACTCAAACATATTTCAGATAACTTTCTTGAAATGCAGTCTTACCATACGTAAAATTTAAAGTGCTAGAGAAGTACACTTGCCATGCCAATACAGGCCATGCTTAAATAATTTTAAGTAACATACTTTCTCTAATGTTATCAATTCTAGATGGTGACAAACATTATATGAAATAAGAGTTTATCTTAAGGAGTCAATTCTCACCTGATTTACTAAGAATGCTTACATTAAGTCAACTTCACGTACAGATACTGCTGAATTAGTGAAAGATTTTTCTGACTTCTGCCATTTTAATTGAACTTTCATTCCATATTTTTGTTACATCTTTGGCATTCTACTGAATAATCATTTCTTACGTATGGAAAAATCATTCACTTGATTGAAGCGTAGTTTGAATTGCTTAAACTGAGGAAGTCATCAATGCTTTTTGTATTTTTGCTACTATTATCACACAAAACTTTGCACTAAACTTGGCATGTTACACTTAATATTATCTATATTTCCACTGATATAAACCAGAACACATGCCTATACAACTTATTTTTTTCTCAATTCTAGGAACTCAAGTACCATCATCTTCCATTTATTAGGTTCACTGAGAAAACAAAGAAACACACACATCAAGAAGCTAAAAAATGCGAAGTCTTTACTTCCACTAAATTCACCAAAAGATCAGTTTCCTTTTGTTACAATTTCTTAAATAAACTTGTCATCCTCCAAACAATGTACCAGAACAATTTCTTAAAGTAAACCAATGTTTAAATAAAGAGAGTGACTTACATCTTCCCATGAAGATATAAGATATACCTGACATTTTGATGACAGGCCAGCAGCTTTCTATAATTCATTCTAAACCTTTTAATACCTTGATTATGATAAAATTATGATTAAACAGGTTCACTAAACTTATCAATACATCTCTGCAATTAGGAAGCTAAAAATCTTCAGCTGAAAATTACAGCTGTATTGGTGGTGGAAACAAGTTGCTGATAATCCATTCAAACTCCAGCAAATCAATGAATTCCAAATGTGACTAGTATTTTGTTACTGAACAAAAAACATATAAAATTGCAAGAAATTTTCATTTTAAAAAGCAGGTCATAATGCAAATTTTCAAACTCTACTAAAATCTCATGCTCCCTAGTGTGTATTAATTTTACAAAAAGATTATCAAACTTGTTCTTGGTCATATTTCATAACAGTAAAAAAAATTACTTATTATAAAGGTATCAACAATTTGTACATTACCTAATGCTGCTCATGCTTCCAGTTTCTGATCCAAGCTTACATCTCTCCAGCTGGCTCGCTACAATCTGACGTTCAGCCTCAAGTTCTCGAGTCAGTCTCTCAAACTGCAGTTCCTGAAAAAAGTAAGTTAAACCATTTGCTTTGACTTCTTTTGAGATTAAGAAGGAATTTCAGCACATAAAATGAAATTTGTGCAAGAATTATTAGCATAATACCTTATAACAAAGCCTTCTTTTTTTTTCTTTTTTAACACATTCAAAGTTCACATTTTTGTGGTGACACCTACTTGTTCCTTCATTTATTCTAACAGTGTGTGTTACAGAATGAGATTGTTTATCCGCAATGGAATTTCTAAATATATTAAATTATTTAGCCTAGAGTTCACATGCAGATCTCTCAGTAACATTGAGATCTTAGCACACTATCCTAAGTGTGATCACAAATAAGTACAATCTGTGTTACTGAAAAAAAAAGATGCTAAATTCTGTGGATAATCCTGTGGTGAAAAAAGTTTCTGCACTTAAAAAGACAACCATCACAGTATACACCAGTGAAATAAACTAAATTGAAGGTGTGTTGATATGGCCTAAAGACAGCTTAATTTCTGCAGTTAATGATGTGCAGAAAGGAAACTCAAGTAGCTTTGGACAAAAGCTGCGCTAAAATTTCTTACCACTACTTTAATTTATTTTCTTTTATTCTGTCAAGGAAACCAAACCAGTCCTACACCAGATAAGATTTATCCACTGAGCTTATAAAGGTACTTAAAAAAGTGTTTCTTTTATACACAAAAGATTCTGTTTTTGTTTTTAAAAAAATAAAAAGGAAAACCAATATAATTAAAATCCCCACCATTTCTCAAAGGGCTACATTCCTCACATATTGTAGCACTAGTTTTATCGAAAAAAAAATTAAATACCTTTAGGGAGTTACGGTTATTGCAAATTTGTTGAGTGTTGCTGCCCTTTCATTTTGATCAGTAACATTGCATCATTTTCACAGGTAAACAAAAACATCTCTCCTGCCTCTTTTATATAGGTTTGTTGAAAGCTCAAGGAGAAATATTTTGAGAATCCATTTCTTAAATAATTCCCTTATCTACACAAATGACCTCATTATCTTTCTCCCTCTTTTTTTTTTTCCAAAATGACCTCCCTGTAATGCAGAGGTATGGGAGGGAGTCCCTTGAATAACTCCCCAGCAAGGTCCTGCCGGGCAGAACAGTACTGCAAATTACTGGAGTCATGACTTATGCCCACCAAGTGACATTGAAGGACTTAGTATTTGAGAGAAAGGAAGGAGGGGTAGAAGTACAGTAGGATTTATAGGTACTCATTCTACGTCCTACCTAAAACCTCTGACCAAGTAATCAAGAGTAAATGAAGGCATTAAACTTTTCAAATCTCTGAAATGAGGCAAATGGTAACTGAAATGTAAGAAGGAACTGGCTGGTGGTCATTCTGCTTAATCCAGCTGGATCACTCTTTGTTTCTCTTGCTATTGTCATGGAATAACTTCTGTCCTGCACTATGAGTAAAGGGAGACATCTACACAGGTTATATTCAGCATGAAATAGNATGAGTAAAGGGAGACATCTACACAGGTTATAGCATGAAATAACCAGTGAATACTTAAATGGCCACTGACTATGTGACAAAGCCTGCCTAACTGTGAATTTATTATTCCAAACAAATCTATACAGAGTACAAGAATACCACTGAAAGTCAGATTGATGTAAAGATCAAAACATCACTGCTCATTAAACGTCAACAGTGCTATAGTAATCAATAGTTAATAATATTCTCTGCACATTTTTGTAGAGTGCAGAAATATCCTTTTCACTGTTGTCTGAAGATATGGTTAACAAAAATCACCTAACAATAATCACCTATTTCATAGATGTCTCCTTCACAGAGAGCATTTCTCTCACCTGGAAGAATCAATTGCCTGAAAAGCTGAAGAGACAGTTTATCGGCTTTCCAAGAGTTATTATTCAAATCCGGGTCTTGTTTGCATAAAATTATACACTTAATATAGAAAGGATTGAAACAGAAATATTACTAAATTGTTGAAGAATGAAAAATCAAAGTGGTACAGTATTTGCTATGCCAGCATGCTTAAATCAAAGCATGCAAGCCTGGAGAAATTTTGATAGTGTAAAATACCCAGGAAAATCTAACTGAGCATTATGTTTACTTTCAAAATACAACTTTAACAGAACTTTAACAGCTATTCTGTCCCACTACATTTTCTAAGCCACTTGATTCTATCGCAACGATGCAAATTTGGGTGCTTAGCACAGATTTTCACCCAGTCAGCTCAGCTCTCACCATTGCAGCTGAGGCAGATCAGACATGCTCTTTGTGAGCTCAGCACGGGCATTTGTCTTACCTGCCTAGTAAGAAGGTGCAGCTGTCCCCACAACGCTGCTAAGAGAATGTTAAGTGCCAAGAACTCGGGAACAAATGCTCCTCACTCTCTATGTTGTCCACTTGCCTTTTCGTAAACAAAAAAGTGCAGCTCATTGTGTTCTTGAAGTCTAGTAAGGGTGCAAACAATGGATCTCTAGCTTCTCTCTTTTGTCCATGCCATCCATAGCCAACTAAGTACAGAAATGCCCCAAACCTATTTTACTGAAATACTTCAAAAGTAAATATTATTTTGCCTTTTTTTTCTTCAGCTGTCTGAATTGTATATCTTTTCGTATCTCTTTTGTGCTTTGTATTCCTTCTGGTTGACAACTTTTCCAGAAACTTCTTCATTTCCTCAACTAATATCCTTTTGCTATGATTACTTTGTACCCAGAACGTTTTTTTTTTGCTCATTATTCTAGTCTCCAAAATACTTTTCTACTCTTCACTCTGTCATTTATTTTTCTTTCCTACTTACTGCTTTCTGTTCTCTTCTGCCTTCCATCTTTCTTTCATTTCCTAGAGCATTTCATGACTCATCCTCCACTAAATCTCTTTCAGTCCTATTACACTAAGTGCTACTCCAGCAAATGCCCTAAACTGATTGGTTTAAGGAATTTCTCTCATTCTCTCTCTCTACCTGGTTCCTTATTGAGGAAACTGTTCTTAAGATATACAAATTGATGTTTTCTGGTTTCACTGCTTACATTATTTAAGTCCTGCCCTGCAGATATGACTAGAAAAGGGCAATTGTATCTACGTTACTCCTCAAGCAGGAAGCAGAGATGTACTCGATCACTTAAGAAAGAAATAATCTTGGGTTTCTAATACATGGAAATGGCTAGAAAACACAAACAGGAACTTCACTACTAGCTTTTTAATTGCTACTATTTCTTACTTAATGATCTTCTGCCAGGTGCCACCAGAAATTAGAAATGAAAGAAAGAAAACAAAAGGTGGGGAGGTGGGATATGTGTAGAGCCAAACAATTGTAACTTCAAGAATTATCCTCTACATTAAATTTATTAAGTAGATGTGTTTGATATTCCCTCATGCCATGAAAAAGGTGCAGGTCCACAGGGTTGCCTTTGGACTGAAAAAAGGAAAGAAGAATTCAAGTAAGATTTGTGATTCTGTTTTCCCTCCATACTAAGAAACCTTGGCAGAAAACAAATTAATAAGCTTCCTTCTCTTTGTTTGGGAAGCAGCGAGAGTGACTAATATTTGAATAAATCCATATGTTTAGATTTCAAGCAGCTGTCACAGTGCAAGAAGACAGAAACCAGAAATAGCATTTGCTTACATTTTATAAAAATAATCACTGAACCTGACTCCATCATTTGTCTTATTTGTTGTGTTTACAATCATTTTCACCAGTTCATGCCACATTGTGTTATCTTCACAACTTTCTATTATTTATCTGAATCAAGCTAATCAGAACATCAAAATTAAAAACAAATTCCTACTCACTGATTATGCAAATCTGTTGTCAAGACAATTGCAGAATGAAGAACAGAAGAAACGACAATGCAACATCAAAATTAATTTACATAATAACATGTCAAGAGCAGCCTGAAGGACTGTGCTGCAAAGGGCAATAATGCCAAAGCAAGTGCCCACGCAAAGGCACTACAAAGAGCAGTGACCAGCATGGCAGTCCTCAGCAGTTGGCACCAGGAGGGGGTGTGGGAGTGGGAAGCCACCAGAGATCAGAGATAATGATGGGAGTAATCCAGAGAAATCACTCAAGAGAGCAACTTGGAAAGGGAGGAAATTCATGATAACCTTATAAATTGTTTTGAAGTGATACAAAGTAGTTATCTGCTAGAGCCAGAAGTAATTTATGTTTAAAAAATGGTCTTTGTCCACAACTATGGTGGGGTTTATTTTGTAAAAAAAATATTCATTATTCCATAGATGGCAATTCAATGTACTTTCTTTATCAGCATGAGTTTTGTATTTTATCTATCCTCTGCAGCCACCAAAGCTTCAAGCACAATATAAGACTTGAGTCAGGTCATAACATTTCACAGTGGTCCAGACACTGAACAAGCATGATGGAAATCTTCACAGCCTCTGGACAAGTTAGGAACTCCTGAGCTGAAGGCACACCAAACCAGAGGGTATTTTGTTATTTTTTATGCTTTACATATGCTGGGTCATCTGTATTGACCCATTTGAATGTTGGGAAGGGTAAAATAGGGCAAAAGAAATTTGGCTGGTATTTGGAGTTCATCTCATTTTACTTCGTCTTTTACAATCCTAAAGTAATCCTTCAATCCTTTCACAGAGAGATGTGTATCAATGCTAAGCAAAAGAGATAGCAAAATCAGTAGTGACAGTAAAAAGCAGCTAAAAAAAAACTAAAAAAAAAAGTCTAAATTTAGTCACAAGAGGCTTGCAAAATTATTGGGTTCCTAAGTATCTTTAGGTCATGACATTGAAAAAGGAGAAGTGTCTAGCTTTTGATTGCAAATATACTATACAAAACCTAATTGGGGCACTGGTGAATCATTTGAATCTTCAAACACAGACAAATAACAGCACTGATAATCCAGGTTGGAAATCCCTGGTGAGATGAATACAGGAAACCTGATTACAGCTAAACAAACAAAAAAAATCGTCTCTGGGATTGAAGTCTTTCAAAGCAGTATGTTAGAAACCACAGAACTTCAAAAAGTACACAGGCTGTAAAAGTGTACAACATTGGCTCTACCTTTTTGTAACCTGTTAAACAAGAAAAAACTTACCTCGATTAACATCACAAGTATGTGTATATTCCTAGGCACAACCTATGGCATCATGCACAATTCCTTATACTCCACATCTGTAAACTCCACTGAATGCCACTACTCAGAGTGATGTTGGCAACAAACTATTTTTAACCTACTGTACCAAACACACATAGTAGCAAAAACTGGAGCACGTACTTCCTAAGGAAAACAGCAAAACCCAGGAAAGTCCAACAGAAATCTAGGGACAGATATCATCAGACATAAACCAGACCTGACAGCCCATACTGTAAATAGAAGGAAAACAGAGTGTCTTCATGCTTTCAAAACAGGAAGAAAAACACCACTCGAAATGCCCCTAAACATCTGAAACTAAATGTTGTTCAAAAGCTTCAAAACTGGGTTTTAGAATGTACCAAACAATACCTTTCACATTCTCTACACTATCCATTGTTGGACTGCATTTTCATTTGTTCTGTTCTTATCCCTTTTCACTGGATTGTGTCATTCCTCCATTATACTGAATACCTTGGGGGTGATGGAAAAAGCTCACAGAAAGGTAATTAGATAAGCAAAGAGGTGGCAGACTCAGAAACTCAGCGGTGGTTATGTACGTTCTTGCAGAATCTTAATGGAAGATGACTGCACCTATAAGCAAGTACAAGTTTCCAGGTAACCAACCTGAAGGAAGCAATTCATACACTGCAGGGCAGGACTACCATTCAGAGGAACTCTGACAAGCTGGAAGAATAGGCCAACAAGAGTGTCATGAAGCTCATAAAAGAAAAACAAGCAGTCCTGCACAGAGGATGGAATCCCATGTAACAGCACAGCATCTCCCCAGGAAGGATCTGGGGGTGTGGCGGACACCGAGTTATGACAGCAGGGCATTCTGCGGTGACAATGGCCAACCACTCATTTCAGTGCACTAACAACACAGCCCCTAGCAGAACAAGGAAACAATTGAACTAATTATTCCCTTTTATTTGCTACTCCTTAAGCTGCATCTTGAGTACAGAGGTTGGCTTTGGGACATCAGGACAAGACATGACAAGATTTTGAAGCAAGATCACCAGAGGGACACAAAGATGGTCAGAAAATTAAAGCACGCATTATACAAGCAGAAGGTGAAGGAATTTGGTTTGTTTAGTGTGGAGAAGAGACCATCTAGGGAGGATGTATTTTATAGAATCACTAAGGCTGGAAAAGACCTCCAAGATTAAAAGTCCAACCTTTGATCAAATACTACCCTGTCAACTAGACCAAAGAACTAAGTGACACATCCAGTCCTTTCTTGAACACTTCCAGGGATGACTCTGTTCCAATGCTTAACAACCCTGCCAGTGAAATCATTCTTTCTGATGCCCAACCTAAACCTGCCCTGGCACAGTCTGAGATTGTTGTGCCCTTGTCCTCTCACTTGCTGGCTGCCTGGAAGAAGAGACTGATCCTCACCTTGCAATACCCTCCTGTCAGGTAGTTGTAGAGAGCAACAAGGTCACCCCTGAGCCTCCTTTTCTCCAGTCTAAACAACCCCAGATCCCTCAGCCATTTCTCATATGACTGACCCTCCAGACCCTTCACCAGCTCTGCTGCCCTCCTCCGGACACGCTACAGCCCCTCCCACTCTTGCAGGGAGTGGCCCAGAACCGAACACAAGATTTGAGGTGTGGCCTCACCAGTGCCGAGTACAGGGGGACAATCACTGCCCTGGTCCTGCTGGCCACACTATTGCTGATACAGGCCAGGATGTCATTGGCCTTCTTGGCCACCCGGGCACAGCTGGCTCATGTTCAGTTACCTGCCAATCAACACCCCCAGGTCCTTTTCTGCTGGGCAGCTTTTCAGATGCTCTGCCAGCATGGCTGTTGCAGACTTCCACTTCTTTAAGGGGATTATAGTGAGCACATCACCAGGCTCTTGCCAGACATATGCAGCAAGAGGACACAGCAACAGTGACAAGCTGCAATGAAGTAAATTCTAACTGAACAAAAGGTAAAAGAACAAACACAAACAACAAAAACAGTAATTAAAAAAAAATCCCAGACCAAACAATACATCAAGGGTAGTGAAACACTGAAACAGGTTGTACACGTAGAATCTCCATTCTTGGAGATTTCAAAAGTCATCTTCACATCTGATCTAACACTGAAGCTAGACTTGCTTGGAGCAGACCTCCAGAGTCTCTTTTAACCTATTTTCTCCATGATCCTAGAACTGATGAGCTCTGAATACTTTTTCAAGTCTTTATACCAAGGTTATTGATTAGATCAGAGACTACCAAACTCTCTGATCATGATGATTACATAAAGATATATTTCACTTGATGTAAATGCTTCTATTTGATCAGCCTGAATTTCTTTAGCTTATTCCTTCACCTGATTTGACTGTTTTAGCAATCCTGTGCTTCTTTACAAGAGATTAGCATGGCACCTAGGCTATTATGCATATGGATTATTTATGGGACAAAGAACTAGTTTAGCTGATTACAGTGTTTAAAAATAAACTAGTCCTTCATTTTCATGTAAGATTACTTCAAAGAAGTCCCTTTCATGCCTTTAACAACTTTTATAGAAATAAGACCCTATTTTATTTTCAGTGTTTAGGATGCTGATACAAATATGGTGATAATTGCATTCCACTGCATTGTTTTAGCTCTCTAGGCATACTGCCCTGTTCCTCTGTGAGTTGCAGGCAAGCCTTGCTCTCTGAAGGCACATTGCCCAACTGCCTGGACTTCTCTTCCTAGGGAAATTGCATTATTTCTTTTCCAGCATAATCACCAAAGTTTTTAAAATTATCTCAATTTTTCTATTTCAAATGGTCTGGTCCTTTTTTATCCCATTTTTTTTTCTCTCTGTTTTATGTTCAGGTTCAGTCTTTAAGCTAACTCTTTTCTTCTTCTCACTAGTTTTTGCATCCTTTGCCAACACTCCCAATGGTTCATCACCCACCATGACTGCTGTGCTATTCCATTTCCCCCCATGCAAACTACTTCTGTCCATAAAGCAATAAACTGTAAGTAAAAACTTCAGAATGTTAGGACAGGATTAGGACTACTATAAGCTTTCTAATGTGTTTTGCTTCTCCACCCTCTGTGGCAGCAATTTAAGGAGGATGTAAGATTAAATTGACTTTCTACCTTACTAACTTTGACCTGCTTTAGGGCTTACTGTTATTATTTGTAAAGCTCAATGTGAGAGCAAAACAAATCCTCAAAGTGGTAGGCCTTCTCCAAGGAGAGCAAGAGAAGTAGAGCTGGAGTTCAGTAACAGATCCTGACTCTTCAGTCTTACACTGGCCCAAGCTTGTAATTCTCATTTACTTCTCAGCTGTCCAAGCATATGTCTAAGTGGAAAAGGGTAATTCCATTTACAGTAGCAGCTCTTGAAGCCTGACTTTACATTTTCAGCAAATCTAATATACCAGACAGAACCATGTACTGATGATGACCGATGTATCCTGATTTTCTAGTACATATCTGCAGAGTAATTTTGTTGAAGATGGAAGATGCTTAATTACACATATATTTATATAAAGACATGTGAAATGCAAAGGAAGTTGAAGAACATGGTCACAAAATGTGAAACTTCTAAAAACGTCCTAGACATTGAAGCACCAAGAAAGCCTTTTTTGGTTCTGACAACACCCTCAGGTTCTCGTTTCCCTTTTTTATCCGATTAGATCTGTGCTCTGTTGGGCAATGTGCCAAGATGCCAGCAATCGCTGCAGAGCTGTCAGAGCACACACCAACATATGTGCACACCAGTGACACACACAACTTCTTGACCAGTCTATCTACATGCTTAGAGATCGGAAGTCTTCTCCAGCACTTTACTCATGGAGTTCTCCAGTTCCCTATCTATATGCCTCTGAACTAGTTATCCATCCCAGAGCTGTGAGAATACACATCATCCTAGGCACCGGGAACAGATGGAGAACCAGCATGATAAATCATTAGCTTTACACTTGTCCAAAATGGTCTAAAAGAGCTGCCAACTATTCCCTTTCTCTTCTCCTACTTGAATTGAGGAAATTATTCTGGTGAACCATTTTTTTCTTTTGATTTTCCTCACCTTATAAGAAAGACTTATTTCTCAACACAGACATAGACCGTCTGTACAGTATAACCAAGAACAGACTCCATAATTTGCAATAATCCCTGAACTTCTGAATTAATTAGGATATTAGATCTGAATATTGCCATTATTAGCTATTAAAAAGCTGGTCATTAGAAAATTACTAAGAGATTCAAAAGTTATCTAACAAAGCACGATGGGCCTCTTTTTTTTTTTTAAGACAACCTAGCACATGCAAATGAATATCTATAGGATTTTTTTTTTCTTGTCTTGAAACTAATAACTTAGAAGCTTGATTTTCTGCACACTGGAGACAGTTTGCTGTTTGCTACACTAACTGAATGTGGATGGACTTTCAAATAAATAAAGGATTATATCAAAATTGTACATTCAGCTCAAATACAGGGATGTTCATAAACAAAATTTCTAGTATTCTAGCTGACAGTACACTGATTAGTCAAATAATTTATTTCTGCTACTAAATACTATTAAGTACTAAAGAAGAAAATTCCCAGCATGGGCTAAAAAAAATTTGAACTCAAGGACTGCAAACTCTTGAGATTTGCACATTTTCTCTCACAGATGATTCTGTGGCAGTAGCAGTTAACTTTAATAGCTTTTGAATATTTTCTCTTTTATTACATCTTTTATTACAAAGAAGAGAGCTAGTAAAATAATTAGGCAATTCATTCCTTTTCTGGCTACCCTACAGAAATACCACAGTTTCAGGAAATTCCCAACAGATACATATTGTTCCTTATGAAAGAGAGAAGCAATTAGTAATGAAAATGTTAGTTTTAAGAAGTACCATTATGATATTATTCTCCTAATTTCTGGTATGAATAGCTCATCTTTTGAACGAAGTAAAAAGGTTTTCATAATGAAATTATAGTCTAAAAATCACCTATTTGAAAACAAATAGGTAAGGAACATGTATTTCAGGGTACCATCTGTAGTATGGGCAAGGATAGGTAGGGACAAAGCTTAGAATCAGTAAAATAAACAATCTCACTGAATAAAAATACCTTTTATGAGTTGACATATGGGTTGATGCTGTATGGAGTTGGCAGAGATGTAGTTTGAAAGATTGGTACAAAACGCAATAGTTCTGGGAGTCTTCAATTACCTCAACACTTGGTACAGAAAAAGAAATAAAGTAACACGACAATGTGGCACATAAGCTGAATTTCAGAAAATATCATACACAGATGCTTGGGATGCCCACAGGAAAAGATTAAATTCTTGACTTGGTCAAGCAAGATGGTTTCACATCTTGCAGTTGAGAAGCCACTCTCAGTGATCATTCTGTCCTTTAATCCAACATCCCCACAGAAAACAGAGCATCTACCAGTCAGGAGCCACATAAAAAGAGAAAATGTGTAAGAAAAAACATTAAAAAGTTTGCTTAAAGCTAAAAGTAAAGTATTTATAGACAGTAGGGAAACTAATTGTTGGAAGTGTATGATGAAAGTACAGAATCAAGGCAGCGTATCAAGAAAAGGTCAAGACACAAAAAGTTAGTGAGGGCAAAGGAAGCTGATACTATTAAAAAACACTTTTTCTGAAAGTTGAAATCATCTTCAAGTGAAGAAAATCCAGGAGGGTAAATGCTGACAGGTTAAACATAAGACGACAAGACAACACAATATGATTTTAAGGGACAAATAGCCAAAGGCATCAAAGCAACCAACAAATATTTCTCCAAACGCATCAAGAGCAAGAATCTGCCAGGAGAGTCTGTAAAACCACTGCTGAGGATATAAGAGGGCTCACTGAAGAGAAACCAAATGAATCCCGCACGGAAATTTTTACTATTTTATGGGAAATTCTCATGCTAAGAAATTACTGAGGGAGTCTTATCAGAGGATCTGCCTGAAATTGAAGTGAATAGGTCGTGAAACAAACTGACAAAACAACCTGTAGCAAATTGAAGATCAGATGGTATTTGCTCAATAGTTCTAAGGAACTAAGAAATCCACACAGCTTGGAACTATAACACACTGAATGTAATGCCAGTTTCAGGGAGATCTAGAAGACTATAGACCAGCAAGCCAGATAGTCGTACTGGGCAAATTCTCAGAGTCTGTAAGACAGAACAGAATTCGTGGCCTCTAACATAAATATGAACAAGTTATTTAGAAGGTTTCTGCATGGATAAGTTCTTTCTTAAATAGCAGGTCAAATCAGGAAATAAATGGTAAATTCTCCCAGCTGAATTCCACCAGTGAAATTGTGGTGCCATGTTCCACACTGTTTAATACATACAGAATGACTTGAAACAAGGAATGAGTAACAGCTCAACAAAGTTAGGCAACAATAAAAAGTTATGGAGGACAGTAGGGCTGAAGGGCAACAACACTTGACCCTTCTGTACTATCAGTGGTTTGGCCATTTGTTCTGCTGTTGCTTCTTGACACTGAGTTTTGGGGCCTGACATTACCCACAAAGAGAGGCCAAGTGCCTCAGCATTTCTGATGAACTCACTGGCCCTTAGCAGCAGCAGAGCTATATCTTTCTTGTACTTCTACTTGCTAAAATACTTGCAGAAACTCTTACGTCATTCTTATTACCTCTTGCTACTTTGAGTTCCAGCTGAGCTTTTGCCCTCCTAATTGCATCTCTGTACACTGAAGCAGTACCTCTTTATTCCTCTTTGGAAGTTCGTCCTTTTTTGCGCTGCTCCAGTGCTCCTTTTCTCATTTGAGCTCTCTTGGTAGCTTGGTGCCTTTCCAACTGATTTCTTTTTATGTCTGCTCCTTTTCCTGCTTAGGGGGATAGACTGCTCTTTTGTACTTCAAGAAGCAGCTGCACTGGGAAATCTCCCAACATTCCTGAGCTTCTTTGCCCTCCAAGACAGGTTCGCATTGGATCCCTCCTAGAAGCTCCCTGACGGAGTTGAAATCTGCTTTTCTAAAGTCCAGGTCTTTATTTGATCACTTGTCCTCCTCAAGTCCTTGGCCTCTATGCTCTTACAGTCTCTGCAGCTGCTGTTGACATTTTTATCTTCCAACAGGTCTTTACTGGTAAACATTCAGTCCAGGAGAGCACTGTTCCTTGTCGGACCATCCACAATCACATGAAGAAGCTGTTCCAAACACATCCTGGAAATGTCCCAGATTGTTATGCACCACTGTGCTGTTTTCCCAGTACTGGAATGGTTGAATTCCCTCTTGAGAACCAGAGCCTGAGGCCTCTTGGAAGTGAAGGCTTGATCCACCTCTTCTTCCTCATCACCTACATCCATAGCAGACACCATGAGATTTCTCTCAATGGCTCTGATTTTGACCCAGAAGCACTCTACTGACTTGAAAACAGATGAAAGAAGATGATTCTTTATGTAACAGGCATGCTTTGGATGGTTACTAAGTACATCATACATCATCCACTGGGTTATGGAAACCCAAAAACAGGCGGCTTTTGAGTATTAGAAGACAGTATCACATATTATGGCCCTATTCTTACTCTTTAGTCAGCATGTACTTGAGGTTCTGACCAACAGTGGCTGTTCTTACTAGTGAAACATACATTTATTGCCACCAAACAGATATCAGAAAACATAGTGTATCAGATTTTTCTACAGAAAAATAGATTTTCATCCGTAAAACATCCAGATTGGAAATCCAGGCTATTCTTTCAATAAAACACTAAATAGATTTTGCTATTGAGTTCTCAAACAATCATACAAAAAGATTCCAGATTTATACTACTCATTGTAAGTAAAGCAATGAATAGAACAGAATAATTAAATATACTGGACTGGATTTGTGGTTATGCCTCTGGGAGATCAAACACACAAGAAATACTTGCTGCACTCCAGAATTACCATGCCTCACTAAGACAATTGTGCTGCTTCCACAATTACAGCACAGATTTCAGTTCAAAGACTACTCAGTTGCCACCAAAATGATGTCAAGGAAACTGTCAGTAGACTAAAATGGAGAGAAGCATCTCTACAGGGACGCTCCTTACAAAAGGAATATCAAAATTACTGCTATGATACAATTACAAAATAAGAGAGCCACAGGAATCATTGTTACTTTCATTGATTCAGGGGAAAGAAAAAAGAGGGAAGAGAGAGTGAGTAGAAAAATGAATGAATAAATTTGTTGTATGACTTCAATCAGAATATTTCATTGACAGTATTGTGAAAGTCACCTGAAATTCAAGTCTTTATTACAGCCAAACACAGTCATCAAAACTGCATCTATCCCTGTGGAACTGGGTTCCTGCTAGGAACCTTCTAGCAGTGTTGATAACGGGTCCAAGACCTGTCTCATACAATGCATATTAAATCATACTAAAGCCCCTGATCCCAAATGCAGAACAAGCAGCGAGGAGTTGCAGCTCCCTTTTCAGGAAAAAAAAAAGGTTCATGATGTCACAGTATTGAAAAGGAAAGGCAAAGTAAATGGAAAAAAGCCATGCATGCAGAATTTTAAACTCAATGCTTTAAGTGAACTTAATGGCAGAGAGGGAATTCAAATTAATTTCCAGACATGGCTTCTAGGCTGTGGTTTAGAGGCATACCATTCTTCACCCTGCCCCCCCCCCCATCTTAAATCTGACATCTCTTTCCCCAGTGGGAACTTGGACAGGGTAAAATGAGGCCTCTCTCCTCCCCACACCTGGCAGCAGCTGAATGCCACACATACTCCTTCTTCTGTGACTCGGGGCACTGTTTCCATGACAGCAACAGGAAAGCCATTCCAAACGGGTCTGGGAGGGAGGGAATGAGAATCACCCCTCCAGTAAAGCTCCTTCTCACCTTCCTGGACAAGGCATTCTGAGAAACCAGGGACAAGAGTGAAGCTGACTGTACAGCCTGGGAGGGACTGAGGGCCTGGCAGCACCACGCAGCCTAAAAATCTCTCTTCGTGCCTGGTGAGAGCTGCTGAGGTTCAAGCCCATGTGATGGGGCGGATGGAGTGACCAGTTTTGCTGTTAAGTGGGAGCAGATCTGTGATGGCCAGAAAGCATTTGGCTCTCCTGCCCTCCAGGAGCACATTGACTGTACAGCAGATGGATTTCTGGCCATTCCATGGCAGAGGGGAAGTAGAGATATGTACGTGCCATGAACTGAAGAAGCACAAGGGGAAACTTGTTTTTACTTCACAGATCAGAAATATCAAACCCATGGTACCAAAGTTTTAGCTGGAATTTTCAGCATCTCAGAACGGTGCATGTGTTGGGATTATTTGTCAAAGCCATATGATTTGCACAGCCAAATGTCTCAAAGACAGAAATAAGTTGCGATGTGACACTTCTGAATGATCTTTGCTGGCCTGAAATAATGAGAATCTGGAATTGCAATCTCTGCTTACACAACATAACTAAGATGCAAGATTACTTTGTTTCCAATCCCCAACCCGCTCACAAACCAGGATATAACATCAGTACTAGACAGACGCCCTAACCATGCATGGCAGGCACCTTTAAAGGATCACAGAAGCATGGAGGTAGGCAGGGGCCTCTGGAGGTCATCTTGTCCAGCTCACAGAGGGCCACCCTAAGCAAGCTGTCCAGGACAGTGCCCAGGTTGCTTTTGAATATCTCTAAGGAAGAAGAACCTACAACCTCTCTGGGCAACCTGTTCCAGTGCTCAGTTACACTCCCAGTAACGGTGTGTCTCTTGGTGTTCATACAGCACCTTCTGTGTTTCAGTTTGTGTCCACTGCCTCTGGTCCTGGCCCTGGGCATCACTAAAAAGAATCTGATTCCCTCTTCTTTGCACCCTCTGTTCAGGTGTTTGTGCATATTGATGACTTCCTTCCCCAAGCCTTCTTTACCCCAGGCTGAAGAATCTCAGCTCTCAGCCTTTCCTCAGAGGAGAGATGTTCCAGTCCCTTCATCATCTTAGTGGCTCTTTGCTGGACCCCCTTCAAAATGTCTGTATCTGTCTTGAACTAAGAAGCCCAGAACTGGACCCAGTGCTTAAGGTGTGGCCTTACCAGTGCTGAGCAGAGGAGAAAGATCACCTACCTTGACCTGCTGGCAACACTCATCCTCCTAAGGCAGCCAAGGACACTGGTTATCTTCTTTGCCACAAGGGCACATTTCTGGCTCATGTTCAACTTGGTGTCTACTAGGACCCCTCAGGGCCTTTTTTTGGCAAAGCTGCTTGTCAGCCGGGTGGCTCCCAGCATGTACTGGTGCACAGTTACTGGGCATAGCCCTGTCTGAAACTAACCTTATCAAGGTTACTCAGGCAAACACATCATCCCAGAAGCAGCAAAATTTGACCACACAGCTGTCAAGCACACCGTATTAGGCAACTTTTTTTGTGCCATCAGAATTACTCTCCCTCTCAGAACACTTTGGTAGTAAAAGAGAGATTTTCTAGAATTTTTCTCCATCTAACCAGAGTGAGAGGTGTAGCTTCTTCCTAGTGCACCTGAGGGCTAGGAATGGATAAGATATTCAATTATACCAATATAGAAGAATATTGGTTTATTTTCTGAATTGACCATAGATGGTCCAACTTGTCTTACCTTACAAAGTTTATTCCTCTCACCTCACAGACACTCTAATTTAAACAATAGCCTGTGCCATGCAAAACACTAACTTTCCCAGTCTGAGAGCTGCACTGGATATAGTTCTGAGAAGCCTCTTTGCTCAGTAAGTCTGGCTCCTTGGATTCAGACCCTTTCGAGAAGAGTCTCACCAGACTGGAATACACAAGTACCAGAAACATTTGCAATGCTAAACTGTAAGAATACAAGAAAAGCTACTTAATTTTCTGGACCTGTTCTGTTTTCTATTCCTTGTGTATTTTACATTATCCAATCATGTGACAAGCAAAATGTGACATCAAATTGATTTAGCAAGTGCTTAAAATTTATAGAGCAAGTTCTTCTTTGGCTTAAAAAGGCAGAATATATATTTAGCATACCAAAATCAGGATTATCAGCCAAATTTCACCTCTACTGAAGCTTTCTTATTATTGTGTTACTTTCCCTTCCCTGGTTTTTCTTATTACATGGCTGGCAAAATGTGTATCCTTTCCAAAAGCAAAGTCACTGAAATTAGAATGAAAGAAATAATTTAGCGGGAAGCACTCTACTTCATTTTCTCAAACAAGAGACTGCATTGACCAGGAAAGACATTTCTCTGGCTCATGTCCATTGTAGAGAAAAGCCAGAAAGAGAGAGACAGAGAGAGAGAAATACAGCATACCCTCCCTTGAATACATTCATGAAAAATGGGCAGAGACCTTGCAACAATGTTTGGGATGTCTTTGATAGCATCATTGGAATATAAAGTGTCTCTAACCACTTTTCTTGTCTTTTTTTTTGTAAGAGCAAAGTCCTCCAACAGTGTAATACCACTTAAAGTGGAGGACTTTGAAAATTAAAGCCTTATAAATCAGTTTCCTTCCCTTTAAGCAGCTTCACAAACACTGCAAACAGTTTCTACCTTTTGTTCTTCCAGCTCATGTTTGATATGGGAGATGTGCAAGGAGCCCTTTTGGATACAGTACTTACATAGGATACAGTCTCTACAGACAATTCTAATTGCCTTATGAAGTTTGGCAGCTGGATTATTGTCAGGACTGGACAGAGAGGAACATAACCTCCTGGAACTGTGCCAAAGTGCATAGGTTTTTTGGTTTTTTTAGGATTTTACTTTCCTTTCCTGAATTTACAGAACACATCTCTCAAGCCAGTGACACAGGTTTCGTACCTGCTAGCGAATTTTCTGCACACCACTGCTTTGGGCATGTTTGGTGCCACGCTGGACTATCACTTTCCTAGGAAGACAGGATGACAGGTGTCTCCATAGCAACTGAGTACACACGACTCTGGATGCAGTACCTCACATAAATAACTTGCAAGTATGTGTTCCCTAAAAGAAAATACTCTGCAGTTAGACTTCCACTAAAATGGAAACTACAAAATTATTTACAGCGAAACAAGCTTAAGCTTGAGAAGCAGTCATGTGAGAAATAACACTGAAAATAATGGTTAGCATAAAAACTATGTGACCTAAATTATAATTTCAAATATTTCTGAATGAGAAAGCTTTGGATAACTCAGACAACTGCAACAACTGAAAATGCTAACTTTCTAATGACAATGACTGTATGCAAATGATCTAATTACAAACACCAACACACAATGCCTTGTTGAAAAACAGGGGGAAACATTTTGAGCAGCTTAGGAAGAAGAAAAAATTACACTTTGAAAATATTACTATGCATATGGAATAATGAGGACTCATAATAAATGCTGCATCTTATTTACTAAAATTTTACTGTTTGATTCAGATGTTAATTTCATGCTGCATTAAATGAATAGCAGATAAACCCCCTTTTCTTTAAATGCTCACATCACTTCAAAATTATAGTTTAATATATTTTTTGAATTAATCTTACAAAGCACTGAATTTAAATTTGCAAGCTGTGTTGATCTAGAATTTTAAGGAGTTCTAGTAGTGGGAATGAAAAGAGATGGGAGCAGATAATAGACACAGGATGCCCTACCCATGCCAACAGGACCTCCTGATGACAGAACAGCTGGATACACCACCACTTATACATAAATGGATCTGAAGAACAATGACTCATAAGTTAAACATCTGTCTAAATATTTTCAGCAATTATTGATACATTTTAGTATTCCATACATCAAGTTTAGTCAACATTCTATTTCAGTAATTTCAGGAGTAGCCATACTTCTGGCACACACAGAACAGAAAATAAAAAGCAAAAGTAAAAGTTATTAAGTTAAATACACCTAGAGGCTTTTTTTTTTCTAAGGGTGACATTTGAAAAGTGGGCAGTTTATCTTCTTCTGTCTGTGAAGGTCTGAAATATCCAGTCGCACTGCAAGAATACCCTGTTGTATGTCAAAACCATAAAACAATTCATCCCACTGTAGTCAGACCTAGCACTTCAATATGTTTGGAAAGAAAGTAGGGGGAAAAAAAAAGGTAAAAAATCCTGCAGCTAAGGCTGCAAAATATGGCTCCTGCAACAGGTGAACTGTTTTGCAAGATTAGCAGCCTGCCATAAAATCCTTCTTTGTAAGAGAGCAAACCACAACACGACAGTAGATAAACTCCATTACAGCGAGTTTAAGTATGTGTAACCATGTAGACAGAATAAGCCAAACATCTGCCCATGTTTTTTTCTATACTTTGTTAATGTTGCTATCATCTGGACACATTATCCACATGTCCCCTGAAACCATGTATTACAATTTCCATCAAATGGTATTTCACCTGCTGAAGAGGGCAGAACTGATCGACTACAGCTTCTCCTGCTGTTGAGCTCAGCCAACAAGCTGTTTCTGAATCCTGCTCATGTTCTGGTAAACTGAGCCAAATTGATTTTGTTTGTAAACTGATTTTTTTTTAATTAGTTTTCAAACTATTTTTTTTTTAAATACTGTTTTTCAAAGTTATATTGGGCCTTAATTTTCTGGACCTGTCCTGTTTTCTATTCCTTGTGTATTTTACTATTATCTATTCCTTGTGCATGTTTCAAACTTAGCTAAAATCAGTATGAGGTGAATGACAAAAATCATAATGAAAATTGATTCCTTGATATATAAAAAAAATATTACATCACGCACAAAGATATTCTGAAACGATAAGGACAGTGCTGCCAAACAGTAATGACTGGGCCTCCCATTCCCAGAAAAACTTTCAATCCCTTCACAATGCTTGTATTTGATTTTTTTTTCCAAATTCCCTTTCAAATATACTGATTTTTAGATGGAAGTGTTTGAGTTTTTTTAATAAACCTACTCTACCATTCAGAAAAGTCAATCATAAAATGCCAAGCCCCAATGCTGACTGTCTCAAATCTGCATCTGACATCCTTCCAAATAACAAAATGGCTAATTATTCTTTTAAAGCATTCCATGAATATAAAAAATAAATTTTAAAGAAAGAAGAGACAGCAATCCACACAAGAAAGTTGAGTAAGAGCTTGGAAAATGCACCTATGTCCAAATAGGAATTTCATTGATTTTATGGACAGCTGTTTTACAAGAGCCAGTACTAATTAAAACTTAGGTTCTGTCTCTTTCCTGTATTAAAAATTACATTAGGAGGCCCATGCGCAATAAAAGCCTGATCATAAGGCATTTTAGAGTTCATCTAAACAGATATCCAGAGTCTATCTGGAGATCACAGCCAAACTGGCAGTTTCTTTATCTGCTCTATCCTGCAGCTATGCCACAGCCAGCCCTATTGTACAACTTCCTAACCCAAGGCAGTTATTTCCAGAAACAAGTGTCCAGACACTGCTTTTACATTTATGCAAGCTTATTTTCATTTTAAGGCATCACAACACAGGTGCTAAAGAACTAAAAACAAGAATAGGAAAACAGTTGAGCTTTTTGCTGCCAGACTTTCTGAGTTGAAGCCCTGAACACACTCCATAAAGAAGGAGCATAATGAGATTCTGACAGTCAAATAATGTCACAGATTTTAACTATGCAAAACAGTGACTGATAGTAGGGCACTAACTAGTAGTAGGATTCAATAATACACAAAATCTTAAATAAAATAGCAAATAAATCACATTTTGTTTGGACAAAGAAAATCAGAAATATGCAAAACCCACTTTCATCTTCATGCATATATAGATAAAGTAAAGCCTTATTCAGATGGATGCAGGTGCTATTTGTACATGCATTCCTGTTCAAGAGTAAACGAGTCCACTTATATCTAATGCTGCATTTACCACAGCCATACATACAACTTCTAACCATTTCAATAACTCAAAAAGAACTCAGAATTTCATTATAAAATAATTTCAGACACACAATTCCTAATTAAAAAACATGACAAATGGTTCAATATATAACATCAGACAAGAAAATTATACCCCTAACTCAGAGAACTCTTCAAGAACATAGGAAGATCCATACATAACATGTGAGTACAGAATGGCAGGAGTGAACACAAAGCAAAAGTTTGGGAGAAGAAGGAAAGTGGTGCAGCACTGCTGGAATCACTGCTGTACTTGTTTACTCCCAATGCACCAATTATTCCTGGGGCAAAAAGCAAAGAGAAAGTAATGATAAAGAAAACATTCTGTTGCCTAAGCCACGGGAGACAACTCTCAGAGCCAGGAGACCCAATGGAAGAAGGGCCATCCTGCAGCCTGTCAGAACAGACACCCTCCCAACTGCTTGAGACTTCCTCAGTGGTCTGAGATCAACCATGGAAACACTTCTAAGCACATAAACACTTAACCCCAATCTGATTTTAACATCACCTGGCTCCCAGAAACACTGCCTGCTTAGCACACTAACCAAACTTGTCAAGTTGCTTCTGGATTTTACTCTCTAGAAAAGCACAGAAGTGCAAACTCAAGTCAGGGATGTCAAGATTTTTCAGCTCAGATGCTACCAGCTTACTAGCCTGGAACCTGACCGTCCAGGTAGTAACAGAAATGGCCTCAAGTTGCAATGTAAGGGGCTGTCCTCCACTTGGGAGCACTTGAAAATGATAGGTGGCTGCTTTGTAACTTGTGTTCACATCATACCAAAGACTTATACTCCAAAGTATGTAGAATTTTGCTATTATTTAAAACAGTAAGCATCTTCTCCTATAAAACACCTCCACTTCTGTCTTCATGTTAGCAGTGCAGGAACATGGATGACAAAGGAGCCACAGCCAAATTTATTCCC
Source organism: Promerops cafer (assembly GCA_013398275.1). Classification (NCBI taxonomy): domain Eukaryota; kingdom Metazoa; phylum Chordata; class Aves; order Passeriformes; family Nectariniidae; genus Promerops; species Promerops cafer. The sequence goes on along the minus strand of VZSE01011625.1, from coordinate 489,773 downwards.
TCTATTTTTCCTCAAACATCACCAAGCACGTTCACCAGGCTGAGATGCCTTGTGTCTTTCCAGATGGCAAGGCTATAAATATAATTTCATATACTTGAAGTAGACTCCTGGTATTTCCAGAGTATTAGTTCAGGTAACATTTTCTGCAAAGAGATAAATTCACATGTGCAATGCACGTGCTCTGAAGCAATGCTATTTTGTCTGTGTTCAAGTTCAAGTCATCACCAACACATAAACAAGCTGCAAACATTAAAAAAAAAAAAAAAAATCTGTCATGACAGGCTAAAGAAGAGAGCCTAAAGATACAAGCATCAAGAAGCTGTTATCACAAGAGTTTATCCATTAAAGGAAATCCTGCAACCTTTAAGGAATGTTTTCAGGTAATCCAGCACATAGTGTCTTGCCATAGTCCACAGGAAAAAGATGAACTTTGCCCATTCCATTCGAGTATAACCCAGTCCTGAGATGCCTACAGGGACACTGCAAAGGTGCTTTGGGTCTCATTCAACATGGGATGGAACTATAAACCCCTCTGATTTAATCTTTCCTTGAAAATGTCTTTTCATTTTTATTGATGTGTTAAAATAAAAGCATCCTTTTTTCTTTAGTTGGAAGGACCAATATGTCAGCTAGATGTCCAAATGAAAAATATCACCACATTTTAAGAGTTTACTTTTTGTTTCCCCCTTCCCCTTACCTGCCTCCCTGAAGCTGTGACCTAGTGTTAGCTCTTCAGCAGAAAACTACAGCCACCAATCAAATGAAGTTCTGGCCCACTCCATCAACTGAATCAAGGAGCACATATCTGATTTACAGCAAGTTCTTGTACAAAATTTACAGTATATGCCAGACAGCTCATACGATATTAGAAATAACTGCACAGGTTCATTATGATAATTTAACACTAATTTAAAAATATACTTTAAACTACATTAAACACAGTGAAAATAAAACACTGGCAAACTGAAAGATACTTTGAAAATAACAATTTGTTAGGACTAATGTTGTCCACTCTTCAAAGACAGGCAACTTGTGCAAAGAGCACTGAGAGAGTATATAGATGCACATTCCAGCTACAGTTCCTATTTAAATACAGAGCTAATTTGGACATGGCTAATTTTGATACCATTCTTCATATAATTCAGCACTGTATGTGTATATACGTGGGTTTTAAAACAATTGCAGAAGCTTATTTAAGAGGGGCAATGGCACTTGAAAAACTCCACTTATAGATATACTAAAAAATAGTTAAATAACTTTTTTTTTGTGGTAAATTTTTTTTAGAAACGAAATACATAGGGTGCCTAGAGCAATAACTACACTACAGTTGAAAAGTGAACAAAGTAGTTATTTCAGCTATGAAAAAAAATGTAAGCAATAGTCATAAATACACAGACAAAAAAACCAAACAAAAACCCCACAATAAAACAAACCCAAAGAACAACAAACAAACAAACCAAACCAAAGAAAACAAATCAAACCTAAACCATGGATTGCCAGCACGATGCAAGTAACTCATATGACAAAAATGACTGAGAAATCTATACACTCCATTATGCTACTGCTGAAGGAAAATTCTCCATCTCAGTAACTACAATTTCAATATATTTAATACTTTGGTACTGAATACACAGTCTCTGTGATTTGTGATGAAAATCACAAATCATTGCTGGGCCAGAGCATATATAGCCTTAGAGTGAACTGAGGCAGAAAAAGAATTATGAAGAAGAAAATAAGATTAATGCTGGAGTTACTCAATACTCGTATGTAGTATTAATCTCATACAGGAACAATTATATTAAAATAAAATTGCTCAAAATCCTTTTCTATATGTTTGTTCAATTAACATATTAGGGAATGCAAGTTATTCATCAGATCCTAGCACCAGCAAATCATTTACTGGAAACGACTTTTTAGGCATCTGTGCTTGGTTAAAATTAAACCCAAAACACATCAGTGTTTGAAACTTTATGAATGTCAAGCACACACCCTTCCAGTGCAATGTCTACCCTTATGACTGTTTAGAGGGGAACAAATATGGTGAGGATGCTGTAAAACTATTTAGGAAAGCCCAAGGGCTTTTGCAGTTTATATATTATTTCCTCTTTTAATGACTTCCTTCTGAGCGGATGATTTCAAATACAGTTTACGCAGATAAAGCTGGTGACATTTCACCTTCTCCACAGGACATGCCAAGATGTGGTGGTTTACTATGGCTGAAGTTACTTAAAGCAGCTGTGCAACAATTTCAGCAAGAGCACAACAAAACACAGCGATTCTATCAGCTCAGGCAAGTCTTCCGTAACTGCAAGGGTACCATAAAAAAACCCAACACAGATTCACCTCCTGACAAGTAAGCCAAGTTCCACTAATTTCAGCAGATCTTGATACCTCATTTTAAACCATCTGAGAACTTCTGGCTTTGACTGAGTATCATCAAGTTCATTAGAAAAGAAATAAAAATATGTACTAGAGACAGATGACTAAAAATATTTTCTCTGATTCAGCAGCCACAAACTTCCCTCCCTAATGGCTCAGAATTTCACATGAGAACTGAGGAGCATCCCTCTCCCCAGCTAATGGCAGGGACTGGGCTGACAGGAGCTTTTTGAAGGACTTTACCCATGTGACTGAGTATCAATTAGGTGGAAATTATTTAAAAAGAGTCATAGCTCAGCAGTATAGAGCTGTGAATACATAATGGCTTTGAATGCCACAGAAAGACAGACAATAAAAAACAACAGAGCCACTGTGCAGACTGAGGTGGAGAAAAGGAGCACAAACCAAGGACAAAGATGAGAACCCGCTCCTCACAGAAAGCTGTCAAGGAGCCATTTGCACGCTTGACTCTCAAAATTTTTATCACATAAAAAAGCCAATTGAGAGAGTCAACTGGGGAGCCAAAAGAAATCTAACTGGAAATCAGGACAGGACAGACAGGTAGCACTGTAACCTTAAAAAAAAAAAAAAAAAAAAAACTCCAAAATTGCAAAACTGTTTCTATGGATTTGGAGGGGTTGGTTTGTTTGTTTGTTTAAAAGCTCTGCTATCATTCTCTTTTAATTCTCTGTCTTTATCTACTGCCAATTAACCACCTCTAAGAATGTTTTAGGTTTTCTAAGTTAGTTTCCAGCAACAGACTGACTTTTCTATTGCTTAAAGGCCATCTTGTGACAACTAATGGTTTCAACACTAAAAGATAAAAGCATGATTAGAAGGTTCATGCTAGGCTGGGCTCAGCAATACAATACTGATCCTTCTGGAGATGGCCATTAAATTAACTGCAAAAAAAATACACGTGTGTAATATTTCCTCTTCACTTTTATATTGTTTTCTACATTTTAGTCAACAACATTCCTCTCATATTGATGATGCAGTCATTTTAATCCTCTGTGCAAGAGATTTGTATCAGGTTTTGGCATGTCCCTTTTGCACATTCATGAACTCTGTCAGTTAAGAAAAGTTGAAAGAGCTGGAAACACAGAAAAGCAAACTCAAACTTATTAGACTTCAGATTTAATACAAATTCCAACTGTGCAGTGGGTTCACGAAATAGAAACGAGCAACTGCACAATCAAGGCTGTTAAAGAGATGCTGTTACTTATTTATAGTCTGCTGGGCCATCCAGTAAGCTGGACAAGCAGTCTGCCCTTTTCCCACCATGGCAACCAACATCATCTTCGAGCCACCATGCGTGCAAACATCACAAGGAATGGGTACCTGTTCCAGGTGAGATAGCCCTGAGCATACGCCAGAACGAGAGCCTGTACGTACTAGAAAGCAAAGGCATCTTCTGCCCTCAGTTTCCAAACTGACTGCTTGGTACCACTCCACATGTAGATATCCTTACACAACGCTTGTACAAAGCTAAGAGAATGGCAATAATCAGTATTAATTCATTTATTACACATTCAAAAAATCTTAAACAGATGGTGTACACCTGCTCAGGGGTAATATTATTTAAAAGAACTCAAGTTTTCTTTAAAAAAAAAAAATCAGTATTCATCACTGCCAGGAAAACTGATGCCAGAACTAGGAAAAAACCCCAAAAACGTGATGACATCTGAGTGCTTGCTGATCACCAAACAATTTAATGTAATTGCTCAACATTTAAAAAAATATAGTATTTCTCTGCCTGTAGTTTTAGAAGAAATTTTCAATAAATTCTTACTGCAGCCACAATAGACTTTTACAGAAATCCTTGGCACAGAAGAGAGAGGTGTCCCCAGTCTTAGCTTCTCTGACAACTGCTAAAGCTGTAAAAGTCATTTGGCTTCAACTTGTTTCATTCCACTGAGAATAAAACTTTTAGAACTGGTCTAAAGAGGAATTACATACAATGGTGATAATTCCTTGGCAACATCCTAAATGTGTAAGTGTTTTTCTTATTGACTCTCAGGTTCTGATTTGCTCCACTGTGCTGTGACAAAAGGAAGGACTTTTGCTGAATAACATGGCTGTGCACACTGTCATTAGAAAACGTGAGACACAGGGTGTATTAAGCAGAGCCTTACTTCAACTGACTGAAATGCAGTTGCATTTTCACCTACTTTTTCTTCCAGACCCCTAAAACTGCACATTTTTGTAGTACTCAATACTGACAGAGATGTTTTTCATGTGTTCACAGCTGTGAGGACAAAGTTTCTGCTTTAATTTTCAGGTTAGCTTTTTCAAAAGCCAATTACTGGAATGAGCATTCTGAGAATTCCATACAAAGGCCTTGACCTCTGGCAAGAAGTATTCATAATAGTATGAACCCCATGCTAACGGTCTTCTGATAGCATCTCTGTGGATCTTAAAATTAAATAGTTAAATTTGACATTAAAATTTCTACAACATCATTATCTACTAAAAGAAAGAAAGAAAGAAAGCTCCCCCACAAACAGTAAACTCTTTCATATACAGATTTAAATGTAGGGATAGTAGCTTCCATCAAATGCATTATATACTCTGCCATCTGAATGAACTGCTCAGAGTCAGCATTTTAAATCTAGTCCATGCTGATGGATCAAGGCTTTCCATTTTCTGTTACCTCTGCCACTCATTGTAAGTAAAGCAAGTACCTAGTTATTTAAAATAGAGATATATGTGCAGTTTGTATACATGCATACACACAAATGCAGCACATCAGTATCATGGACCCAGGCATGGAAGGCTGCTTAAAACATGCAGAGAGAGTGTATCATGGTACAAAGAAGTGTGTCAAGAACTTCTAAATTAGTAGGTGAATAGGATGAAATTTTAACAATGACAGAAAGCTGGTTTATAACACCTCTCAGTAACTTCAGCAACTAAAACACTAACCATGGGGTTTTTTTCAGGAAAAGAAGAAAAATTAATTTATAACTTCCATTTACAATTATCTTAATGAAGAAATGCTTAAGCTACTGAACATTAAAGTTAGTATACAAACAACTCTTACCTGTATAATAAAATCACTAAAGTAGTTCTGACTTTGCCTTGGACTTCCAAAAAGCAAGATGTACACATATGGTTGAATTAGCTCAGTTACTCAGAAATCAGTGGAGTATTACCAAAGATAGATTTGGCCCATTATCTACCTGCACAGCACAAATGAATAATGCAAATGTGTATGCAAAGGACCATGAAGTATCTCAGCTTAGCAGTGCATTTAAAATGTATCACTAACTTTCAGCTTCTTGAAATATTTATCAAGCACAGGAGGTTCCACTGAGAGCGCACTCTATTAGGAACTTCACTGAATTTTTATTTCTACACCTGACTCTCAGGACTTTAGAAAAGGAGACTGGAATTAACTGCTGTAACAACTTCAGGTACTGCTCTGACACCACAGGCTTCAGGAGCACTTCATGAGTGTTTCTAAGTCACTTTAATGTTCTTCCCACACTGGAGACCAACTGGGGCCTTTATGCAGCACATCTTAGGAGAGAGAGGAAGAAGGTACCCAGTTTCTGCACACAACTTCAGAAGCCACTAAAATTAAACTGTCTGCAATTAGAAAGCTAGTGAAAGAATCCACAGTAATTGAGCATGCTTTAAGACACTACAATCAACTGAAAAATACCAAAGAACAAGTTAAGCAGTCTTACTAAAATCAGTCTAGTGGTACAAACTAGTTAAAATGACTAGTTGGATCAACTGTGAAAAAGCTTGGATCAATTGCACACAGCACTTAAACTACTAAGCACTAGTCAAATGTTAAATTTGTTTTACTAAACTTTTTTTGAAATAAAATTTGGTCTTGAAGTAATTACAGTAGTTCTATTGGTCTAATAAAGATGGGAACATCTAAAGAAAGATTTTTTTAAAGATGAATACTCTAGATTACCAGAAGAAAAAAGGGAAAAACAAACAAACCAAACCCACACCACAAAATACCCCCACACTCAGCTTAACATTGAGTAGTTATACCACTTTGATCTAGAAAACCTTTTGTTTCCTACTTTAACTGATAAAAACTAACTATATCAGAAAAAAATTCCTCAAAGTCATGTATTTCAGTCCTTATGGACTTTGGGAGGATACATGTTTACTCCTTTAATTGCATAAATGCAAGTCACCTAGTAAACAGTATTACTCCACATTAAGACATTCCTGCAGTGCTCTGATTCAGGAAAAATATATAAAAACAATACACTCTAAAAACTCTCTTTTTTTTATTGTTGCTAGAAAGTACTAGGCATACAGAAGGGTGATTTGTTTTTACATTTTATGTATTTCACTTATTCAGCCAAAAGATAAAACTATTGAACTGTTACCTTAACAAGTATACAGATCTGTGTCAACGAAGGCTGTCGGGACTTTTTCCACACAACTGACTTCCACATGAAATTCATTTATTTAATCCCTGGAAAAGTCAGTCACATTACCCTGGGACTTGGGTGGCACCAGATGAAACTAGCAGGTCATAAACATGCATTATTTTTACTATCTGTAACGAATTTCAAATTAGCTGATACATCTAAAATAAATTAAAAAAAAAAGCTCAGCAAAGTCTGAAAGGCTAAATATAATTATAAAAAATGCAAATCCCATTCTCACCTACCTAAGACTATAATTCTATAATTTGAAAAGAGAGATATCACTACAGTTGAGTATATGGTATTTTACTGAGAACATTTTCTAGGGTGAAAGTAAAAAGCAACAGGTCTGCGAACTCAAAAGCATGCATCTACAGAAATATATTTTTGCACAAGGAAGATCGGCTGGTTGAATTATTTTAACTCAATGGAATTACTTAAAGCCTTGCTTTAGACGGGTCGCACCAGGAAACAACCGCGGTCAAATCAAGTGCTGCTGGATAAGAACACGAGGCATTTGGGGGAAATAAGATACTGAAGAGTAACATTTACTTTCTTGCCTTTACTGTGAACTCTAAAATGTGGCCAGTTATGCTATCTATTTGCTCTTGGGTAAGAGACTTACAGCATTTTGAAGTCGAAAAACACCCATAAGACATTCAAAAGTGACGTTTTAAGACAAGTCATAAACCTTTCCACGAAAGCTCCCNGGGAGGCGCTCCGCGGGCACAAAGGGCTCCATGGCAACGGCGGGACGAGCCCCCCGCGCCCCCGCCACCGCCGGACCCGCCCACGCCGCCCCCCGCCGCAGCGGTCGCGACAGCGGCTCGGGGAAGCAGCCCTCGGCGACACGGGGCCGGGAGCCGGGCGGAGGCTGCAGCCCCTGGCCCTGCCACTGGCCCAGACACACGTCTTCAGCATTTTTTTCTTTTTTTCCACCAGAGTGCAGATCAATTTTCACACATAGGTGTAGTCATTTAGGTTTTCTAATTGAGGGAAGTCGATAAGCTACTGGTGAACAAATTGGAGGGCTGGGCAATCACCAACCCTGCTAAGTTTAACTAGGAAAAGTGCCGGATTCTGCAGCTGGGACGGGGAAATCCTGGGTGTACGGACAGACTGGGGAACCAGAGGCTGGAAATCAGGGCCACGGAAAGGGACCTGGGGATCCTGGTCGATGGCAACTTGAATCTGAGTCAGCAGTGCCCTGGCAGCCAGGAGCGCCAACCCTGTCCTGGGGGGCATCAGGCACAGCATCACCAGCAGGGCAAGGGAGGGGATTGTCCTGCTCTGCTCTGCTCTGCTCTGCTCTGCTCTGTTCTGGGGCGGCCTCACCTCGAGTGCTGGGGGCAGTTTTGGGTGCCACAATAATAAAAAAGTCTTTAAGCTTTCAGAGACTATCCAAAGGAGAGCCATGGGGATGGCAAAAGGCATTGAGGGGAAGCTGCATGAGGAGTGTATGAGGTCACTTCGTCTGTTCAGCGTGGAGGAGATTGAGGGGAGATCTCATTGCAGTCACAATTTCCCTGTGAGGGGAAGCAGAGGGGTAGATACTGATCTCTGTGGTGACCAGTGACAGGACCCAAAGGAATGGCATGAAGCTGTGTTAGAGGTTTAGGTTGGATATTAGAATAAGGTTTTTTACCCAGAAGGTTCTTGGGCACTGGAACAGGCTCCTCAGGGAAGTGTTCACAGCACCAAGCTTGACAGAGTTCAAGAAGAGTTTAGACAATGCTCTCAGGCACACGGTGTGATGTCTTGGGGCTGCCCTGTGCAGGGACAAGGGTTGATGCTCCTTGTAGGTCCTACCCAACTCAGACATTCTATGATTCTATGCATAGAATAACTTCACACTGAATGGATCTAACTCCACATCAGAGTCTTACGGGTCTTATCAGTCTCTTACAATACAAAACATTACATTTTGGCGCATACATTATTTTTTTAACTTTTCTTTTAAACTTCTTTGCAGACTGCATGACCTGAAGCTGTCAAACTTTAAAATACACAGCCATCAAGAAAATAAAACTTACTTACACTGGAATTTTTAGACATGTGCACAGCAATAGGTGGCAAGGTCACAAGTTAAGGGGTAAGCGGGGACAGCCTCCAGTGGGGACAACTCTGAGGTTCCAAAGCATGTTGCTAGGAACAAATCTATGTACAGCATTCCTGCCTCTGAGTGCAACAAGACTTTGTGTGCACCCTGAAGTCTGAGAGCTCTTGGGTCAAGGATCAAGATGCCAAAGGTAGAAATGAAACTCAATCAATATTCATGATAAATTTCTACAACCCCAGGCAAGAGCCCCTTGGGTGTAATTATGCCCTTAAAAGATTGGTGGTGTTTTTCAGCATGATGCAAATCTTAAAGTGGCTCAGTTATTCTGCTGAAGTCAAAAAGATATAACTTGCTCCTGAGAATTTCTTGCTAAACTACCTTATTCACTACATGCATTTCCATTGGTCAACACCTCTGTGATCTGAATGCTGCTGGAAAATAACTGTTCCATTATTTTGTATACAAAGATCCTGCCAGGTAAAATAACCTTCCCTTTCACATAAATATTAAGCTTCATACTCAAATACTTTGTATGAATAAACTGTCAGCTTAGACTCCAAAATGAGCCCTTCCCAAGGCTTTTAATGTAATTTTTATACCCATTTTAATTTTAAAAGAATTCCTTGCACACAGCCTTTGTTATTTGCTGCCAATAATTAGGTAAAAGGCTGCAGGACTGGACTAGAGGCTCGCATTTTAGCCTTTTCCTAAAATTCCATATTCGATACAGATCTTAAAAAACCAGCTCCTTTCCACTTACATAGAGCTACCCCTTTCTCTGAACCACAATGACCATGTACTTAACATCCCCTATCATTAATATTTACCACTTTTTATTGGGAATCATAAAATTTCACTGCACACTTCAGTAGCCTTCTCTCAAAATGTCACAATGAAGCTGAGGTCACTTTTGCTTGATTTGACAGGGCACAGCATACACATTGAGGAAGGAAAAGCAGCATTTCAGGGTCTGAAGGGACTAAAGGGTGGCTGACTTGGCTTCTACCAATCTTGCCTGGATTTGTGTGTGTTGCCTGGGGCAGACACAGGTGCAGGGGTTACCCTCAGCTTCCTCCCAAAAGGGAGGGAAGAAACAGCACCAAAGCAAGTTCAGAGGTTTAGCATTAGAAACTTCTTTTAAACACCTGCTGAGGCCAAAGAAATAATAATAGTAATAACAACTACAATAATAATAATAGTAATAGTAATATTAATATTAATAGTAATAGTAATAGTAATAGTAATAATAATAATAATAATAATAATAATAATAATAATAATATAATGGACACAATCAGCTACTTATCCCAGAAGCTTTTGAAAGGGGAAGATCCAACAGTTAACTGTATTTCTAAAATTTCAAGGAAGTAAAATGTTGCTGGGAGCAACGGATAAGTCCTTTATTTTAGCTCCTGAATGGCAGACCTACCAGCTTCCTTGTAACTCTGCCAAGCTGTAAGTGTCATTTAAGGAGAGCAATACAACAGTTTATTGTTGTTCTCCAGCGCTGCTTAGGATGTAGAAAGAAGACCATTTATGATACATTAAAGATCACAAATAAATGGCAATTTAATAGGAAAAGAATCTACTCTACATGCAAGGATATCTCAAAGGCATAGTTAATTATATAGCAGCCTGAGCATGTTCTCTTTTATTAAAATATTGTGAACGGCCATACTGTTTCATTTCAATGAGCTAATATGCATCACCACCTCAGGAAATCTCTGTTTAAAAAATAAGAAAACAGGTACTATAAAGTTATTGCATGTATTGCAGCAGTGCACAACACACAGGCCATTTTGCAGTATATTTAATAGAGAAATTTAACTTATCAATACAATTCAAAGGGATTTCACTCTCATTGCCAAAATCAATGATTGGTATTAAAACGGATCGCCACATATTCATGAAAGAGTTGTTCAATCATTTGACATTTGTGCAGATTGCTATCTTTATATAAAGGGACTCATCTCATAAAACTGATTGATGAAAGCAGAGGAAAACTATTCCCATTTCAAACCCACACAGTGTTCCTGTATATGGGTAGAATACCTACTTTTTCACAGAATCACAGAAATTCCTACACACTTAAAATTGATCAACTCCTTAAGTGCTCTGTTGATATTTGACTCATTGTATGCTGAAGCTGTGCAAACTTTGAGAGTTTGAACAGAGAGAAACAGAAAGAAACCCTGTAATTTATTCCTGAATGTCTGGAATAAAAGGAAAACTGTGTTTTAGTTGGAATGCTGAGAAAGGAGATCAGGTGTATGATTTCTCTTTCATTCATGCAACACATAAACGGTTATCTCTGAACCACAGTTCAGTGTTTTTATGTGAACATCCACACCTCACTTTAATCTACACAAATACCCATTCCCCTTCTTTTCATGTTGGCTCAAGAATCATTTAAAACATCTCCAAACATAAAGAGTGTAGTGCCTAGGTGGATTCATTGTAATTTGACTGAAAAACATCAATAGCAAAATCTATGTTTTCAGAAAAGATACATCTGTAAACATTTCAATGAAGTTGTACTAAGGCGAGAGTTAAGGGTTAGCTTCTGCTGTCCTTAATGTGTGTAGTGAACCTACACTCATGCACAGGATAAACTGCTGTACCAGCTAGAAATAAGATTATTTCATTTAAATGAAATAAAGTGATTAAAGATATTTACTGAGGTAGTTTCTGTACTGAGTTGTGGTAGGGTTTTTTTCCTCCTAAACCCTTTCTAGGGGACTCTGCTGTTCTTCTGCATGACAATCTATGCATATGCAGACAGAGATTACTACAGAATCTTTCCTTTTCTCTGCTAATGTTTTCTGGTCTGATCTGGGACACTAAGTTACCGTGAAATAGTCCTGCAAATACTGCAAAACTTCAGATGTTTTTCAGAAGCTCAGGCCTCTGTCAGAATATCTTACTATATTTTACTCACGTTTCTCTCTTGATTTGATAACCCTGTGGGGACGACCACTCTAAGAATAAGTAAGGGGTGTGATACTGGGTATGGTGGCTCTGCAGATCCCTACAATTATTCTTCTATTATGTACTAAGCTAAGGCAAATTGAATAAACAGGGAATTTTATTCTTGCATAATAAATGAAGAATGCCCTTTTCAGGGTCTGAATAGACACTAGTAGATAGCACTTATTTTCACCAACTTTTGCTCTTTATGTTCTGTAACAGGAATGAATAGCAAAATTATTTTTAAATAATATTACAGGCCACAGAGTCTTTAAGACTTACTGTTTTCCTGTTTGGGGGAATAACCAATTCAGTAACAGAAAGCAAGAGAACGTGCCTATTTGCTAACCAGCTTTGTTAAAGGAACTACTAAGACATTTCTTACTACTTTGTAGCAGCTTTGAGAAAAACATTATTGCTAAATCTTTTTAACACACAGCAAGAACTTTGCAGAATGTGAGCCACTTCTAAGTCACAGAATAGAAAGCAAAACAATTTCAGAAGGCATATTGAAGATAATCCCAGTTTCTTGGAGAGAATATGAATGTCTTCAAGATCCCCTGGGCTATGCTAAGCCTTGCTACAGAAAGCTGCTCTGTATTAGAGAAATGGGATGGGACAAAAAAGAGCAAAAAAGAAGTAGGTTATTCCACAGTGCAATCTACATGTTTTTTACTGTTGATGATTTAATCACCATCAGAACCATGGGGTCTGTTAGATAACCTTATTCTCAAGAAACCCACACCACCAACCTCTTGTAGGCAGTACTCAATGGTCAGTGCTGTTCTGTACTACTTAGTACTCCTTACTATTGTAAAGATTTAATGCAAGCATAAAAACAGGACACAGAAGCCATGATGCTGGGGAATTTTTTCCCTTTGTTTTCAATTCTTGGTCATTGACTTATGCAGAGAATATAGGAGAAATTGAAGAAATTCTCTCTCAAAATAATATTCTGTTTCTACCATGTATGTGCATTTATGGCTATATTGCAATGAGCACAAATGAGACTAGTTTGTAGCTTGAAATGTGTTTATAACATTTCATCTTGAACATGTATAGTTAAAACAGAAGAAAGTTGGTGCACTGGTAGGCATTACTGCTAAGTAAGTCATCCAGAATAGCTTCATTGCCTGTTCTCAACATGAGAAAAATCTACTAGATGTACAGCAGTGCAGAATACAATGCATTAAGATAAGAAGAAAGAATCATAGATTTGTAGAATAGTTTTGGTTGGAGGGGACCTTAAAAATCATGTAGTTTCAACCCTCACCTCCATGAGCAGGGACACCTTCCACTACACCAGGTTGCTCAGTGCCCCACCCATGTTGGATGGGACATCCACAATCGCTCTGGGCAACCTGTTCCAATCCTCACCACCCATGTTGTAAAGAATTTCTTCCTAATATCTAATCTAAACCTGTCATCCTTCAGCTTAGGGCCATTCTCCCTTGTCCTGTCACTATATGCCCTTGTAACTAATCCCTCTCTTGCTTTCCTGTAGGCCCCCCTTTAGGCACTGGAAGTGCTATAAGGTCTACCTGGAGCCTTCTCTTCTGCAGGCTGAACAGCCCCAATCTCTCAGCCTGTCCTCGCAGGAGAGGTGTTCCAGCCCTCTGAGCATCTTTGGGGCCTTCATCTTGACTCAATCCAACAGGTCCATGTCTGTCTTTTGTTTGGGACTCCACAGCTGGATACACAGCTGTGAGGTCTCACAAGAGCAGACCAGACAGGCAGAATCACTGCCATTGACCTGCTGGTCCTGCTTCCTTTGATGCATCTCAGGATACAGTTGGCCTTCTGGGCTACAAGCGCATATTGTCAACTCACATCAAGCTTCTTGTCCAGCAATACTCCCAAGTCCTTCTCCACAGGGCCACTCTCAATCCATTCTCCACACAGCCTATATTTGAGCTTGGGATTGCCCTGAACCAGGTGCAGCACCTTGCACTTGGCCTTCATGAGGTTTGCAAAGGTCTGCCTCTCAAGTTTGTCCAGGTCCTGCTGGATGGTATCCTTTCCTTCTGTTGTGTTGATCACGTCACTCAGCTTGGTGTCATCAGCAAACCTGCTAAGAGTGAACTCTGTCCCAGTGTCCATGTTGCTAAAAAAGATGCTGAACATCACCAGTCCCGATACCGGTCACCGAGGAACACCACCTGTCACCGGTCTCCACTTGGGCTACCAACTCACTTCCCTCACATCAAGTTGTTAGCAAAGATTTCTGATCAAAATTTGATCTTTCAAATTTGATGCCAGTTCAGGGTTCATGTTCACATCCATCTAGGACAACTTTAACAAATCTAGGGAGGGAAGGTGCTTCTGTTATGTGTATTATTGTTAAACTTCACTTCAACAATACCGAATACTGGAAAACCAAATTAATGAGAGGATGTGCTCAACTGTATAAAATCTGGGAGGACTGGGTAATATGGGCTATTTTCACTTGAATGATAGGATATTTTTTAGTTAGTAATTATTGTTTGAATAGAGAAATCCTCATAAGTTTCTGCATCTAACTGCTAAGAAAGTCTACGGGTCCATTGGAAAAAGATTAATCAATATTGGAACTAACAAATGGAATGTGAAAATGTGTTGTTACAGCCATGTACTCCATGGCTGGTGTGGTGATCGGTAGCAGAAACAATTCATCATCACAACACAAAACAACGTCTGTAGCGCAGCTTCACTTGCTTCATCTTGTGTGATGTATACAAGAATCAAGAAAAGTTCAACATCTGTGATGCTGAAGCTTTGTAACAGTCAAACATTATGATGGGTTTTCTATCACACTAAAAAGAGTTCAAGACTCAACACTTTGCACAGAACAAGTGCACAGCAGCGATCTGTGTCATATACAGTCTTACACAGTGTCACTTGTTTAGCCTCCAAGTCACTTTGAACAAGTAGAAGGCTTTTGAAGTCTGACTTTGTGTCACAAGGCAAAGAAGAAATATATCCTTTTATCTGGGAATTCATCTCTGACCAGAAATAAAGACTTGCTGCTCACAACAGGTTGTTTTTCTTCTCTTTCTGAATGTAAAAATACAGTACGGGTCAGGTAGCATGAGGCTGCTTTCTGCTCTCAAAAAATCTTTAAAATGAAACTACACATTTGGAGAATGAAGATTTGGGTTTTCAAGCAAACCAGAATATAAACAGGTCAGGAGCTGGTAATCGCAGTAACAACGCAACAGAAATCCATAAAGGGGGTGGAGAATATTGACAAACACGCTTTTCATTAGAAAAGCCTTTTTTGCATCAATTTTTGAATTAAGAAAATCAATCAGAAGTGAAGATATACTGACAGCAGCATGAGGAAGCAGCAGAAGTTTAACAGAGAGAAGTAATGCAATCAATTTGACCTTTTGTCAGATACTTTACCAACTCCACAGAAACTGGGTATTAAGCAAGCAGCCATAAAATAGGTTGAATTATTTAGCAAGTGTGGGACTTCTAAATCAACCCAGGCCATGACCTACCTGTGTCAGCAAATCCAACTGCACTGGAAAACTGAGTCTCCCAGGATGCAGCCATGGTTTGATGGGAGAGCAAGAATAAGAAGTTCTTCAGGACTGAAAAGCCAAAATCTGTGTTCAATTCAATTAGCTAGCAGATGTAACTAAAATTTTAGAGGGAAAGACAGAAGTGTTTTTAAAGTCAAACCTAGGGGAGAAAAAAATTGTGGGAGGGTATGAATGAGCATAAAAGGTGTTTCAGACTTCTCCTTTCATAGTTACAAAACTCCACTTTTTGAAAATTACTGCATGGTGCTGAAATTTTTTTCCATGTATATTTAAAATGGACATTATAAAATCATTGGGCAGAGACATAACAATGTTAACAACTCCTCTTTTTTCATGCAAAATTTCTTTGACAGCTTGGCATATAGTTAATCACTTTTTAAAAACTGAATGCACCCCAATGCAGTGGACCTAATTTTTTAATCTGTCAGCCAGAATTTGTCATTAACAAACTTTAAAAAACTGATTAAATACTTCACTTTTTTTTCTCAAGCTTGTGCCTTGGGAATGGGCTGAAGAAAATGTGTATTTCCAGCAAGATTAATGAGCAATTATTGGTTGAGATTAAACTGCTATATAGATTTAATGGATTTCTGTTTTGACTGTAGAAGTACTCAGAATAAACTGATGAATGATTGCCACAAATGAAAACAAGTTAACCTGATCACAAGGGCATTGTGGAGGCTGAGGGATAAAAAAAGAACATAAAAAGCTGGGGATGAATCTGTTGTTCAGAAAGGTGTATGAGACTGATACTACCAGGAAAGAGAGTCACCTGTTAATGACTGCATCCACCATCCCTTTCAAGGTGACAGGCATACTAACCTTCCCTTGCTACAGCAGTCATATCAGGTACAAATTAAATCTATTTCAGGGAATTCTTTTGGACAATCATGATTGCTTGGCTACTGGAGTTTCAGTTAAGGTTTTTAATTGGATAAGGATAGAGGTGTAGTTTTTGTTTTGGTCTGGTGTGGTTTTGATGTTTGGGTTTTTTCCTCCTAAAAGCACACAGTGCATCTGTTCCATAAGTTTCATCACAGATACAATGATTTTGTAGAACAGGTAGTTATGAAGTATAGTCACATGTTACCATAGCAAATACTAAAGGCCTCACATTCTACCTGTTGAATATTTGCTGCAAAAACCAAGAAACAATGTTATGTATACCCAAGAGAAAGCAACTTGGACAATGATTAACAGACCAATTAAGTTATTTAAACTTCTGCTAATATCCTCCAGTCAATAAGGCATTCACTCTAATAACTTAACAATGCTACATTTAAATAACATCATTTTCACACTTTGTCTTCACTGTGCAGCTCCGTATTTTTCTTCTTTTCTTCTCAATCACTCCCTTATTCTTTCCTGCCACTTTGCTCTCCTTACAGTAAATCCAATTCTCTCAAGGAAAAAAAAATCCCAGCAACACTCAAGCACACTATTCCTTCCCTCTGTTGGCCTATTATCTCTCTGCCTGTGTCCTCAAACAAATGAAACAATATTTTGTGAAGAAATAACATCTACTGCCCTTTCTGCACCCACTGCTAGAGACTATGCTGCTAGTTACTTATAGTGCAGTAAGCATGAACCACAGTAGTATATTTTTTTGAATCCAACTTGCCTTCTAATTGCCTCTTTCCACTTCAAAATATGGCAGGAGGTTATTAGCACCCCAAAAACCCCAGTGCCCCCAAAATACCCAACTATTTAAATTCAGCCTGGAAGCCAGACCCACCATTTCCTGTGCAACACCAACAGGCTGCAGTGCCAGACCTTCACTGCCCACCAAGGGCACACACCCCTGCCCGTGGGTGCAGGGCCTGAATTCCAGCTCTGCTTTGAGCACCAGGTGCTGGCTCCAGTGACCATCAGGGAGCAGCAGGACTGAGCTGCACTGGAGCAGGAAGAGGCATGCCTCCACCATGGGCAGGGCAGTGTCGTCCCCAAGCAGGGTGCTGTCCTACAGCACCTCTTTTATTCTGTAAGTGTGACAATACACATTACTACCTACAATATCCTTCACCCCACCTTTACGTGCCCTGTAAACCACAAGTAATTTTGACCCAGTGGATCATTATTTTTCTTTGCACAGAGTGCTCCACCACAATATTTCCTTCTCCCTATTCAGAGATGCCATGAGATTTTGCTCATTGCCTCTTCCCATGCTGTGATGCAAATTTATTGTCTCCTTTCTTTTCATGGCAACACATTGTGCAAGAATTTCTTTTCTTGGCCCATGCTGAGCTGTCTGTCAGCCTTTACACCTTGCCCACGAGTGTTAAATTCAAAATCTGTTTGTAAGCTTTTCGGGTAGCTGCCCTCATGTGATATAAAATCCATCAGTAAACCAAGCTGATACACTGGGTAAAAAACATTAGAGGAAACTACTGAGTGACTGTTTGGTCTAAGAACTTGTATTTATGAGACGACATTATCTCTATAAACTGGAAAGTAAAAAGTTACATTGTGTTGACCCACATTCCCTACATTCAAAATATTTGCTGGGAATGGGCACAGAAAGGTAGCAACACATTTCCCAGGTTGTCTTAGTAGAGTAAGGAATTTAACCCTCCTAATGAGAACCTTTTCACACTGTCTACATTTATAAGAAGAATGGCTAAAGTTTTCCCTAACTCATGCCTCCTGAAACAACTTTGAAATAGCTGACAACACCATGTCTCAGGGAAGACTGTCTCCTTCCCTTGGCCTCCAGAGGAAAAGGGTTGTCTTTTGGGTGTGTTCATAAACTGGTGGATAGGGCCTCGTTACTGTAAATGAAATTGCCTTTATGCTTTGCTAGTTACAGACAGAATTTCTCCCAGCTAGGATGTTATGGAGATTAAAACCAAGGGCATGACAGAGAACAGGGGCTTTCTGCATGAATACAAGCAATTGTATCTGCCTAAAAGAATCTTGAGACCTATTCTGCAGGCATTTGTGTAAATTACAATTGAAATTTCCTTCATGATAAGGAAGGTGATGCCTACTGCACATTTCTAAACTAAAAACACCTGACTGTAGAGGCACATGCTGGGTTTCTTCCACTTACAGACTGGGCTGTGCTCCCTGTGACCTAGGGAGAGCAGTTCACCTCACTCCCATGCAGACGTACCCCTTACATGTCAGCTGGAGCTGGAGAACAAAAGAGCTGATTCTAATAGACCTGCATGGCTTAGACAGCATCCAATTTGGCCTTTACTTATTCTAACAATAAAAATAATTGCAAATAAATGCAGAATCATGGAAGGAAGTTAGACTTGCTCATGTTGAAAGGTCTGAAACAAGTAAATGTTTATGCAACGCTGGAATGCACACATTGCTGCCATATGCATCCCAGGAGTAAATATATGAGCAGAAAGTGTTGCACCCATTTAAATAAGCTTTTCCATACTTGAAATCTTTATGCAAAGGATACCTAGAGATCAATCTGCTTAGAACCTACAGAATATTATATTACTTATAGCTGTAGGTAGTACAGCCTTCTCTCAGTAATACGTGACAACCACCATGTTCTTAGAGACTGCATTAATACAGCAAGATGTACCAAAATAATAATCAAAAAACTAGTGTTTTTTTAATGAAAAGGTTTTTCTCATATTCAGTAAAACAAGTAGACTTATCAAGCATCTAGAATTTCAAGCAGATGTAAATAAGTGATAATCATAATTGATAATCATGTCCACCTTTCTGCTCCTTCATTTTACTGAAGACAATGGGAAAATGAGGAATATTTCAGTAAAGAAACAATTCTTTTGCCAGCTGTTTAGCACTAAATAGTGAAATAAAGTCAGTCTGGAGATTAATTCACACTACTTCATAAGCCTAAGCCAAATTATTTAGACTGTGGGAAGGCAATTGAAAGCAGTGAGTAAGGAGAGCGTAGAGCCCAGTGAGGCAATTTCCCCTGCTCTCACAGCCTAGGGGGATATTCACTTTTAGCATTAAGCCAGGAAATCATGAACAAGAGCCTGTGGTGGTGTGCTCATGGGTAGTCTTCCACTGAACAGGACGATGGCTTGGAAACACCGTTTTAGAAGTCAGCTGTATTCCTTACACTGTTCACCAATTCACACAAAACGTTCTATTTTTGGGGTACATCATGGGCTTTGAAACATTCTGGGTCCTTGATAATAAAGACTGTAGAGCATCCTGGAGAAAAACATGAGCGAGTAAATCTCAGTCATTCAGAAGGGCAAGGCCTTTTCTGGGCTGTTTGTCTCTTGTTGACAGCTGGTACTGTTAATGAAGCCAGGAGGCAGTGAAGAGGTAGGAAGCGTTTAGCACTGAACACAAGGCTTGCTGCAGAAAGTGTTTGCTTGCTTGGTTTTTCTTGACTCTCTGCAACCTAACATTCTGAAGCTATTTTTCTTTTTCTGCCTTTTCCAGTTTCTTTTCCCCATCCCTCACATCTTTTGCTGTTTTTATTGGAGTGTCTCTAATTATTCTCCTCCATGTTAAAGTAAGGGCAACTATGCTTTTCCTTCCCTTAAATTTAAAATTGTATGAAGTTCACATGGAAAATAACCACATTACCACACAGTATTTTTTTCCTTTCAATTAAGATAAATACTTCACAAACCTAGTAAATTCTATTTGACCTAAAAATGGCAGGTAATTTTTTAATTCAGTATTTGCATAAAACAGAGAAACTGCAAGCCTCCTACTGAGTGTTTCATTAAGGAAAAATTGATATGGCCCAGAAGACATGAAAAATTCTCTGTGGCCCAGACATTTTGTCATCTGCTGCTTTATCACTGGAAATATAAGCATCAAGTACCTTCATAATTTCTTCTATAACAAAGATGCATTGATCTAGCTAAATGAAATAGCCAAGACAAAAAAAAAAAAAAAAAATCATAGAAAATACTGCGTGCCAAATGTGTCATATCTTCCTCAATGTGAAGATATTTTTAATTTGATAAACTGACCATGATCAATCTCATAAGGTAGATGCTGGCCATATCAAGCAATTAAAGGTCACTAAGGAATTGTTTTAAATGTTGACATTATTACATGGCCTTATAATATGCATGACTTGTAGACTTAGAGAAAATGTATGGGTACTATTTATCAGATCAAAATACACTGATTCTTTTCTAGAAAAACACATTTTAGAAATGGGAATAAGTACGTAAGTCCAGAGCATCCCTATACATTAAGAATTAATACTTTGTTATTGAAGACTGAAACAAGTCAGAGTCATCCTTATGGATAAAGAGAATATTGGAATATAAAAATATAAAATTATATGAAGATAAAGGTAAAAATAACAAGAACTGTGTATCAGCTTGGAGCATAATAAAAAAGGAATACATGGAATTTACATGGGAAATTTTAAAGTACAAACAATAACACTTCCTTTCCATTTCACCATAATTTTATATATTTATAACCAAATGTGTGAAAAATAGACACACAATATGTAATACTTTATGCAAAACTGTATCAATGAGATAGAAGTTAGGACTAAATGGCTGTGTAGAAGATAAGGAGTATTCAATTTTTGCTCTGTTTTCCAAAGTAATTTACTCCCCAAACACAAATTGCCCATGGTGGCTTGGTGTCACTCTAGGCACTAGGAGGTACTACCATAATTCCATGGTTTCAGTTGATATCACTAGTGCTAACCACATGTATTTGTACAGCTCAAATGTTAGATATCATGGCTAGGAGGAGTTACACATCTCCTTGCTGTTACATTAAAACAATTAAAACTTTAATTCGTTCAATGAGAAGGAATTTGGAATGAAATTATAAAACGCCAGTTAAGAAGAAAAAAGGCAATAATACCCTTAAATAGCACACGATGTTTTCAACTTTGTTAAACACTTTCAAAATAATTACAGCACAGTACATGTATTATTTTAGAAATGGCTGAGATATAGTACCATAGTACTATGAGACTATGATACATGCCATGTCAGGCTTTGTCTGTTAGGAAACAAAATGCTTAATTTTTAAAAGAAAGTTGTGTGGCTTTAGCAGTGTAATAGCCTTATAGATTGTACGTTTTGCATCAGCACTCAACCAAAATGGCACTGCCACGTGCTGTATTTGAAACCTATTTTGTGGAAGGTTTTTGAAACCGACAAGCCAGAAAATCTGTTGTTTGATAAAGGAATAAAGCTTTACTAGAGTATTAAACCCCCCCAAATGGTAGGTATTTGAGACTTGCTCTTGGAAAGAAGGATAGCAAAGAATTAAAACCCCCTTGTGTATATATCTCTTGCATAGAAAATTTGTTGCCTGAAGTCCAGTGATATGAAATAAATAGAAAGAAAGGAAAATTTATTTGTATGATGGAAACAGTATTCAAGCCAACATCAAAAGAGAAGTGTACTCTGAGGCAATTATTTCCTAAAAATTGAACCTTTTCTTTCTTCCCTTCTTGTTCTCTCATGGACTGACCCCAACAGCTGTGAACTCTCTCACTCTCTCAAAAACAAATGCTACAACATTGTTTCTTCCTATTTACAGGATCAGTGCTATAAGAGATTAAGTGCTTGGAAAAACTACAGTTGATGAGCAATGTCAAAAATTTGTCCTGCATGAGATACATTTAAATATTTGCACCCAATCTTGCCTTTTTTTGTTGGTTTTTTTTTGAGGGTCTTTGAACCTCTGGTGTGCAATCTACACACACAAATCTGTCTAAGAAGGTGGACTCCAGAAGGGTGGTAGCACATGGCCATTCACCTCATTTGCACAATGTTTTACAGAATCACGGACTTACAGAATCAACTATGCTGGAAAAGATCTTTGAGATCATCAAGTCCAACCTATGACCTAGCACCACTGTGTCAACTAGACCATGGTAGAGAGTGCCACATCCAGTCTTTCCTTAAACACCTCCAGGGACAGTAACTCCACCACTTCCCTGGGCAGCCCATTCCAGTATCAAGTCACCCTTTCTGTGAAGAACGTCTTCCTACTTAAATCTCCCCTGGCACAGCTTAAGACTGTCCTCTCATCCTGCTGCTAGTTGCCCGGGAGAAGAGAGTGTCCTTCACCTGACTACATCCTAATTTCATAGAGTTGTACAGAATGGTAAGGTCTCCCCTGAGCCTCCTTTTCCCCAGGCCAAACAGTCCCAGGTCCCTCAGCCACTCCCTACAGGACTTGTGTTCCAGACCCTTCACCAGCCTTGTTGTCCTTCTCTGGACACGTTCAAGCATCTCAACATCCTTCCTAAGCTGAGGGGCCAGAACTGGACACAGTACTCAAGGTGTGGCCTCATCAGTGCCGAGTACAGGGTGGCAATCACTGCCCTGGTCCTGCTGGCCACACTATTGCTGATACAAGCCAGCTGCCATTGCCCTTCTTGGCGCACGTTGGCTCATGTTCAGCTGACTGTCAATCAGCACCCCTAGGTCCTTTTTCACTGGGCAGTTTTCCAGCCAGTCTGCATCCAGCCTGTAGCGCTGCAGGGGGTTATTGTGGCCAAAGTGCTGGACCTGGCACTTGCTCTTGTTGACTCTCATATTGCTGGATTTGGCTCATCAATCCAGTCTGTCCAGGTCCCTCTGCAGAGCCCTCCTACCCTCCAGCAGATAGACACTCCCCCCTACTTGGTGTCATCTGCAAATTTGCTAATGGTAGACTCAACCCCCTCATCCAGATCATCAATAAAAGTGTTAAACAGGACTGGGCCCAACCCAGATCCCTGGGGGACACCGCTAGTGACTGGCCACCAGCTGGATGCGGCACCATTCACCACCACACTCCTGGCCACCCAGGAGTGCACCTGTCCAAACCCCGGGCTGCCAGCCTTTCCAGGAGTATGCTGTGAGAGATGGTGTCAAAGGCTTTGCTACCGTCCAGGTAGGCAACATCCACAGCCTTTCCCTCACCCACCAGGCAGGTCACCTGGTCATAAAGGGAGATCAGGTTAGTCAGGCAGGACCTGCCCCTCCTAAACCCATGCTGGCTGGGTCTGACTGCACCAGCCACCCTGTAGGTGCGTGTGACGGCCCTCAAGATGATAACTGTTCAAGTTGTGAATGAAAGACTGAGATCCTAGCAAGGACTAAGGAAACTGGAAAAATCTAAGTTCTGTGAATTTCATAAAAAAAAAAGCTTTTTCATGAGAATGAGTGAACTGGTGATAAGTCCTATGCTGAATAAGGGCCTCTGGCCTTTATCAACTCACATAACAAGAAAACAATTATTAACAATCTTATTTCAGGTTTAATGATAAATTTAAAAATCAAAATAGTTACTAGTTACCTTGCAAAATTTTATTTCTTTGTATCTCATACATTATTTTGCCTTAATAGTGTTGTTTTCTGCCCTCCCTAAGACAGAACGGGAAAATGTGTATTGTGGACTTTTCATCTCTGTACTAATCTCCAGAGTCCTGCTCTAGTGTCAGTCTGACTTCTCTGTACTTTAATGTATTGTTGCTTTGACTTACAAAGGTGAATAACACTGGGACAGACTCTTTGTGCAGTTTCTGCTGACTTTTTTTGCTTGATTATTATATTTGCAGTTGATGATGGAGAGTAACACATAATTAATGTTGATGATGCTTCCAATTGGCATTGCAAGCTTTATGACTGGGGATGATGAGCCAATTCGGACAAAGAGATTGACAGCAAAAAGAGAGTGATGCGTGTACTAATCACAGAAACCAAGGGCCACACTGCCTCAAAGGCTAATTTTGCTTCCCAGCATGTCTCAGAACATTTCACTGCACAGGGTCACATAAAAAATAGTACAGCACTGGGACCATCCCTGATGTAATTCAGCACCCCTTTGTTTTCCCCCAGAAAGGTTCTGCTTGTGTTCTAGGAGAACCAGGATGCAGCTGGGGGAAAGGAAAAACATCTGAGACAGTGTTCTACCCCTCCATCTTCTTCAGCAGCATACACAGGAGTAGAAAGCCTTGTGATGCTGCTGCTGCTCAGTGCTGCGAGACGTTACAATCTTCAGAACTGTCACAAGACCTAGAACAGGCTAGAAAGACAGAATTTGAGGCAAAGGCCATTTAAGCTAAAATCTCCTGAATCCAGTCCCCTATATCTATATTCAGCTTAGGTCAGATGAAGGATTTAAATTATTTTCCACAAGAATTAATAAAACTACTGTAACACCGTGAAAATAATCAGGAAGTCATTGAGTACTGCTTCTTCAGAAGCATGAGTGCACCGGATTCAAAAGACTTTTTCTGTATAGCCCCCCTGGTATTTACTCTTGTTGCCATCTATAGGTAGCCCTCACCGTAAAATATTAGTCCACTAAGACAGTGAAATGTGTTATGATCACTGACATATTTTTTCTACTACAGAAGCTGCTGGGCTTTTAGTAAGAACAATTAAAATTTTCCTTGTTTTTAAATTACATCTAAGCATGATCAATCTAAACTCAGGACTCCAACTCATCTTCATTTCTTTGCATTTTTAGAATTCACTCAAATAGCCACTAATCTGAAAATTGAAATTTTCATGTGATGTGAGCAGAAAGTCAAGACAGAAATCTCAGTATAAAATAGCTATAAAAGTTGAAAAACAATTTCTTCAGTCAGCATACCATACAGATGTAGGATTTTGTGCAAGCATTGTTAGGCTGATATGAAGACATACCTAACTCGGAGTTGTACCCAGAACAGGAAAAGAAAACCTTCTCATATCCCCTCCCAAAACTCTTACACAGAAAAAAACCTCTGACCCAGCAAAATGAAAAGGCAAAAAAAGAAAGCTTTACTAATAGGCCACAATGAAAGGAACCTAGGAAAAGAACTTTAATATATGCAATATTATTGCACTTATTTGAGATGTAGTATGTTTTTCTTGTCTTGCACACATGAACTATCATGATGACTTAGCTCTTTTATGATGCAGGAGAGAAGAAATCTATTCTTGTGGTCTAAATGCAAAACCTATATTTGCCATAACCTAAAACAAAAAAATGGTTCATATGCATGTGGTGTGTAGCAGACTTCAATTTGTTTTATTAAATCTAAAACACTTAAAGGTAAAACTAATATATAAATCCATGACACCTCCCCATTTTTCAGTTAGGACCATGCTTGGTTTTGGTCTCTCATTTGAAGTAGAATACCTTATACAATCCATGAGCATCACCCAAACAATTCTTTTGAATTACAACCTTTAGGATTTGCCTAATTTAAGTTATTACTGGGAAGAAACAATCTGAAAAGCTTTAGCTATGGTATATAGAAAGGGTCTACATGAGAAAGAAAACCTCTTTAGTTGACAGTTCAAATAGAATAGTAAAAGAAATTGAGAAATAAGATGGAAAACTTAAACAATAAAGGAAATAAAATGTTGGAGCAACTTTCCAGCATTGTACTGGATTATGCATCACTTCCTCTTTTTAGACTGTCTTTCTAAAGTGATTCAATAGATCAGCCACAGCTTTTGAAACAAATACTTGGACTGTTGGCTGAAATCTTATGGCCTACAAAACATATCTTGGACTATCAGAATGTCCCCCTTTATCCTTTCAATGTATGAAATAAAAATCTGAATGGATGACAGCAGAGATATCAAATGAAGACATTGTTCATAATCATAAATACAAGTCTTTTTAACCTCACGTCACACCTGTAGAAGGTATATCAGCCTTAGAATGTGAATATAGTCGATTATTGCACATGTTCTGAAAGGTATTGATGTAAACAGTAGTTTTTTTCATTTAAATGTATAATCAATTTCATTCAAATAGAAATAATTTAAGATGTGATAGAAGTTGAAAGAGAAAACAAACCTAAAAAACAAAAGGGAAAATAAAGGATTTTAATATTACCACCCCAAAAAATCTGAACCGATGTGGTTTTTTATATCATATCTAACAATAAATAACTTCAGTGTTTCATTACTGGAGTTGTAATGTATTTTCAAAAGGTAGGCAAAGGTATAAGACATTATTTTTCTACATGTGATACAGTGTCTGGACTGAATTGTTAAGTATTGCTGAATTGTTATATTTACACAGTGAATTACAAGCCCCTACCAACACTTCCATGGCTTCAACAAGCTCTGTCACATACTCCCCTCTGACATCCTTTCCACTTACCATCTATTTCCTGTTTTATGCTTACCATGGAGTCCAGATCATTTAATTAGACAATAAATGCTATCAGGAAAAGGTTTGCCTGATGCTTTTTTTGACTGTTCAACTGCATGTTATAAACTGATTATTTGTTGCCCAGTGATGCAAACTGATTACCTGAGTTAAAACCCTTAATTAAATAGCTATCTATTAAACTCACAGTTAAATAGAACACATTATATTTCGTAATTAAAACAAATTGTTGTACACAATATCTTTTAATTCGATGGATTTATATGACCTGTTAACAGTATATGAAGCTTGAATACAAAAGAAGCCCTGTGACTGAAGTGAAAAAGGCATATACCATATGCTTCAAATGGGAAATAACTATATAGCAAGAAATAGTTATTATTTATTATAGCTTTTATTATTTTGTATCACATTTAAACTAGCTCACAATTACTTCACTCACTGGGGCCACTTTTTAATACCTGTACGTATACCATGCGTTTCCCATGAGGTGATTGCTGCTCTCTAAATAGAACATTTGACTGGTGCTGCCATCTACTATTATTAGAATATAACAATTCAGGTTTTCTTTAGCAGAATATAAATAAGTACAAAATCATTCCAATTCAACATTTAGGGATTTGAAGATGTTTCCCTGACCTGGTAAACCAGTTTCTTTCCGAGGCTTTTCCCAATATCACCATTTGTTTTTTGAGCTCCAGCACAGCTTCCTTTCACGTCCTGACAAGACTCAGAGAGCGTTCTAGCTTCACCCTTGTCCCTGCCAATCTCCTTCCTGAACTATTCCTTTCCCTTATCCTTAGCCATCTGAGGCTAGTCAGGTCATCCTGCTCTTTCAGAGAGGAAGCTATTTCTTTTTCATCCTCCCAGGACAGTACACAGACCACTGGGACTAGACTAGATGAGAGCTAGAAGGGAGGTGATTTTTATCACAGCAGGGCAAAAGGTAAGATAAAAGCAGCTTACACAACTCCATACAACAGAGAGAAAACCACTACGAAATATCTGGTTACCTTTGCCAAGGATACATGTGAAAAACCACAGCCTTTTTCAGGGGAGAAGTTATCTTTAAATCACAAGGCTTTTGCTGGTTTATTCTTCAACAGCACCTTCACTGCCCTGTTGCA
The DNA here is from genome assembly GCA_013398275.1 of Promerops cafer. NCBI lineage: Eukaryota > Metazoa > Chordata > Aves > Passeriformes > Nectariniidae > Promerops > Promerops cafer. Next base: position 462,265 of record VZSE01011625.1, on the reverse strand, counting down.
CATAGGTAGATTTTCACCTTCTTATGGAATAAACCCAGATCAACACTGTGAATTCTGTCAGTTTTCACAGATGAAGTGGTAAAGAAAAAGAGGAGGAAGAAAGTGTAACTTCTTCATTCTTCACACTCCAAGTCCTCATATAGGGAATAATGACCCAAGAAATTGAAGTATGTTCTAGGTGAATTTTTTATTAGAGGGCCCAGGAAAAAAAAGAAATTGAATAAAGTTTGCCCAGCATGATCTCTGTACAATACAGAGTACTTGGGGTTTTTTATATTCAAAGTAGACAAATAATTTCCTGGTTGGAAGCTTCTGAATAATGGCACTTCCCTCTATTTTGAGTTCCTCTAATTTTTTTCTTCTGTCAATTAAAAATAACTTGATAAAAATAACTTTAAAAAGAATAACTTCATAAAATGCTTATAGTTTAATCCTTTAACGAGAATCAGCACATAGTACCAATTTTTTTCAAGTGCATTTAAAAATCTTACCTACTTGCTGCTAAAAACTGAATTATCTGAAAGTCAAGTCAATGTCAAATTAAATCTTGCTTTTATCCTGCAAAAGAAGGCTCATGAAGATCCAAAGAGCTGCAAGAATAAGGCAGCATAACTAATAACATAACATAAGCTAAGATAACTCGCTTGGTTTTACTTTCAGAGTACAGCGCTCTGTGCAGCATGGAATTGGTCTCGCACCTTGTCCTAAAATTTCAGGTTCTTATTATTCTTGGCTGCCTGTGCTGGGGCGAGAGCCGTGATTGTGAAGTACAGACCTCAGTTAAGTGGTAACCCATATTTGTAACGTGGCAGCACAAGCAAAATGGTTTTCCTCACTTGCGTAAAAATGAAAGCAAATCTCAGACAAACAGTTGTGAAGAAAGGGTTACAGTCAAGAACACAGCATTACGAAGTAATATTAATAGAACAGACTATTCACAACCTCTCTTGACTACTGATAACTGCTATTAAGTTGCAGGCATAGTGCAACTCTGAACTTCATCAGTCATCATGAAACCTACCCTTTTCTCACCTTTAGATGTGAACGTCAGCTGAAAAGTCTTGCTATGTGCCCTTCATTTACACTATTCCAAAGCAACCTTCCAATCCTGCTGGATTACTTATCAAGGAGATACAGATCTGCAGTGATGAGACATTTGTCTGCCTAGGCATCAGCATCAATGTGAAGTGAGAAGATCTGCACTCATTTTAGGGGTCTATATATATGTTTCTAAGTTACAATACTTATTTCCACACAAGAAGTAGTTCTCAGAATATGCCAATTCTGCTGGAAATGGCACATATGACTTAATACTCCTGAAACTGTGGCCTGTGCTAAAAAGAAATAGTCCACTTCTAAAATGAATTTGGTCTTATGTTAGTGCTGTATTAAAAAATGGTACACGCAGTACTAGAAAAATCAAACATTCCCTGAATCCCTTTTCCTTCACTGTATCCCATTCTTTTATCACCCTATGCTTTTTCCTGTCTACCATTATCTCTCTGCCTCTCAGTGTTTGCCTCCATTCCACTGCCTTTCTCACTCAAATAAAACATCATCACAGAATTTCCACAATATTTCTTCTATTATTCTTGTTTGGTGTACCCCTCGTCCTACGTATGGAATGTATGTCCACCAAACTGTTCAGGATAAGATGAAAACTCCACAATTTTCTGTCTGCCCAGTACCTAGAATGACTATGTTCAGCCTTGATTGCTTAGTCAATGTAACTTGGAAGTCAGGGATTAGGATTTATACGGAGTTAAATGATTTCTGTTAGAGTAGTATCTGATATCTAACCCTTTTTAATCTTTTTCTCCTTATATACACCATTAAGTAGGGAAATGTGGAGAACTGGGGGACAAAGAAATTCAGTGTCATAAAAGCAGCAACAAGAGAAAAAAAATGTAAGCATCTGGTACCTATTGCCTTGTCAATTGTGTCTCAACACCAGAATCCATGAGAATCGTTACCTCCTCTCAGGATGAAATTCAACCTCTGTATCACCAATACCCTTTTAAGTGCTCCCATTGGTCTTGCTGTTGATGCCATAGCTTCTAAAACTCTAAATACAGGATAGTGTATCAGTAACCACTCCGCCTCCAGCTATTCCAATAACTGTCACAACGAATATGAGGAGCAGCTGAATTGACCTACATCACTACTCACTCACACAGTTACTTTATTTTCACAGCATTGGAACAAAGGGTTTGTTTGGTGTATTTTAAATCTTTGTTTTGTTAATTAACAACAATCTTTGCATTGTATTTTCATGTATATATGCATGCAAAAAAAAAAAATTGTCTACAAAAAACATTGTTATCTGCAAACATCTTAAAAAATTTTCAGTGCATTCAGTTTCCAGTCTTCTCAGAGTCTGAAATATGAGTTGCTATTCACATCTGAAATCTCTTACTGGTTGTAAGTGAAAGATCAATAATATTATAGTGTATTAATATAGTATTCATTAGGAAAACACAGAAATCAAGAAAAAGTAATGACATAAACTTGCCAACATAAAGGGAGGATCACAGTTTTTTCATAACATAAAGGAAAAAATGCCTAAAGCATGAAAAAATAAAGCGTAAACACTTTTAATGAGAACACGGATCTGTTTTCTTCTGGCCATCTGATTCTGAGAGAGATACAAGGCCAAAAGTCCAAGAGTATGGACTAGAGCAGGATTTCTTGGTATTATTTATTGTATTTATATGACTAACACATGTACACTGGCAGAATTTTTTCTGGGTCCAAAAAATGCACCTGTAATTGGAACTGATAGTGTATTTTGCTACTTAAAAAGGAATGGCACTATTTTTACTATGAGATGAACTTGCAACAGAAAGCAGATGAGAGATAAGAATGACTTATAAACTACCCTTCTACCTACACATATAGATTCTCAAAAAATGCCTTCTTTGCACATCAAAAAACAAAGTTTTTGAAAGCTCCTAAATAAAATAACACAAACAGAACTTGTTTGGGTCCTCTGCTTTGCCCCCATTCACCACCAGAGGAAACAAAGTGTTAAGGATGTACTGCTGAATCCTACTCAACCATCCTTTGCCAAAAAGAATTGCTTTTGTGTGGTAAGCAACGTGTAAATTCGTGTTCTAGGAGAGATGAGCATCTTGCCTTCTTGACAGTGGGTCAAGAAGGAGTGAAAAACTTGTCTTGACCAAGCAGACCTGCATTTTGACAGTCTGCTGACCATAACCTAAACTTGTTCTATTGCTCAGGGATTTCTTACATTACACAGTCTAAAACATTAATAATTGTCAAGAACTGTCTGGAGCCAATTTAGCAAGCAATTTAAATAACAGAATTTTTTAAATATTCCAAATAAGATTCATTTATCAGTTCTGTGTAATTCTCATCTATAGCAAAGTCTACAGAACTGCAAGGGGGTTGTTGATATTAAAAGACACCCTAGGAATCGGTAACTGTCCAAGCCAGCACATTCTACCATGGCTGCAAAGGATGACAACAGCAATTAAAGGGATCACTCTGTGCACTCTATTAGATAATTATCCAGATAAGGTCAAGGCTCACATTCTCCTCAAGTGCTCTGATAGTGGCTTATTACAGCAGCCCATTTCAAGTCACATTAGGCTGACAGCTGGTATATGGAATACATTTCAGCACAGCTGCAACAAAACAGTCTGGAGATTAATGGGGGGGGGACTGGCAGTCAGAAGGATGGGCTTCTTCTCTCCCCACTTCCTCCCCAAGGGCTGGGAAAGTGGCACATTAGGCTGCACTTTCTGTGCAATCCCAACAGGATATGCACCCCCAGCGTGTGTTGCTTCAGTAGCCACATGAGACCTGGGCATTGAACAGGCAGCTTCTGCATCCAAGGGTTTCTGCTGATGGGCTTTGAAGACAAAATGTCTCTTGTGGTGTTAAGAGTCCACCCCTGGGATTCTTGTTATTTGCACAAACCCTACAGAGATACCATAGCCAAGTCCTGCATTAAGGGCTACTTATTAATAAAGTCCTCTTTTCATTTATACTTTATTTTTAAACCTGAATTTTCAAAGCAATATTGTAATGACTAAAAAGCACTTTAACAACTGCTTTTAAAGATTAATTTTAAAATTACTAATGCATATATGCCCTTGTAAAGCCCTAGCTAAAATACAGAACTTAACAAAAAATACACTTTTTTTCTTCTACTGATGCTAATGAACTTTAAATTATGCCTATTGGTGCCACTCTTTGAGTTTCAAACACCTGCTGTAGCTGCAGACTCTATTCATTTGATATTAAGCCCTGCTTACAAGAATTTATTTATGGATGAAGTCTTCAGAGAAGGCACATTATGATTTCCCTATATAATGAAAGCCCTTCTTAAATCTTTTAGTATTCTGAGAAGACAAGATAACCAAAGTTAGCTTCATAATTCCATACTTGAAGCAGCTGTTTAAGTGACCTCATTAAAAGAAGAGAAAAATACCCAAAAACTTTGCACATTTACTCTTAACTTTACAGAGACGCTGAGTGCTCAGAACTGAAAATAAAGTTACATATTCAGCTTCTTTACTTTGATTTAATTCATCATGCCACAGTTCAGAAATTATGGTCAGAAAGATTTTAAATCAGATTTTCAAATGCAAGCTGCAGAGGTTTTTCACCTCTCAGGATTTCTCTTCCTAGATTAGAAAAGGAACTTGGCTCTCTGACATCAGTGAGATTGCTCAGATAAAAACCAAATAGATTGTACTCTCTTGTGTCTTAGATTTAACACTGTCCTTTTAGCTCCTCTTTGAAACTCTCTCTAAATGCCAACTAATTAATCCTTACAACACAGTGGGAAGAAAATGCTGCATTTTACAACTGGGAGAAGAGAAGCAAGAACCACGCCTGCCAAAAGAAGCATGTAACAGCAGGTAGGAAGGCTCAAAAGTTCTGTTCTCAATCCCCATTACTAGATCTGGGCAACCTTGCTGTACTGTGCACACTGACCCCATAGGCTGCCCAGCTCAATCATTTATCAAGAGCACAAAGTAAGTGGTGGCAGTGCACATGCATCAACAGTCTTGCTGTTACTGCATAATCTTTTGATTGCACCACTCTGTCAAGTGACTAAAATAGCTGTCTTGAGACAGCATGCTATCTTGCAGCACACGTTTTGAGGTCTCGTAGTAATTCCCTTTGTAACAAGAAAATTACTCTCTCCCTCTAGTGATGGGATACTACCAGAACCGGTGGGCCAATGAAAGGGCTGGCTTTTCATCAGTCAGCCTTTTTCTCCTGTTGGGATTTCATGACAGATCATGACTGTTTATTAGTTCACAGTATGCTTTAGGATTTTGCTCATGTGCCTACAATGCCAGCTGCCTAAATTGTGCTGATTGTAAAAAAGTGAGTAAATATTATTCCAGAGCAAGAAGTTAAGCTGCCTGGATACACTGGCTCTAACCATGTACAGCAGGCATCTCCACTGGTGGCAGAATGCTTGAGATTGGCAGGGGCCTCTGGAGCTCTGCTCTAATCCACCTGCTCAAGCTGGGACACATAAATAAATCAGGTTGTTCAGGACTGTGCCCAGGTGGCTTTTGAATACATCCAAAGAGGGAGATTCCGCAGCCTCTCTGGGCACCCTGTTCCAGTGCTTAGCCACTCTCATAGTGAAAAAGTGTTTCCTGGTGTTAACAGGGGACCTTCAATGTTCCAGTTTGTGCCCATGGTCTCTGATCCTGTCACTGGCCATCAATGAAAAGAGCCCGGCTCCCTCCTTGTTGCATCCTCCCTTTAGGTATTTCCATACATGGATGAGATTCCCTCTGAGCTCCATCCTTCGTCGTGTAATACTTCAGCAAGCACCAGTAAACAAAAATAGAGGCTTCAAGTATATACATTCAGAGTGAATGCAGCATGAACAGAGGTTGATGCATGCATATATATCAAGCAGTAACATTTCTTCCTGAAGCTTAAGAAACCTCGCCCACAGCACATTTTGACTTTTGAAAAAAAATTGGCTTCTTCCCTTAAATTTATGACTGTTAAGCAACAATTCACCACCTAATTCACTAGTTTTATTTTAAATTTGAAAGCAAGAATAAAAAGCTGTGTCCTTCCTGTGTTAAGCAATACATCCAGCAGCCATGCCCATGAGGCACCATTTTGAAGATCCAATTCCACCAAATGTTTTATGCTATCTGTTAATAAAACCTTTCAAAAATATTTAGACAATTTTTGTCTCAGATCTTACAAATGAAGTATTTTGTCCTTACAATGGTGAAAGGTTGTGAAAGCCAGTGTTTAAAATAATTCAAACCAAAAACTTAAAACACCTTCTAGACCAAGTGCTTTGTATTTTCAGGGTCTTTCTCCTTACTCTATCAGCACATAAAGCTCAACACATTCTCCTTATAGGCATTCTCCTTATAAAGCACACCTACCTACCCACCAATTATGCACAAGATGAAATGCTTCTAAATATAGCTCCCCCTTTTGCAATCAAGACCTTTTAAAAAGAATGGTGTACAGCAAACCAGCTTGCCTTTCAGACTTCTTACTTTGCATCTCACTCTTATATCTTACTCTCTTTCTACAAAGATTTCCTACAAACATACTACTATTTAGTTTCCTTCCACGTCTTTAGAGCAAAATAGTAAAAAATAGTATTTTTTTTCTCATACTAAATTATCTTAAGTGAATAGACCTTTATCCTTATAGGAATTCAGCACATTACAAAGTGTAGGAGATGATCAAAGTTTTGGTCTGTGGTGTTTGCAGTAATGATCCACCGTATATATAAAAAAATTTAGTGAGAAACAAAAGCTAGGCTGCATTGTACAGTGAAGATAGGGTTGAAAATCCTGTTGAAAACTCCTAGTATTTCACTGTTGAAGTAAAAATTAGGGGGAAATATAGGATCCAGCATATTTAAAATAGCATAATTATTTTTCTCTCTCATAAAACTTGCTCCACATCTTTTGCCAAAGTTAAACTCATCAGGACAGAGTTCCACAATGGTATCTACTGAACTTTTAGAAAGGCAGGCAGGCAGGCAGGCAGGCAGGCAGGCAGGCAGGCAGGCAGGCAGGCAGGCAGGCAGGCAGGCAGGAAGGAAGGAAGGAAGGAAGGAAGGAAGGAAGGAAGGAAGGAAGGAAGGAAGGAAGGAAGGAAGGAAGGAAGGAAGGAAAGAACTGAATTAGGCTAGGAAAAGAGTGAAACTTAGTTTACTTGCTTTTTTATGGACAAAATGTAACTTGAAGACATGGTTGCCAGAAAATCGAAGGATGGAAGGGTAATGCACTTTATCTAATTTTTCTCCTGGTAAGGACCAATTGTTTATTTGCTTGTCTTCTAGCAGGCAGAATTTCAGACATTCAGTGCTACGGGGACAGAAGCTGAGAGTAAAGTTGTTTATAATTATTAACAGAACGATCTATTTCACATTGAAATAAATCATCTAACTTTACAGAAAACATTATGTTCAAAACCTCTGCTGATTATCATGTCCCAGTATTATGTGGTCATGCTACATTTTTCTTATTCCTTAGCTGAAATACTTGCTATTGAAGCATACACTAACCTATCTTTGTTTTTTGAGGGTCTTAGATACAAGAAACTCCCCTTTTACATCACTATAAAGGATAATGTGTATCTTACTTCCCAACAGCAGGATATTGCAGGATAAATAATATCTGTTTATAAAGCTAAACTCTAAGACTGATTTTGAGACAGGAGACTTGCATGAGTGTAGAGAGATCAACATAACAACAAACAAGCAAACAAACACAAAAAATCCCTAAATCCTGGAAGTCACTGTTCTCTTATCTATTTTGATAAGGTGGAAACCATACCAGATTATATGCAACTTGGACAAATGCATCAGCAATAAGTAGGAAAGACTGTTTTTATCCATCCTACTTCAGAAAGGAATGAAATTCATTGAAGTCAATTACATTTTTTACAAGAAAATTAGCTTTGGAAGTATTATTTGTTGCATCCCAGTGAATGACCCTAGTTAAAATATTCTAACAAATAACTTTTCATCTATAGTTGATTACAGTTCAAACATGCTGTAAGGGTTAACACTGTTAGCAGTACCTATGGCGTTTCCTCATTCTAAATGCACAAAACAGAGAATATTGGTTGAAGTGGTAGTAATTATAAATTTGAATGAACTGCTAAAGTGGATTTATTGCATAGATCATTGAAATATTAAAGCAATTAGAACAACTTTTTACAGCAGGTTAATTCAGAAAAAATTCCAAGCAATGGTAAAGCAGCTCTTGGAAAATAATTACTAAAGCAATAAATGGAGTTCGTAATCAACAAATATGCTAACTTAATGAAGCACAGTTTCTTCCTGAATAGAGAGCATGTCATGTCCCCCGTTTTGGTTTGTTTGGTTTAGCTCGACCTGGTTTTTACTAGCAGGGGGCAAAAAAGGTGGATTGTGTGAGAAGTTGCTAGAAGCTTCCACCGTGTCTGGCAGAGCCAGTCCCTGATGGTTCCGAAGATGGACATGCTGCTGGCCAAAGCTGGGCCAATTAGAGGTGATGGTAATGCCTCTGTGATAACATGTTTAAGAAGAAAATCAAAACAAAAGCACACACAGCTTCCACAGGACGAGGTGAGAACATGTGAGGGAAACCACATGCAGACACCAAGGTCAGTGGAGAAGGAGGGGGAGAAGGAGCTCCAGGCACTGGAGCTGAAATTCCTTTGCAGGCCGTGGTGAGACCATGGTGAAGCAGCTGTGCCCCTGCAACCCACAGGGATCCACAGGGGATGCAGAGATCCACCCACAGCCCATGGGGGAGGTGCCCATGCCAGAGCAGTGGATGCCTGGAGGAGGCTGTGATCCAGTGGGAGACCCGGTGGAGAGAGGAGGGCCCTGCTGCCAGGCTGGAGCAGCCTGTCCTTGGAGGACTGCACCCTGTGGAAAGACAGCCACATCATGGCAGTCTTAGGAGGACTGTGTGCCCATGGGAGGGACTCATGTTGCAGCAGTTTTGGGAGGACTGCTTCTTGTGAGCGTGGACCCATGCTGGAGGAGTTCACAGAGAACTACCTTCCGTGGGAGGGACCCCATGGTCTCACAGGGGAAGGACTCCTCTCCCTGGGCAGTGGAAGAAAACCTCAGGTGATGAACTGACCAAAACCCCCACGCTCTGTCTCCCTGCACTGTCAGTGGGAAGGAGGGAGGGGCTGGAGGGGAAAAGGAATTTTAAGGGCTTATTTTACTTCTCATTATCCTCCTCTGATTCTGTTAGTAATAAATTCACTTTGTACCTTTAAGCTGAGCCTGTTTTGCCCTTGAAATATTTTCTCCCAATCCTTATCTCAACTCATGAACCCTTTGTTAATTATTTTTTTCTCTCCACTGCCCAGATGTGGCAGGGGAGGGTGAGGGAGCAACTTTCCTGGGTGCCTGGCATTTGGCCAGCGTCAAACCACAACATCACCCTAACCAACCTATGTGCAGGTCACTTGAAATCGTATTTTGAGGAAAGAAAACAAATTACTACAGGAATGCTGGCACACAGATCGCATTTCTGCTGGAACTGCTTTATTTTAGAAAAACTGTAGCTACTCATCACTGAAATGTAGCCTCAAGAGAATAAAGGACATAGAAGGAAGAGGAAAGAAGAGGATAGAACATTTTAGTCATCGTAGTATCATGAAAGCTATGAGGAATCGACTTCACAAACTAGTTCCAATGCTCATCTAAGTAAATGCTCAGACTAACTTTAAACAGCAAGAATTTGTTGTGCAGGGTAAAGCTAGGAGAAGAGATACATGGCAGATCTTATTAGCTCTCTGAGAAAAACTAGCATTTATGGATCCATTTTGTGGTACATTTAAAATCTATTTTGTTACAGATCACAGATTGCCTTATTGTTTAAAATCTGTAGTGGTGTTTTTTGTTACCATCTAAATACAGCTTGGATGCTGCCTTTCAGAATACTGCAGAGAGTTTGAATCTCTTACCATATCCAAAAAAGGGCAGCCCAAAGTGCCAAGGCAAAAATGTCACATATGAAAGCCAGGTTGCAGTATTTGATTCAATACAATTGGGAGGACTAGGGGATATTGAACAGGCTGCAAGTTTATCACTTTCCAGTTGAGAGGGGTCCTGACAAGCCAGGTTGCGTTAGGAATCTGCTCTAGTGCCAACCCTTCTTTATCTCAGCTGGATGCCACCATCCATGTCCCTAGCTGCTGCAGCTGGTCATGCTACAGCATGGGAGTTACACTCAAAAGGCTGTTAGCTTATTTAGTGGTTTAAAAGTCTAAAGAAGCCAAGGCAGGAAAGCCACAGGCATGTGGCCACCAGACAACTGATGTCCCTGCTAAACTCAGCTCTCACCTAGGCAAGGGCAGACATGTCCTGAAACACTCTCAGGTCAGCAGCAAGCCTGTGACCTCCTATTGTCAAAGCCAAAATAGTGTTTACTGGAATTCAGAGTGGGAGGGATGATAGAGAACTCAGCACCAGCTGAATTAACACCTGGTTTTGGTCTGTTTAGCCAAAACAAGACTTGAAATCTTGTGCAAAACAGAAAAAACATTAGTCTGATTAGTGGTTTTAATTTGAAGAGAACGCCTGGCAGAAAGTCTGCTCCCACAGCAACTTGGCTGTTGAGCCAAGTTCTTAATAGGGGCAAGGACTACAACAGCGGACTACAACCTCTGAAGAGGAATATTTTTCTGGAGGAGACACTTAAAGGACTTCCTAGGAAGACTGCCTAATGGCACTTGGAACAATCCAGAACTGAGTGCAAATAACAGGTTAGGCACTAGGTTGGGGTTTTTCCTGGCCAGAGGCATAAGACTGCAAGGCTCATTTCTGCATGGACAGCTCTTCAATGGCATCTCAACATTCCTTCTCACTGGAGTGAACAACACATGCTTAGATGGACACTGTACCTGCCACAGGGGAGGCTTCAGCATGTAGAGGCCACCGCGGCCCTGGCAGATGACAAGAGTCACAAAGAACATACTCTATCATGCCAGGCTGCACAAAGTCTGGCCAACAGTGACAGAAACTGGACACCCATTCTGCATCTTTGGGATCTGTATGGGTTTGTCAGTTTCAGTTAACAACAAATTATTAGGGGTTTTTGGTTTGTTGGGTTTTTTTGTTGTTTGGTTTGGTTTTGTTTTTTTTTTTTAATTCAATTGCTCCAGTATGATTTGGCCAAGCAAATTCTGTCAAGGCAATCCTGTTATCCAAACACAGGGTATTACAATATGGAGTAAAGAAAAATAATTTGGAAACTCTGGAAAATTTGGCTTGTTTCTTTTATCATATCCAAACATATGAGGGGTTAAATCTTACCATTTAATCTTTTGCTTTCCTGTAGGAGAAAACCAGAAGTAAAAAATGCCATAGAGTTGGAAGAATAAGTGCTTTGGATGCTCTTCTCTATAATAGGAAAACCGTCATTAATAATTAAATCAAGAAATGAATCAGTGAAAGACAGTAGAAATAACGTAATTAATAGAATATGGAAGTCAGATTTTGAAAAACCAGAAACAGGATACACATAAAGTACCACTTCACCTAGAATGTAACCTATTTTGGTTTTATTTAGTTTCTTTCACTGTATCCAATATGAGTATTATTTTTTTGGAACAAAGTGTCTGCAGAGAGATTATCCAAAAAAAGTCCTGCTGATTTCATGAAACTTTAATTGGAACAGTATTTGAAAAGGCTGATCTTATTTGAAAAGACTATTTTACTGATCCATTTATGCAGAAATTAGAAAGTTCATTCTGAATTGTTGTAGTAACTATTACTTACCTATGAATCAAAACCAGGAATAAAGAGCAAGAAATATGGAAATAACTGTAGCTTAATCCAGCCCTTTGAAATGGTGAATGAAAAGGTTGGGGTTTTTTAACGAACTTTTATGCTAGGATAAGATGGCACCTGTATGTTCAGCTTTTTGAATGGGTGGAAGGATTATTCATGTTTATTTAAGAAAAGACTCTGTCATCTTCATTTATCAAGGTAATTGCTTTTCTAGGCAAGTAGTCCAACTCGCTCAGCTAAGGCTTTCATGTGGAATAAAGTATAAGACACTGTGAATAAAGATGGTAGGAATTGGCACAAAGTCAGCATTTTCATTTCCTTTTGTGAGGAGCCAGTTCGTTTACCATATAAATTATCAACCACTTTTTTAATATGGATAGAAATTCATCGGTTATTTTTTTCTTTAAAAATCAATTGCAGCTGAACAGTAACAACTGCAATAAAACTAATTTAAAGTGAAAAAGAACTTCATTGACACTTTTGAGTAAAATCTTTACAAAAACACAGTTTTACTGTGGAATACATGTTCTGTGAAACCTAATGACCTTCTAGCATAATAAGAAGCAAACTTAATATGCATAAACTTGGAATCAAGTTTTAGTACAGAATTCTTTCTCATTCCTCTAATTGAAGATTTTCAAAGATATAATCTAATGATCAAACACATTCCATAAACTAAATTCATTAGAAGTTTTCATTAATATTCATTCATTACATTTGAAGCACTCAGGTAGAGAACTGCAAGGACACTCAATTAGCAAGTGATCAGAAAGCAAAGAAGTTTCCCTTGTGCCACATTTTAAACATTAAAGATATTCCTAAAATGCATAAAATACATTAGCTCAAATTAACCCCTATCAGCCACTCAGGAACTGGCATCCCTAGGCTTATAGATGTGGGAAGCTGCTGGAGTGGTGACTTCCAACTGGAGGCCAAAATACAGACTGCAACTTAGGGGGCGACCAAAAAGGCATAATCACAAATAATTACTGTTCTTTGAACATTATCTTCAAAGCTGAGAGGGAAAAGTAGGAATCTTATTTCAGTTTCAGCACTTGCAAAGTATTTTTCACTCAAGGATCTACTTCATTCTCCTTTAGAAAAGATGGTTGGTATTCACTACCTCTAATGTACAATCAATATATAAGAGGTTCTGTTTGAAAGGCTTATCATTCAGTGTGAGGTTGCACCTTGGGATATTGAAACTCTTAAATCACGGAAATACTTCACCAAATATTAGGTGAGAGTATAATTTTTGCCATTCTCTTGCTAGGTGACAAGCCCTAAATAACTCAGAAATGCCGAATCCTAGCCCGGTGTATGAGCTTTCCAGATTACTTATTAACTTGTGTATTATTTCACACATGTACATGTATGTTCCACATGTACAAAAGTGAGTTCAACATGTCAGCTGTCACAGCTGAAGTACTGCAGTTTCTGAAAATCTGAAATAAGAATCCACATAAATAGATTTATTCCCCCGTGCTGTTGTCAGTTTACTTAGCAAGTGCATCTGAACAGCCCCACAAAAACTGAGAAAGACAACAGACCGTACAGATGCATTATCTTTCTTGAAATTACTTTCTCAGACCAGCAACACTTTGACCACTTCTTACCAAGTAAAGTTATCAGTTATCCTTGCTATAAGATGGCAAGAGATACAGTATATAATTACTAGAGCAAAACCACAAGCTGCTAGCCAGGAAGCCACTCTCCATGTTCTACACTCCTAGGGAAATGAAGGTAAATAAATGCTGGTTACTTTTGGACTTGGGTTTGTATCACTGAGCCTCAGAGCTGAACTGCAGAGAAGAGAAGAATTTATGTTGCTTTTGTGATGTTTCATTCAGATCAGAGAAAATTTGCAAGCATCCAGTCTGCCTCTATTCCTTTAGTCTTCATTGCAGGACAGCATTTGAACACATAATTAGCTTCAATTGGCTTTATTGGGATTTAAGGGTACGTTAAACTACTTCTAATTGTATTCTGACTTCGCATCTCAACAATTAACAAACCAAGAATCTTGTCTGTTGCCATTACTGGGAACCCAAATGAGTTTTAGACAATAGAATGGCCTGTCATGAGGTTGGAAGCTGCTTCTCAACACACTGGAAGACATTTCAAGCATAACATTTTTAATTCCATCACTTTAGAAGTGGATCATACATACCAAGAAAGCAACAAACATGGCACTAGTTCCACAGGCTTTTGCAATACCTTTTATGATACAATTGCTTTTTAAATCAAATCAGAAAATATGTTGTTGAAAACACTATTCACTAATTTTATCCCCCTCCAAGTTAATTACTGCCATGCTCCTGCAATTTGTGTGATCTTGTGTAAGAGAAAAATCACTAGATTTGTATTTGAAAAGTATGTATTTTATAATTACAAGCAACAGCTGAGATAACTCCAAATGAAAGGGATTTGGGAAAAACTATTTACATGAAGATATGTAGTGACTTTTCATCTTACAGCTTTTTCCCACCAGGAAGGTGAGCCCTCACAAGCTATGCTGAAGCCTTTTTATGGAAACAGAAAAATAGAGATTATTTTTTTTTCTTTTTAATTTAAAGAAATCAAAATATAACCATGAGGGAATATTATTTCAGGTAAGGATTGGTGAAATCTATTGCTCAAGGCCAACTAACAGTATGAAACTTAAAATCACTATTATGTAACACTAAAGGTGTTTAAGAAAGGCATTTAAGGAGAAAATTTCCTGTTTCATTTTCTCAAGATACTCCAATTAAACAAATCCCCCAGGAATACAAATACTGTTACATAACATTTGAAATGATTTCTTACTGCCCGGGAAAAAAATGTCTTTGTGACTGACAGGTAACTGATGTCTTACTGAAGTAGTCAGGCTATTCATTAACCTGAGACCTGTCACAGGAATCCTACATTACAGTCAGAGACTGCTAAATTTTAAGACCCTTGCTGTGACTCTTCATATAAGATTGCAGTGGATGGTCCAAAGCAGCCCTGTCTTTGCTCCTTGCTTCTGTAACAGGTGTGACTTGTTTATAATAACACTAACTTATTTTTAGATATTATTGAAACCTCCACTTGTAACACCTGCAGGTGTAAACTTAGAATCCAGATTTTCAGGGATAGCATGTAAGGCTCAGATTCAAGAGAGCATTTCAGTAAATGTTTTACATCTGGTTCGAGTTCCAAAGCTTTCCTGCAATTGTTAATGGGCTCTGGAGCAGATTCCAAAAACATCTTCTTTACTAAATGAAAAAAACCCCACCATGTGGACATTAGCTAGCAGAAAATAGAGTGCCCCTGTGGAGTGAGAACTGCTCTTATATTAAGCTCAGCAGGAAAACTCTCAAGTTCCCTGGATTGCTGGTACATTTCTCCCTTTTTGCCAATAAACTCCATACTTTTGAAAAACCAGATAAAAATAGATCAACATTTCTAAAATAAAACACGCTAAATTGATTCCCATCACACAAGCCCTATGACAAGGCAAGCACTTAGGTAAATTTTGACAAATTTTGGAACACTGGCCTCAGTTGCAAGAACTACTCTGTGCACAGAAAATTTCTGCAACAAGCTATTTCTTCCTGACTACTGAAAAAAAATCACTGGTTCCAGCCATCTTGATATTCAGCAGCTGCCATGTAAAGCTTTTCCATGTAAATAAAAATCAGTTTTTTAAGTATCTGCACTGAGGCTGAAGTAAACAGAAAACTTTCCTTATTTAAATGCTGGCAATGTTCTTGCACAACACATTTCCAGCAAAGAGTAGAAGTTTAGAAAAGAAGGTTGCATGGATATAGCTTTATTGAACATCCTCAATGCTCAGATAACAATGTGTTGCAATGACATGGAACTAAATAGGGCTTATCTGTTAAGGAAGCTGACCAGAGCCTTGCTAGATCCTCTGCTAGAGCACTCGTGTGATTACAAGCCGGTCTTTAGTTCAGCTGAAGTAATACACATTTACAACTTCTATTCAGTTGACCACCATGGGCTTGCAAGCTCGTAATACTGGTTCTGCTTGTCACTTCTGAGTGACCTCTTGCACATTTGAGTTGTGCATCAATGGCTGCTGACTTTAGCAACCACTCATATCCAAGATGGCTCCATTTTTCTGAGCCATTGTCATCCTCCTGCCTCCTTAGTCCAGAGGTCCACTTCCCTTCACTATATAAGAAGAGAGGCTTATAAACAAGATAGAAAGAAGCTTTTTACTTAGGCCCATAGAGACAGGATAAAGGGCAAAAGTTTTAAATTGTAAGAGGGTGAATTTAGATCAGATAAAATAAACAACTTTTTTTTTTTTATGATGCGAACATAAAATATGTTATGTGGAACAGGTTGTCCAGAGAGGCTGTAGATATCCTGTCCCTGGAAGTTCAAGGCCAGACTGGATGGGGCTTTGAGTGACCTGGTTCATTGAAACATGTCCCTGCTCATGGCAGGGGGGTTGGACTTTACGGTTTTTAGGGGTCTCTTCCAACTGAAATGAAATTGATTCTACAATTTCATTTCTGTCTCCAAGATATACATGACTGTAGGTCCTTCACAGAGGAAGGTTTTTGACAGCACATTTATTAGCTAAAGAAGGATAGAAATTTTGGCCTCAAAATGTTTTATTTTCAATAAATGAAAAAAAAAAATACTGCACATTTTTCCAATTAATTACTGTTGTGGTAGGTTTTAACTGTCTTTTAGACCTGGTCAGTCCCATTTCTGTGTGTA
Source organism: Promerops cafer (assembly GCA_013398275.1). Classification (NCBI taxonomy): domain Eukaryota; kingdom Metazoa; phylum Chordata; class Aves; order Passeriformes; family Nectariniidae; genus Promerops; species Promerops cafer. Next base: position 445,767 of record VZSE01011625.1, on the reverse strand, counting down.
CCCCAGAATGATGCTGAAGCCAACTGGGTGTTGTCTACTCATCCAGCCTTTTTATTTCTTCAGGTTCTTTAAGCAAGGGGTCAGAATCAGCTACACCTATTCATACCAATTTTAGTTTTGGTTTTCCCTTGGCAGTGATAGTAATAAAGTTCAGTCAAACTCTTTCCTAAAAAACGTATTTGGAAATAAATACTGTAATTACATTTTTCTGAAATACAGCAAAATAATTTGGTTTCTTGCCCTCAAGCAAGAGCTAATAATTTTCTAAAATCAAAATTGGTACTGATGGAAAAAGTCATCTTCCTTTCTAATATTCCTAAAGACCTTCTCTATTAAAAAATAAAAATCCTCTTATTTTCCAAAGGCTCCCTAAAGGCGAATTGTCTTCTAAATTTCAAGAGTTTCTTTTGTAACGCAAAAATTACATACTCAATAAAATCTTCCTTCTACACTCTGAGTTTCTATTCAAATAGATATATTCCATCAAGCAGTCTCCAAAAATTGACTGGAGAAGAGGCCCTCTCACCTGACTGAAGTTTTCCAGCTCACCAATTTCATTGCTAAAACTCATCAGGTATAACCATTTTTCTTATTTATAAAGAAAGGAAAAATACCCTCACTTTTTACTGCTTCATCCTTGAAGAGAGCTTTACTGTTTAAGCTTTAGTGTCTCATCCCCGTCGGCTGCCGTCATCAACCCATGCAGAAAACAACAATAAAATGAATTCACCCATAGAGGTCATTCCTTTTGTCCTGTGATAATATGAAGACCCAGAAGCCTAGCAATGAATTCCAAAACTTTAACAACCTGAATAAATTGTGAAGTACAAACCAGAATGAATATAGGATATAACAGTCATTTCACATGAGTCAGTGCACAGAGGTGCAGTCTGAAATCTGCAAAAATATCCTCTTGTTTTTACAGAGGAAAAATGACAATGAAAGGGAATAATTGGTTTTTATATACATCTTTTTCGGTAAGGCAAAAACATTTTTTAAAGATGTCAAAAAAGTGTGAAAGAGTAAATGAAATATATTTAAATGAAAGCACTCCAAAATTGAAACTTAGGACCAGTGACTAACCCAAGGCTTCTGATTATTCCAGATCCTTTCTCTCTCTGTCTCTTCCCCCCTTCTTTTCTCTTTCTCCTTCTTTGTTCCCTTCCCTCCTTTCCTTATTTCCTCCCTGCTTCCTTCCCTCCCTTTTACTTCCTTGTCCATTTTGTGAAAAACAAAACCAACAAAGCCAAACCAAATCCTAAAATCCATATGTAAAACTTGTTACTCAGCTAATTCCTGAAATAGACTTGTAATGACTCAAGCTGGATGATTACAACACAAATGCTTATTTAACAGCACCATCTTTTGATTGAAAAAAGCTTCAGTCAAGCCTGATCATCAAAATGATGATCTGGCTGACAATTTTCATTCATGGAGTTTTATCACTCTAAAATACTAGCATTACTTATGTGATAGCACAGAACTCAACATTAAAGAAACATAGAAACAGTCAAACTGTCCAAGCCCCCAAGACGATCTCTTGATGACTCAGCTTCAAGAATCCAAGCATGATTGTCACCTCAAGGTTTTGAGATTCAAATAAAGAAGTAAAAACAATACATTTTGTAGATTCAGTAACTACAGCATGTTTAAAGCTTTCAAGTTGCTATTTCTTCCTCACAATATGACCCTACATCTGTTTTTCTTTTTTTCAAATACCTACAATTGACACCTCTGATTTATGTCTATTGCAGAAATACACATTGTTTTCTGCCTGTTCATTGTTGCCAATTTGTAATTTTAAGACTGTTTGGTTGCCCCAGGGAAAAATCCATAACAAATGTGCCTCAAAGCAAGGGAATACAGTAAATATAAGCAGTCATAATTCTAACGTATATCTGAGTAGTTGTATGTTTCCTATAGATTTTTTTTTCCCAAAAAATAACAGTTTATGGCTTTTGATTCCTTTGTTTATTTATTAATTCAGTTCGTGCATTAAATAATTCAGGTGAGATATATGACACGTAAATGAAAAAAAGTCATGCCTTGTTTAGCCTGTTATATATTGCAATAAAATTATATTTGGCAGGAAACCATCTCTCTCATGACAGAGCTCACTCAATACAAAGACAAAAACACAATTTAAATTGGACAGATAAAGATTTTACAACAAAAGACATAAATTAAGTGACAGTCAAGGACTAAGTATTCATGATGTAATCTTTGAAGCTTGAAGGAGAAGTGATCTCTTTATTTATACTGCCAAACCCAATGTTAACCACAAGCTACAAACACATGAAATGAAGCTTCTAAAGAACTAAAAACCCCACTTTGATTTACATGTTTATATTTCTTGCTCATCCTGTGCTGACATAACAGCAGTAGTGTGATACAACACTTTTATTTCATGAGTTCCAAGGGGCTTCAATTAAAATCACAGTTCAGGTTTACCAGATTCCCTTTAAAGACATGAGAATCTTTTTCTTCCAGGTGTTGCACTCCAATCAGATAAAGTCTACAGACTTATTGGAAGGAACAATCACAAGAAAGATACAAGATTTCAATTGAGTTAAGCAGAGAGATTTTAACCAACATAATAATGCTAAAAATACTGCACTCTTCCGGACAGGCCTGAACTTCATAGAGGAAGATGATGGTGTAATATCCAGTAAGTTTTTTTCAAAATAAGAAACAGTAGCACATCCTGTTATAGAAACTGAAAGTGATTACATCACATTACCTTGGGACCACTTATGCAGTGTGTGGGAATAACAGGAGAAACAGTAATCAGAAAATGTGTCATTGACTTTATAAAACCCAACGTTACCATTTCCTCTCTCCTCAACGTGCAAAAAAGCTTGCTATCAGCAGTGCTTTTATGGCTCTTTCTAACTTTAGAATTTTAATACTAAGCACTTCAAAAACTGTACCACATTATCCTTTGAAACAGAACACTTTATAAATTAAGTACAATAAAAGGTCATGTTGCAGGAGCCTCAGAATGACAATGCAAAATAAGGAGACACCTTTGTCTGTAATTGCTCAGTGCTACAGTTCCTCATCACTGAAAGATGGAATCTATATTCTTCCTCTGTAGTACAGTCTGTGCTATTAGAAACTATCATGGAAAAGCCAATGACGAATTTTAAAAATCTATCTTAAATCACAAGCCAAGTGGTAATAATTAATTGGACCCGAGGCTGAAAGAAGGTAAAACAAATTACTGAATAACCAAGTGAATGCTAAACCCCTTATACAGTAAAGAAGGTAAATGCCGTGGAAAATTGTGTTGTGATCATGTAACAGGAGATTTTCTGAGTGTGAACATAAATAGTTCCCTGACAAATCTTAATCCCAATGACTCAAGTTTTGAGCCATTTGATTTAATAACCCTAAGTCACTTCTCCTTTCTGCAACCATTTAAAAAATAAACAATATCATATTTGGTCCTATTGTCTAAGTTTCATTAAAACAGAATGACCAGGAGAATGTCATTAACTTCTCTGAAATTGACAAAGCATCTCCTCACTTTCAAATAATTTTTTACCAGCATCTTCATTTATTTCCTCCTCCAGAGTTTTTTCTTCCGTAGGCATTTATCTCTGATGTGAAAGCCTGTCAAATTCTTTTTGAAATGTAAGGATGCTACATCCTCTAAATTTTCCTTATCTTTCTTACCACTAGTATCTTCAAAGAACTCAAACAGATTAGCTCAGCATGACCTCTTCTGCCTGAATTCATGCTGGATATCCTTTATCAAACTGTTTTACTAGGTGTTATTCTGCCACATCTTTCTCAAAATAGGGGCTTTGGGATATTGTTTCTTCATTTTACTCTCCCTTCAGACAACCACTGTGCCATCTAAGAAATCTCAAGCATGGCATTGAATATTTAATTAATCTTCATAACAGCAAGTGAGAGTTGAGCTCAGGGTTTTTCTTAACATTAGATACTTTGCAGATAATGCATATAATTAATAAAGGCTATATCTATTCTCACTGTACTGCATCCCAGGTCTCTGCACAGAATTTCTGTACCTGTTTCTTGCCTGTTTTGCCAGCACCATCTAGTTTCAGGTAGTAAGTAAGCTGGCCTAAGTTTTTGATAAATATCCAAGCCCTCTGAGACAGAATTTCTCCACATGCGCTTTTAAAGCAGCCAAGGCTCTTCAAGTTAGTGTTAGAATTGAAAAGATCCATACCCAGACCACCTCCCAGTGCTTGAGATTTTTGAATCTCTTCTCCTGAGCTGCATTTCACTACAACTATACAGGACTGCTATCTTTAGCTATTTCTAGCAAGAATTTCAGGGCAGGAAATTTTCTTTGACATACCTCCCACCAGATGGAGGACCACGTTAGCATAAATCTGCACACAAGCAGAGAAGGTAGGATAAGCAGGCACACAGACAATGAACCTCAGCAAGACCTCTGATCTTACAGAGAAGAGAGAGTGTTCCTGTGGAAAGCCAAACCACAGCAACAGATCTGGTTGGTATTATAAACAACTATAGTCCTAGTTTTCTCTTTCACTGTGTGACTTTGTCTTAGATAATTTTAGCCTCTTGCCTCTCAAATCCCACTTATCTTCTATAAGGGACAAAGCATCTCACACCATATTTTCTTCCATAGTACTACATATTTAGGCCTTCTTCTGTGGTGAATAGCTTCTGTTTTTCTTTGCTTCTTCCAATTTGAAATTCTTCTTTCCATGGTTGCTGTCACCAGTTTACTGGTTCTCTCTATTTCATCCTTTATGCTAATTCTACAGCATTACTATTAAATAATAGTGTTTAGTCACTTTCTTTACTTCTTTGCCTTTTAATATTCTCGGTGTGTTCTTAATTATAATAAGCTACAATTACTTATGTTCCTTTCTCACATATTTTAGGTTTTCAGTATGACTTTCAGGTATGGGTTACTCCACACTTACATATCTCTTTAGTTTCCAATACAGACCTTTCAGATGTTATGGAATTTTCCTCAAATCATTCTATTTTCCCTCAGAGTCTGTTTTACAGAAGTCAGGTATTTTCCTACTACTGCTTGCAGAACCCATTTTTGGTATAGTAAATTCTAGGTGCTCTCCCAGATGAATGCATTTATCATACTTGACTCATAGCCAGTAATTTTCCATGTCCAGTGTAGCTTTTGACTGTATTGATTGTTCAGCATTCTGCATTTGACTGAAATTGCGTTTGCAGCTTAGGTTACACTGTCAAGATGTCTGGTTCCCATTTCTGAGAGGGAATTTCCCTGCATAAGAGGAAGTGCTGCTGGCCTTTTGTGCTCCCCAGTATCTGACTGCCAGAGAATTCTGCCAGCTTTGATTAGCACAGAGTCAGGAAAGGACATTCATTGGCATAACTGGAACTGAGTTTCAGACCAAATGGCAAAGCTTGTTTATTCTCCCCTCATGTTATTCTCTCCCATCTCTCTCTCAATCCTCTCACTTTCTTCTCATTGCACTGTTCCTTTTGCACACTCCTGTCTCTTAACTTCCTACTTCCTTTTTATCCATTTAAATCCAAGGGAACACTCTTTCCAGCTCTTTCATTCTGTTGGAAGAGGATGCTATCCAGCATCCAACACTGCCATAAGCTTTAACTCAGTGTCCCACCTTGGGGTTCACTCAGGACATCTCGCAGGGAAGCGGAGGAGGCTGGCAATGCCCTCACACAACCCTTGGGCAGCATATTCTTGGTACCAGCTAGATCCTGCTGTGTGTACTGAGAAGCTCCTGCTAGGCTGTTGTGCTTGTGAGATCATTTGTGGGAACACAGTGAACAAGAGTTGCTTGTCTTTGTCCCTATTCTGTATTTAGCTGTCACCAATAACCCTTTTCTGTGCCAACTGTTCAGTGTTTGAAACCATTGTTCTTTTTTCTGCTTTTGCTTCCTGCCAGACTTTTCTATTACCCTTATAATTACCTACTTGAATGAATTTTTTTACTAGCAATGTAAAATGGACCGGTTTAAATGAGGAAGTCATTACACAATCCAAAGATATGGGTTAAAGCTAGATTTTATAATACCAGTAGTTACATTTGTTGATGATTATACTCATGTTTCATAACATGAAAAAAAAAAAGAACTATAAGAACCTCATAATAGTATCTAATACTGAAGAATGGAAGTATTATACTATTTTCCAATCAACTTTACCTAAACCAAATGAATCTGAGCAACTAACCTGAATATAATGAAGTGTGACTCTTGCAGGTAAGATTGGCCTTTTGGTATTATTCTCTGTCCCTCTGTTTGGCAAAAAAAACTATAACAGTAACACATTCTTTCACTTCTTGCCTTCGTCAGGCACAAGCTCATACATTTATAGCTGGTGACACTTTCCTACCCCCCCATTCCCCTAACTATACCTTCTTTACCCATGATGACACAGGCTTCATACCATCAGCATAGTGTTTTCTTCAATCATTCTTTTTTGATTGTATTTCTGTGTTGGTATGCTGCAAATAAACAGGTGAACTAACTGAATTTATGTTCTAGGGAAAAACCCAAAACTGAATCTCCACTGGGGACAGCCTGATTAAAGGAACAATCTCATACTCTGATTTCAAGGGCAAGCATCAGTCCTCAGTTCCATAGAAGTCAAAAGTGTTAAAAAGCAAACTCCTTATTATAAATGTAGATTAAGTTCCTTTCCTTGTCATATTTTTGCTTTTATTGAGGAATTTGAGATATTCAAACTCTCAAATTAAAAAAAAAAAAAACAACAAACCACTAAACAGAAAACAAAAACCATCTAAGCAACCAAAAAAAAAAAAAAAAAAAAAAAAA
>VZSE01011625.1:315131-438956 GCA_013398275.1 Promerops cafer | reverse complement strand
AAAAAAAAAAAAAAAAAAAAAAAAAACAAAACCCCAAACAACCAAAAAAACCCCTAACCTTGAACAAATGTTGCACAGAGTCTATTAAAATTTATTTTTTTGGTAATCATATGAGAGGTAAGATTGCAAAAGATAGCAAATCTTTTTAAAAAATATTTTCTTCCTTTCTAAAGATTTACAATCTGTTTTATGGAGAGAAAGACTATGGTAATCAGATAATTCTGTGTAAAAATAGGATTTGAAATGTCATTTTTAATAAGATTTATTGTTTTTCTCATAATTTATCACATTCAAATGTAAAATTCCTAATGTACTCACTGGCTCAAAACCCAACAGTGGTTATTTATTTATTTTTCTTGTACCGGCTTGTTTGGATTTCAGTGAATATCTGCAGCAGTTTCTGAATCATGCATGTAAAAAGCAAAAAATCCCTATACTGAGTGAGCATCCACACATCCACACACACACAAAACCGCCCAACAAACTAAAAACCCTACACACCAGGCTTATCACTTCTCTACCATTTGCTGTGGAATAAAAAGATAAAATGTTCACTTCTGTCTCAGCCAAGATTACCAATTCAGCTTATAAAATCTAAAAACAAGCTCATGTTTATTTGAACTTCTAAAGAATTATTTAAACGGCCCTTTTAATGTTCCCTCTTACGCATTCCACATCTTTCAAATACCTTGTTGCATAAATATTGATTGTAATATATAAAGATGCTCTTTGTTCTTGTTCATGGTTCTTTGATTTAAATCAAAATGAAATTAGGTCACTAAGTTTTAAAAGTCTTTTTCTATTTTTTTTTTTCTATCCTTCAAAAAAATTCACTTCCTCTAGTCAGTAATCATTAAGACCTATTTCATTTCACTTGTAAATGGCTGAATATGGATACAACTGCTAACTACAGAAATGAACAAGGAAGGTCTTAGTGAGGTTGGGGACAAAATTAAAGGCTATCAATATATGGCTTAACAAATAAATGAAAAATGCACTCCATTTTTAGAAAGGAAAACTGTTTAAGAAGGAGTAAAGAAGAATGACAAGTGGAACGGGAACAAATAGCAATCTCCAAATTGGAAAAATTATTGAAGAAAATATGATGGAGCTTATCATGTTCAAACCAAGACATGGTGAAATTTAATAACTGAATTATAATGCAGCTAATATAATGTTACTCAATGATGAATAGCAGCCAGTGCCTCGAGTGACTGCAAAACGTATAACTGAGTTTCAGAAAGGGAAGAACATCTTATGTACAACTAGAGATACATTAAACACTTGTGCTCATGACACTGACCAAGAGGTATTTTGTGCTTTTGATGCCTTGCTTTTTGAATGGCCCAAGAGCCCTTCAGCTGTGTGTCTGGATCCTTTGCTCAAGCTGCGAGGGGAGCGCTGTCTAGAGCCTCAGTGGCAGCATTTCTCTGCTGTTCTTATGCAATCACTCTTGAGGTGTTATTCCCCTGGCCTTTTACCTGCTGCAGACCCCAATAGCGTTCTTGTGGTGGTTGTCAAGGGAAGGAACTGTCACTGGTCACTCCTTCCTTCCCCTCTTTTCATTGTAGCTCTTGGCTTACATTTGGGCAATCAATATATGCATGCAGAGAGCTTAACAGCATGGGATCCCCCTGGCACTTCTCCTCCTCCTGCCTTTTGGGGGAGTTTGTCCTTTCTCTCTCATTCCTCTCCTCTTTTTTTTCCATTTCCCCCAAAAGTAATTCACCATTAGAGTCAACAGGTGGCTCATAAGTCAGAGATCTCTGCATCAGTATATAGGTACTCCCTTGTATTCCTTTTTCTACACACATGCTTATGACTGTTTGAAGACAGGACATTAAGGTGGGTGGATCTTGCACTAGCTGGGTGTAACATTGATTATATCAAGTACAAATTGAACTGCTATAAATCAGTGAACCTAATTCTTTTGTATTATGAAGGATTACTGAGTAATAGAACTGTTTTGAACAGTGACATTTGAGTTGTTATTAATATATTACTTCTCAAGGACAGGTGAAAATATTTTGTAGCAAATAACTATATCCACTTTGGCTTCCAAAACAAAAACAACTTACAAGGTTTCTCCGAATGAAGCATTCATTTTAAAACACAGTACATGCACTAGAATAATCTTGATGGTATATATGTGATAATTCTTGTAACAGTTTATAAAATCTTATTTACTTTTATTATTAACAATTTGTTACCTGAGTCTGAATTTTAATAGCTTCAATTTTCAGAGTCTGGATGATTTACTTCTGGTGGACTACAGATTAACCCTGTTATCAGGTATCTTTTTTTCTAGGCAGGTACCTTTTATCATCCCCTTGATAAACTAATCAGATCAAGTTCTGTGAATCTTTCACCACAGAGGAAGTTTTCTTGATCTTTGGTCATTCTCATTCTGTAAATACTCTTAAGTTTATCAGCATCTTTCTTGAACTATTGACAAATAAGAACTAGTTAGTAAACTTCTGTAGGACTTGAATTAAAAACAAAGACACTCTTAAAAAAATCACTCCAACTAAATAATATGCTTGGCTTTAAAGTCACGCTTGGAACTGTTTCATCCTGGTTTCCAGTCATTTGCCCAACAAAGTTGACTACTTTTAAGTACGGTCTGAAATCTTTGTGTATACAAGATACAAAGATATATCGACATAATGATATCTATCTATCTTGCATGACATCTTCTTTGACCCTTCTGAGACAGTACTGATTAACCTGTCTGTAAATTTGCTAGCCATGACTTGCTCCTTTACCAAAAATAAACCTTTTCTAATCATAGCATTCATCCTTAAGGTACATGCAATATCTAGGAGGTAAGCAACAATCTTATTTTGTCATCTGGGACAGTACAAAAAAAGATTTACAGAAAAAAGAGAATTTTTTTTGCTGTTGACTGCACATAGATACATTTGAAGGCTTTTCCCTAATACATCTGAAATTCATCAAAACCCTGGTTTTTAAATTATTTAATGCATGCTATTTTTATTTCTTAGCACAGAGGTAATATTAAATCAAGTGTATAAGGAAAGCCTATTCTACTATTTCTGTCTTGTTTATTAATGCAATTTGAATTGAATTCTAAAAAAAGTGTAATCATCTTGTTTCTTCAGTTCTTAATTAAACAGCAATGATTCTGTTTCCTCTTTGAACACTGTAGTAATAATACTAATACCAACAACAAGCCCCCAATAAACTGAAGTAACTTTTTGACTGTTAATATGCTGTCCAATATCAACTCCTGTTATACTTCAAAAAACACTCCTTTGTTGCCTCAACTTTCCTTATTACAGTTCTGTTTACAGTTCTCACCAGCTATTTTCTAAATATTTCAGATTCCATCAGACTGTATTTAAATCCAATAGGTTGAACTTTTAATCTATTTGTGTGTATACACATACAAATATATACATATTTTTAAACTGCCTTCAGATTGCATTTTTCTTCATGCTGCTCTTTTCTATCCCAGTTTATTTCTAACTGGCATTATGTTGTACCTATCTTGAAAATTAATTGCTTTCCAATTATTATTTCTTTCTTAAATACTTCCTTTCAGATAATACACCTTATAATGGTTTTCACCATTATGAAATCAGCTGCTGAGAAACTTAGATTTTAATCCATTTCAATGCAACAAATAATGATCTGATATTTTATAGAGGTCATTTCATTAACCTTTATTTAATAGGCCAGATGCAAAAAGGATCTTTCAATCATTAACTTAAGCTCAAAAAGTAACCTCTCCACACATGATCTGAGAACTCTAAGAATACTCTCTCTTCCTTTTGCCAGTCACAATTTGCTTTGGCAGGATGGGTTTTTTTCAGTGGTGATTTTCTGAGCTACTTCTAACTCTGGAACATGACCACAGATGAAAGAAACCTTAAAAACCTATCTCACTCACTGATATTCCAAGTCTTTGCATTTCTTCTCTGTTCTTCATTCGCCTTTCTCATTTTTGCTCTTAGCCAGTTTCAGAAAATGCTGTTCTTATTTTGTGCTGTGGAATTCTGATGTATCCCATTGCATAGACAAGCAGGTTTTCATGTAAGCAGGTTACAAATTATTCACAAGAATAAGAATCAGAATGGCATAATTGGGAATTTCTATTCTAGTACAAGTAGTTGATACAAAATGCTTCCCCATTCTGGGGAATCTGCCATTGAAACAAATCCAGCTCCGAGTGAATTACTTTGACAAGGAATACGCTGAGTTAGAAATACCAAATGTAGGACACATCTTGGAAACAGGTTTGTTTAAAGCATAAATATGGAAGACATATCACAGAGAAAAGATTTTAACAAGAGGCACAGTCAATAGCAAATCACCTCTATAACTCTATGAAAAAGAACCTCATGAAACAGAGTTAGAATTTTTATTTTAAAAAAAAGTAATAAACAAGCAAAGGGTCTTGCTAAGACTCTCTTGCTACGTCATGATGGATATTATTAAGCCAATGTTTTAAGGAGTACTGCAATAAGAAAAATAAAAATAAATCATGACAAAAGTGATCGAAATCTTTCTTAGAAATTAATTTCTGCTGTAGAGTGTGCATCCAAAATATAGAACTAATGAGTTATTCTCCATGTGACAGATAAAAGGGATTAGGACTGTTTCACTTCTGTTTTACTACTGAAAAGAACAAAACACCTGAGGTGGTTTTTTGCACTCCTCTCAAATATACTGATAAACTATTGCAATTGTTGTATTTCACTTCAGTTGATCGTCATTATTTAAGCCATATGGCTTAATAAGTATGCTTATTTTGAGTTTCTGTAGCTGAAATACTGTAAAAATCTTCCAAATCTGTAGGTAGCTTGAGAAAAGGAGGGGGAAGCTAAAATAAGTTTAAGCGATTTTATGTTTATTCTTATCTTCTAAAGGGATTTGAGATGAAAAACAGCTAGAAAACAGAATGTGGGATGAAAGAAGATCAATGAAACCTGAAAAAATATTTAATTGATTATCATTATAAGCTGTAGTAAAATAGAGGTCAATTAAATGAACGAATTGCAAAGAAATATACTTGTAATATTAATATTAAGCATTTATTTAACACTTATCAGAGAAGTGCTTTGCAAACAATTAATAAGTCTATACAAAGAACAAATTACATTGACTGGGGCAGAGCAAGGTTAAGAAGGCCAGAAAGTTGATTTAATTCCATCTTTTCTTTTGTCTTTGTTTTGAGCAGAATTCATTCAATTGTATCACAAAACATGTTACCTTAGAATAGGGAGTTAAGAAGACAAGGAGAATTGACTATGGCTCAACAGGTTTGAACTACTATTTCATTTTAAAACACTCTTTTTGTTTCTTGATTACTAGCTTACACAGAAATGACACTGTTGTATTAAAAAAATTGAGAAATTCAAGTGTCAGAACAAAGATGTCACATACAAATGAAGTAACCTTTTAAGCTTGCAAAGAAATACTTCATGTTTGTACAGTAAACTGTTAAGAAAAAAAAGACAAATTTATGTAAATGTAGATTTTTAGTCAAGCATATTATGATCTGAGCCTGTGATTTAAATGTAATTGGAAGCTGTGTAAACACATTAAACAGCTTAGATTGCTGGAAACAATACATTGAATGCAATACATTGAATACATTGAATGCAATACATTGAATACATTGAATGCAAATAAAAGCAAGGGTGTTGGAAGCCCAATGCTTAAAGATGTATTTCAGAAAAATGATATCTGGAAAACTTAATTAAAGAGAGATGTTTTGTGCTTGTTGGGTGTTTGGGGTTTTTATTGTAGTTTTGGGGGTTCTTCTTTTTTTCTTTTTTTTAAATTTACAGGAAATGATAATTTCTTCATTGTTTTGGTAGAATTCAAGCATACAAGAAAAATACACTTTTTTGCGAGTTTTTTCCCCTTTTTTTCAGAGAGGCTGTGAGTATATTAGCAATCCCATTTAGATAAACAGTGCGCTCTCAAACCAAATTCTCTGGTTCACTTCATTGCATTTCCTGTGTGCTTGCTCAGTTCTCAGAGCAGTTTTGAGAACAAATTAGATTTAAGAAAAATCAACTAGAAGTACTGCACCAAAGTGCTCTACAACTTTGATGGGGATAATTAGGTCCAAACTCCTCCAGAGCTGACACTGCCACATGCAACTTTCAGCACCACTAAAAGTTTGTAAAGCGCAGCAAACATGAGGAGGCTTCTCTACTGTACCAAGTGACTGAAAGTTCTCAACCTGTTCTTCAATTCTGGTGTTCCTTCTTCAGTCATACACATTTTCTGCTTTGAAAGCCTTTCTTTTCTTCACCTGCACTTTCTTCTACTGCAATCACCCCTGGTTAAACTAAATTTGCTACTATTACCTATTATTGTTTTCTGCGTTTAACTATCTTCTGTCTTATCAGTCAATGGCTACCTCTTGCCACTCTTGGAAAAAGAGAAATGACTTCATGAATATGATATTACCTTATGTATCTTAACCTCTAAAAGAGGACTGCAAGTGTCTTGGGCAATGGTTCAGCTTGATGACAGCATCAGCATGTTTGTAACTTATGACTGCAGTCTAGTATGAGAGGAAAAATTCATTAAACCAAAAAAGGTGATGCCAAGTTTCTTGAAAACAAGGAATAATAATCATAATACAAGTAAAAATACTTTAAGTAGGACATTAATCTACTAAAAAGGTTCAGGCAGGACCACATCACTGAACCCTCCAGCTTATAAGGGATGAGCTGAGCTCTGCAGGTTGTTTGAACCCAAACTTCCAGGCTTGCCATGAGGGAGAATCTGAAAAGACCACACCATCCACCACAGATGTACTACTCCTACATGCATTCCTTACATGTTTATCCTTGGGGCTATGGGGACAATGTGGGTGACACAGGAAGCACAGACCCAGATCCATCAACGGATTGTCATGAGTTGGGAAGTGCATGGACACTCAATGAATTGCTCCCTTTAACCTGGTACACCAGGGCACTTGGTCATAACTGCTCCATGTGCAGAACAGACTTCGGAGAATAGATAAGGTTTCTGTGTGAGGACTCCTCAGACCAGAAGTATGACCTTTTGCATGGTGTTCATCCATTCTAAGGTAGAAGATCCATATCCAGTCATAGCACAGAGAGGTGATATCTCCTGAGAGTTGGATATAGTGTGGAAAATAAGATGGAAGCTGTCCTTTCTCTGGGCAGAGAGAGACAAAACGACTTCCTTATTGAGAGGGTTCTCTTCCACAGGCATAATTAACTAGTTCTGCCCTTGGTTTAACTCTCACCAAGAAGTTGCCCTTTCTCCCAAGCCATGAACACTACATTCACATCCTTTTCAAGTCTCCCTTCCATTCTGTCTCGGGCACCTACATGCAGCACCTCTGCTGACAAGTCAGGCCTCTCCCCCTTGCTCCTGAACAGGGACTGCTGCTCCCACAGTTCCTTAGTTCACTTTGCACGCCCACCTCCTTTCCTTGGGGAGTGACTTGCAGAGCTCTGAGCTAGCAACCAGCTACCTAGATCCTCTACTGATACACAGAAAGTTTAAACACAGAAACTGTGGGACTGTGCCAGTGGATCTGCTGAGGCTTCAGGACCTCTGCACTAAGAGGTAGGGTTCAAGGAGGGAAGGAACTGCCATCAGGTAAGGGATTACTTGTGAGAACTCATCAAGTCTGTAGGATCTGCTGCACCACATCATCCAAGGCTGCTGAAGAGCTGGCTGAAGTCATAAGAAAACCAATCAGCCCTACTTAAACCCAAGGGAAAATCATGGAGCAAGTTCTCTTGGAGCAAGGTTCTGGGACATGAAGGACAAAGATCTCTTTCAGTAGGAGGTTGGTGTAAATTTCTACTGAGATACCTTTCAGCCTGAATATCATCTGCAAAATTTACAGAGATTTATGCCCCTGACAGTGTTTCCCATATAGGAAAATAGAAAGGCACTGGAGCAAATGTGCAGAGAATGGAAGCATGACCTAGTGTTATAGAAAAGATTTAAATACACAAGATATATGGAGTGCACTGATAGCTATAATTGATAAAAAAAATTCCAAGTATAAGCTCATTTTCTGCAATCTTATTAGCAATGTGCATAAACCAAATCACAACTAGAAAGAGCACATCTGCATGTATAGTGTTGGCCGGTAATATGTATGTACTGCCAAGTAATGTAAAAGCTTAAAATTTAAAAAGACCCTCAAGAGCTATAGCTTTTTATTCTTATCTTACAAATATCAGATATTGCTCCTCAAAAGCATAAGTAAAGATTTTGAGTTGAAATTTTCATTAATAGAAATTATAAGCACTGAAAATTCTACACAGGTGAGACCACACGACAGCAGCAAAGGAACACTGAGCACTTGTATAAAGCTAATTTCAAGACGCCTTAAGGCTCCTGGAGACTGTGCTATGACAGAATGCCACTCCTAATGTGTGTACAGGCAGCTGGAGTATACTGACAGCAGTCTCTAGAACCACGATTTGCACCACTGGCTCTGGATGTCTGAAACAAAATGTGGAACAAAAATAATGAAGGAAGGAGAAATAGGCAGGGGGAACAAATCCAGTGAATGTCAAACCCCTTTTTATGATATCCAAGACAGTAACATCCTGCATGGTAGTAGGCTTCTCATTACCACTTCCACATAACACTTGAAGTGGAATTACATGAAGATAAAACTGAAAATGAAATTTTCACCTTCTCCCTTGTCCTTTCACCAACAGTGCTACTTCATCTTTTAGGTTCCCTGTGATACCATGACCTAAGACAAGATAAAAACTGTTCTACTTTTCAGGGAGATTCCTCCTTGAATCAATGCATAAAGCTCTCTCCTTCAGCTGCACGTATGCTTCATTTAGCAGCCCCACTCAAGAGCTTCTTATACTAACAACAACTCTTTTGAAAATTTAAAAACTTCAACATGTCAAAATAAGCTTGCTTCTACATTTCTCATTTGACAGTCTCTCATGTCATATATTTTTCCATGTATAACAAACATATTTCCCCTCTTGAGTTTTTGGGGGCTTTCATTTGGTTTTGGGAGGTTTAATTTTTTTGTTTTGTTGCTGGTTTTTCTTGTATGTATTATCATGCCTCTCAATCTCTTTCTCAAAGCACTGGTTTCTGATTTTTTTTAAAATACATTATGTTGAAAATACTACCTTTTTCTCCTTGGCAACAACACCTTCCTTTTTTCCCTTTCTTCAGTTGCTAAATTCAGAATTGTTTTGTTTACTTTGAGTAAATTTACAACATTTGGGGATACATCAAGGTATGGAGTTTTCTTTCTTAGTATTTTTTGAAGGGTTGGGAACAGAGTGCCACTGAAACAATGGCTATTATAAAAAGCCCTGACTACTTAATTATTGTATTTTTCAGTAGTATTAGTATTAGCATTCCCATTAATATTATTATTATTAAAAGAGCAGAACAGACGAGCTTAGGTTTGGCTAAGCATTAAAAATATGAATGCTCACATGAATTCTGTGTTCCCCTAATAATTTATTGGAATATAGAAAGTGAGATTATATCATTAAGTGTACTAGATGAAAACACAGTTGAGGCAGAATAATCTTAAACTGCAGTACTGCCAGCACTTTTACATATGAGAAAGAACATGCAAGCTGCTTATGATTAAGTTAATCAAACATTTGAAGCAGGGAAAGTTTGAACTGAAAAATGACATTGTACTTAATGGCAATAATAATTTAGTTGTACAGTTACTTCCACCTTTGTACACTAGGGATAAATGAGATAACGTCATAGGTCTCCTCTAGCTTAATTTTTTAATGATTCCATGAAACAAACCAAATGCAACAATG
Source organism: Promerops cafer (assembly GCA_013398275.1). NCBI lineage: Eukaryota > Metazoa > Chordata > Aves > Passeriformes > Nectariniidae > Promerops > Promerops cafer. Next base: position 429,159 of record VZSE01011625.1, on the reverse strand, counting down.
CAAAGTGATAGATTATACTAATCTTTCAATGAACAATATAAACTCTATTCAATACTCTATGGAATTATGTTAATGCAGAAAAAGATATGCAAACTAAATACACTGTGAAAGCTTAAAATATTAAACCTTTGCCAACAGCAGCCTCCCTTACTAAAGGGAGCTATTGGGATTTCTGATAATATGTCTGGCTATAGCGTATCTGTAGGAAGGGTTAAAGGAAAAATAATGAACTTCTTTTGAGAGCAAGTTATCATACTGCATCATCTTACTTGGATATTGCAAATGAGTGTTGATGCTAGGTTCCCTAAAGCAATCCAACAGAAATAATCAAGCCTAATGCTGTGGAAATGCAAGACAAAAAAAGTTTGAAAAGACTGTGACCATCTGCAGCAGCTTGGGGGAAGCATTTTGACTATCGGGGGAAAAAAGTGAGAAGAATAAGCTTTATTTTAAATCAATCATTTTCCACCATTTAAAAAAGTTTCTTCCATTTAAAGTCTTTAGCCACAGCTAACAAGGCATCCAACTGATCATCCTCTCTCAGTCTTTATGCCTTAAATTGTAATTTTCGAGACAATAAAGTAAAAGAAAAGGCTTTAATCTACAGTAAAACATTAGTTACTTTTATTACAATAAAATAAAGTGCATGAACACTTACTATATGCATCTATTTGGCTCAATATATTATGCAGAATGAGGAATTTGAGACGTGCTTAATAATAAATTCATGCTTAAACTATGTAATCAAATGTGTGAGTGACATTTTTGAGTAAAGAATAAAAAGAATATGAGCAGTCTTCAACTGTCAGATGTTGTTTATAAAAAGAGTTTTAAACAACAATGAATTATTTAAAGAGATAAAATTTGGGTGCACCTGTTGACATTGAACAGGACTGTGTAATTCTGCTACTTGAATGAACTTGAGGGAATCTGAGACAAAAGACATTCACCAGGAGAGACAGAACTGCACAGAAAGTCAATAAAAACTACTGAGTGATCAGGCTTTCTGCTGTTTTCTAGCATAGAAAACATCCTGAAATGCACCTTGGGGAGTTTGTTCTCCCTCAGACATTTTACAAACAGGTAGTCAAACTGTTAAAAAGAAAATGAGTTTGTGTAATTCACTTCTACCTAAATGTTGAGATAAAATGAATTAAAATTATAAGACACAGTAATCAAAATACATTTTAAATTATGTAATCTTCCCAGATTATTGCCTAGGTGTTATTTTTTATTAAAAAAATCCATTCCTTTCTTACTCAATTATAAATTGGGTATGGATAATTAAAGTCTCTGCCATAGTAACTGTAGATTGCTTCATACTCATTTGATTCTTCTTCTGATGATTTATATGTGAAGTGCTTATCTATATGGCAGTTAGATTATAAATAGAAGAGCACACTACATGAGAATGCAACAAAGGTGATAAAAAAGACAAAAATGCATTTAGTGTGTTAGACACTTGAGTTAAATTCTAGCAAAGTATGTTTTTCAATTTTTTTCCTGCAAGAAACTGCTCACACCCTTGTGGTGAGATGCTACATACATGGCTATGATCTCCCATGCATAATGTTAATTTTGGCTGTAACTATTTATATATGGTCTGGAATCCTCGGTATTAAGGTAGAAATTTGGAGAATGCCCTTAACAGATTCTTATTCTATTCTAACCCAGTGTGCAAAGGGTTTCTTTTTCTCAGTTGCCTTCTGATAATGAGTAAGTGAACAAAAAAATTATGTTTAGTGTGCAAAACAGCGAGGCTGCCTCTCAGACAACTAGATCTGAACAGCTTGCTGGCCCCTGTGCAGGTAAATGCCATAATTATTGTCCTGGCCTTCCCACTGTTACTTAGTAATTCAATAATAGACCATCTGTAGCTCACTGCTAGTGAATCATCTTGCATCTTAATATGTTGTTTGAATTATCTTCATACTACTTAGTAGATGTGATGCAAACATTATAAGCAAAATATTTAAGAAAGCTGGCTGGGTATCTGAGTAGCTGCTCCTTATGCTCCTAAAGGAGTATTTAGAAAATAATTTGAGCCAATCCATTTAGTAGAAGTATGGTTCGAGAGAGAATGCTTCTACATAGCCATATGCACTACTTGCTATTAATAAAACTGATGGCAATGAGATGAGAATGCACTTCCCCTACATCAGAGATGCCCTTGCAAGGAAAATATTAAACAGCAAGCAGACAGCCAGTTAAGTTCTCAAAGCAGCCCTTGCCCTGGTATCTATATCAGATGCCAATCTTAAACCATGCAGTCAAAAGCACCAGAATAGTGTATTTTTTCTCTAGGTACCATCTCTGGGGCAAAAGGTGAAAGGAAAACGGAGGGAAAAAAGGCCCCACAACAACAAATAAAATAGAGAATACAAAAGTTCCTTTCACAAACTTAAGCCATTAGAAACAAGATTTTCAACAGTCTTTTTCCAAATCTTGGTAACATCCTTAAGAAAATGTAAATGTACGACAAAAAGCTGAAATTTTCAGGCCTACAGCTTGTTTTCAAATTCTGCTTGGGATTTTGATCTCTATTCTTATTTCATCCAAGTTTTATAGTCATATTTTCCACTCACCTCAGCTACCCTCCCTGCCACAGTATGCATTTGTATAAAATGGTAATCTTGTCCTCTGTTCTTTCCTTTTAGGTATTTCTTTCCTTCAGAGAATTGTTTAAGTTGAGGGAACAGCCAATAGTTGAAATACATACATATACACATACATACACAAACACACACATACATATATATATAGATATACGTTGCTCAGCAAATGCTGAGAAAAAAAACCAAAATTTCAAAAAAACAAAGAAATGTCCATCAACAAGAGACTAATAAGGCTAGGGTTGGAGTATTTAATTTCCTCCCTGTTTTTAATCTATGAAGACAAGCTTTGAGGCATATGCATATCTTAAAAATGTTTTGAGATGGGTTTTTTTGTTTGGGTGGCTTTTGGTTTTTTTGTTTTGTCTTGGTTTGGTTTTTTTTTTGCTTTAGGTTATTTGGAGATGTTGGTTGTTCTTCTTTTTCAGCAGTCCTCATAACTACATTAAAATCTGCAGAATAACAAGAGCATAAATCCTTTTCCCCTAATGAAAATACATATTGTTGTACCAAGTAAACACCAAAGTCCAGTGGACCCACAGTACTTTGGAAAAGTAACATCTGTGGAATATAACCTTGGAAGAAAGTAAGAGAAAGGACTATTTTGCTAGAGGCTGAAAATATTCAAAGTCTATCCTACTCTACCTTGCCAAACTCAGGGAGTAACTTTGTATTCACACAGAGCACACACCTCCTCCTTCCTTAACTTTTGCTATATCATTCTGGCCCTTCCCAGGGTGGCAATTCCTGTGTGATTTAGGAAATCTAAAAAACGTCCGGATGCTGTGAATTACCCTGAAAACTCAGTCTTGTATTTAATGTCTCTCTTGTGCTTCCTATTCTGTTTCATATGCTGTAGGGATTAGTAGGGGAAAGCACTTTTGTCTGCCTCAGCTGTTTTTCTTCACTTCTAAGAACAAAAGGTCTCCTGACATTCATTGGAACCTCGAACAAGTAACCTAAAACTTTCCAGGATTCACTGGCTAGGGAACAGATGCAAGTGTAAAACCCCAGGGAACACATGTGGAGAAGGCAACAGAGAGTTTAGTGCCTTCTCCTCCAGTAAATATCAGCTGTTTTGTAATTTTTAGAGGTGATAACAAGTAACAGCAAACGACCAAAGGGGAGGGCAAGGCTACATAGGGGTAATAACGCTGCAGAGAAACTCCTGAAACAGAAGCAGTTACCACAAGGACACCAAGCTCTGGAGAAGTCCACGTGATACCAGGAAATAACGTGGCTTTAAACCTTCTTGTAGAGGCTGTACTGACCACTTACTGAGACACTGAACTTTCCGCGAGTAGAAAGTGTCTTCAGCAGCTGCCCAGATTCAAAACAGTCTTCAGCTGGTGGAAGTCAATAGAAGACAAAAGCTCTTCAGATTCACCTTCAGCTCCAGCAGCTTTCCCACTCAGGCACGGCATGCCATATCCTTCTGCAGAGGAGGTCAGCAGAAGGGCAGGGGTGACAGTGACTCCCAGAGTCAGGGCTCAGGCCCATCAAAAAGTGAAAAAAGTGGATCTCCCTGAAGTAGTCATCACCTGGTATTCCACCAAGGCCAGATTTCCCTCGTGTGTGATGCAGCTCAGTGTCCCTCTCAGTACCAGGGCTGAACCTTCCTGCCTCTGTTAGAAACTGCCACAGAATTAGATGACAAACTAGCACCTTCTCTGTCTCAAGCTTCTGCAGCACATACTTTCCCTGGAGTCATACTTAGGCAGATCAGGCACTTGAAGGCACAGAACAAACTGGGCAGCAAAGCAGCTGTAGGCATACTTGAGTTAGCTTACCCATCAGTTCTAATCTTCATACTCTTTAAATGGCACTTTTTAAAATTGGTATTGAGCCACATTACTTGAGACTTAAAAATCAAAGGTTTTTCTTCCACCAGATTAAAAGAACTTTGCATCAATATAGAAATGAAGCAATTTTCTTACACAATTTGGCCATAGAATTAAGATACAGGCTCTTGAATTTACTGCTTCTTTTCTTTATGAAATGAGGAATTAAAATATCATTCTTACCCCGACTGACTTATTACTGGATTGTGTTATGAAAGGAAAAGGAGCTTCCCGTAAATTTTGCAAAGTTTTAAGAAGTTGTTTCTTTTTTTTTTAAAAAAAGACCCTCCAGCAGGATTTACCACTCAACAATGTGCAGGGTGCAACCTGACATATTTTGCTTTTAATCTGGCAGAGTGAATATACAAACCAGCAACTCCTAGCTTATGCTAACTCTTTTCTTAACTATGGGTCTCAAATAGTAGCAGTTTCTCAAAGCCCTGCTGACACCAAAAAATTACAGTTAATTTAATGCAGAATTTCTGAGAGGTTTAACAGATTTTACTACATCTAACCTACTTTATATACATATATGAGGCTTAAACCCAGGTTTTCTCTTTTTTTTAAAGTCAATTTTTCAAGCCCTTCTCTTCTAAAGCTGAAATTTAAGCCACCTATAAAGTCATCCACCAAATATTTTTATTTGCATATTTAGAGAATTAAAATTTTCAAGATTGCATAATATGAGTAGATTTTAATAAATCTATGGTTCTGAGATATTTTGCCTCCCACTTTGATTTGACATTTTGCTTAGAGATGATCTGAAAAGGTATGATTTTCTCTATTGTGAAGCCTTTTTATTACCTTGTGATATCAGTCTACTTTATCATTTGCAGTTTTATTCAGCTCTCTCCTGAATGTGTTAACATGCTTCAATGACACATGTTCCTTGTATCTTTATTAAAATCAACACACTCCATTTCTCACCTTGCTACTATGTCAGGTTTTTCCAAGAATTTTCATGCATAAAAGGCTTTGGTAACTTCTCACAACGTTCCTATTTACGATTCCCATTGTTGTTCATAAGTCAAAGGCTGACTTCAGTGTTTATAATCTGTATTTCATCTGAAGCACCTATACTTGCAAGGGGTAACTATATATTAAATACTCTCTAAGTATTTAGGAATATAACTAGTACCTAGGACAATTGCATCAGGCAAATGATGTAAGCCTAACCCAAGAACAGGCATCACAATGCCTTGACCATCTGTGTCAACTGATGCTCAGAAAATTTAAGGGTAATATTTAACAAGGAAGTTTGATGGAGTGAGATTTTGGAAGATATGCTGAGGCTGAGCTATGCAAAATATGTAAGACAAATATATACAATATGAGGTATTTAAGCCAAAGAGTATTAAGTCACCTGATCAGAAGTTGAAAAATTGAAGAAAATTATGACCAGCAGAGACCTAGGTTGGACAATATAGTCTATCAAACATCTCCAAGCCCTAATCTGGTTGATGCTTATAAAAAGACCAAAAGAGAACCAAAGGTTATGAAAAGCAGAACAAAAAAATAAGAATGCAACAGGAAGATGCAAAATAAGGAAAACCTTTGGCAAAATAAAAGATTTTTTCCTTTTTTTTTTTAAACAAGTATCCAAGTATCAGCAAATTCAACCTACATAAGGCTTGGGGGAGAAAAAATAAATCACAGACCACCTAAAAACATAGTGTTTGCATTTCTGAGAACAGAATGCCATGATCTCTCTGAGAAAAAAATGTTGATGTGTATCAGATCATTAGAGTATTAAAATTAAAGCACATCTTTCAAAAGAAAAGAGGCAAAAAACCCAATTGTCCGTAAAAAAACCTTCCTCACCGTTTCTTCACACTAAGTATTTTAATTTAAATGGAACAGGTGAAGTAGACTTTTCAATGCTGTTTTTTTCCATACCTTTCCAGGTACCAGCACTACAGTTATGTAAATTCTGTACCTATTACAAAATAAGCTTGAGGCAGATACAAATTTTGGATTTTTCTTTATCATTATTTGCTATTTTGTTAACTCCAAATTCTATGGATAATTGCTGGCACTTAGGTTTCTATTCTCCTTTACCATCCTTTACAAATAAAATCAATCTCTGTTCCATAATTCCCCAGTATAATGCCATTTACGTGGGCTACAAAATAGGACTGCAGCAATCTATTTCTGTTGGAAGATTTCAGGTATGTTCAACAGACCTCTTATTTTGTTATAGGGGTTAAACATATCTCTTACTTTCACAAAGTGTTTCACTGGACGGCTACTGCGCAAAATACTGACAAAATACAGAGCCCTACACAATCAAGGGTTCTCTCCAAAGGTTGTTAGAGCAATTTTTGTTTGTTTGTTCTCTGGGTGGCCTTTTTTAAGACACAGAATGGCCAAGAGCAATCCCTTCTTGTAGGGTGGAGAAATGTGATGTGGCTGCACGGAACATGGCATCCCAACAAAGTGTCCACCTCTCGGGAAGCTCCCTCTGAACTTCTGTTTGAAGCTTGCCAGCTGCCTTACAGCATGGTCAGATAAAAGGGAAGTTTTTCTGTGGGAAGCAACTATGCATCGAGAATGGGATCTTTCTTTTTTAACTAGCTCTGGAACCAAGAATATTACCAGTAAAAAATCCAAGCTATTTGGAGTATTACTATAGGAGCAACAACAAACAGAGAGATCATGAAGAAATCTCATCGAAATCAGTCATGAGCAAGATGCTTATGCACAGCATTTGTAACTTAAAAAATTGTTTATTCCAATGATTTTGATCTATTCTTGTTGTGACAGGTTTAAACACTGTAACTAAAGAGGGGTTGGGGAGGGAGGGATTTTTTTTTAGAAATGCCTCTTGTACAATCCTGTAAATAAAGAGAGTACTTTAGTCTATCAAGATGTCTGTACCACACATAAGGAATCCCTTAAAGTCAATCAAAATGTGCCAGGAGTCCTACAGGTTGTGCCTATTGTTTGTTTTCTCCAGATCCATTTTTCTTCATTAATTTAATATCATCAAGTGAGAATAAAAACAGTTGGTATATTAGGCAGAAATTTTGACAATGAGAATTAACACTTAGCCTATATTGGTTCAGTAGTGGAGAAGACACACAAAGGATAGGGATGTACATCATATCTTTTTAGTTATTCAAGTAGAAAGAAAATCGTATTTCCTTCCTAAAACAAGTTTCAAAGTTTATTTTATTTATTATGCTGTGCCTTAGCTGGCCTTTTTAATTCACAGCTGATTTGACACGGACAGAGCTCAAGTGATAATTAGATTCCCTTTTATTGATTTTTTTGGCTGGTAAGTAACCAATCTAATGTTGTTACACTCTCCCCAAACTTGAAGCTCTTTTATGATTAACTACTCTGGACACATATTTGAATTGCATAGTGGCAGAAGTAAACATGACTCATATTCTAGCCTGTAAATTAGTGTTACAATTCAGTCACTCTACGACATATGTTGAAACCCTTGCTTCTAGTGTGCACACCTCTTGCAGGTACATAAGAAAGGGGACCTGTAACAAAGAACATTCAGAAGGCTTTTGGGACAAAACCATTCTTTCTTTCCACTGCATCTTACTGTTTTTTATTTAAGAGAAGGTTCAGACCATACACAAACTCTTAGGATACCCAAAAGCAGAAAGAAAAACTTCACCAGATTATTGAAAGATTTTGTAATGCGCATAGTTTACATGGTGAAGGTTGGCCTCTTGCTACTTCAGACATGGAGCTGTACTTTGTAACAATCCTGAGTAGAAGGAGATGAAAGATAAGCCATTGACAGCCAATAAACTCTGTTGCATGGGATTCAAACTGATATATTAAAGGAACTGAAAAACGTATCTTTATTCCCAAGGAGCACCTCCCATGAAAAGATGCAGCCTCCATTTACAGGATGGGATAGTTGCACAGAGATGTGGATCTACCATGATGCAAGAGCATCTGTCATACCAAACAATTGTTGTGCTAACAAAAGGCAAAGGCACTGTAAGGCAAAGGCAGTGTAGCCCGTGTAGTAAACCTGTGTCTGCCTCACACCTGTCATGCCATGCTCTTGGACCTCAAAGTCCAAGTCATTATTTAGAAAGCTATGTTATACTTAAATATAAGTATGTCATAATCTTATTCATCAAAAGCTAGCAAAATAAAGAGGCAAGAATTTTCTGAAATTATTAAGGTGTTTTCTGAATCTGTTTAAGAAGACAAAAAGTTGAAGTGTCTGGCATTCTTCCTTAAATTAGAAAGCCTCTCAGGAAAATAGTATTCACCATGACTACATCATTACAGGCAAACAGTGACAGCAACTAAAACCCACAGCAGATAAAACCAGAAAAATTAAGACAGACACTCCTATGCAAATTTTCAAAGTTGAAAGAGTTGCATCTTTTCAAACCTAGGACACTGCAAAACCATTTCTAAGATAAGTGAACAAAGCAATGGAAATTACTTTTTCAATCAAGCTTCAAAACTAATCGCATTACAGCTTGCTGGCAGAAATTCTGAATCTTTAGAAAAATACTAAGGGTATTAATTTATCTAGGGACAACTGACCAAACCAATTTCTGATTAATCTAAGATGTACAAATAGTTTAAAATCATTCTTAGGAAGCAAAACAAAACAGAGTTCAGCTACAATAAACTTCATATAGCTAGATACTGTGATGCCAAAACTTGATGTAATATCAACTCCAATGTGTTCTTAAGTACAGCATTACTACTGTTAGTTCATGCCATGAAATCTAAATAATATTGAGTGGGTATTCAGTGAGGCTTCTAAACAAATTCATTAACAAAGAAAGAAGATTACATGGCTAATCGAAATACAAAGACGACAATATAGATATATGATTTAATTTCCTGATTCAGTTAAACACGTCTTTCATAAACAAAAACCCCTGGATAACCCTCATGTTTTCATTACTGCCAAGACGAATACAAAAACTACCAGAAACCAGATAATATGAAACTATTTTAAATCTTTAACATAAAGACAGGTAAGACAACTCCCTTAAAAGTATCCCCTACAGAAATATCCAGTATCATCATCACTGGACACACTGTTATAGCTGCACATATGTTATATCCACTGTTTACCTCAAAGAGCCTCCGTTTGAAACTCTATATATGAAGGAAATTTATCACATTCAAACAGAGGAACAGAATAAGCATTCTGCCTCTTAGCATCCTCAGGAACGGATGTCTCAGCCTTTAAAGGTAATATGTTTTAGGTGCAAAGGCCAGAAGCAAAGGCCACTTAAACTTTCCAGCTGAGAACACTGGTCTCCCTTTTTGGCCACAAAACAAGTGGAAGGAGTTAAGTGATGAGGTAAATAAAACCACATTAAAATAAAAAATCAAAAATCATGACCGCTGAGGAAGAAACCCAATACACCAGATTAACACTTCCTCTTCATTACCGCTTATCTTGTTTCCTCACACTATGAAATCTGTCAGTCAGTGCTATAGAGGTAGGATTTACTCTTTAATCCCATTTTACTCCAAACAATTACTCAATGCCACTCTGGGGCACATATTTCATATCCTCTCTTCTCTCACAGAGGACTGAAACTTACTTGCTGAGATCCAAGCCCAAGCTGCTATCCACAATAAGGCTGCAGAAGCATTTACTTAGCATCCTGCAGAATGACTGTACTCCATCTTTCACAGATTGGTAAAGAGAGCATTCTTTGCCAGATTTAAATGACATGAAATGAAAACCTTCTATACAAAATTTTATGTTACATCTTCTTAATAACAAACGTAATTCCTCTGTGAATACTTTCAAAAATGTCTATTGGAAACAGGAACTTGTATGTAAATACTGTCAAAATAACAAATTGCATGGGTATGCCTTTTTTTTAAACAAATGGTTTTATTTGGTTTTTACCATCCTTTAGTAAGTTAACTACAAAATCAATATATAAAGTACAAATGTAGCCTTTTTCAATAACAGCTGATTTCCTCTGTCAGAAGGCTCAGTGACAGCACAGGGATTCAGAAGCTGGAAGAAAAGCCAGGAAATACCCCTACAAGAGATATTTGTTTGTCTGGTGAATCTGAAAGGAGCAGGGGTCAGTGTGGGATTTGAAGAGTATGAACATCACAAGGCATCAGAACATGCCTGTAGATACACAAAGACCACAAGATATGAAAAGAATCAATAGTATCTTCATCCAGAATTTTCAGAGCTTGATGTCTGAATTGTAATCTTTATTCATTCACCAAGTACATAGTTGCTTTTAAAATGTGGAGCACTTGCTGTGTCCACTAATATCAATAACTTTAGAGTGTTCACTAACCAAAACCAGTATACCCCTTTCCTGAAGGAAATATTAAAATGTCTGCACAGAGGCTCAGGGATTTAGAAACAAAGTTTTGAAATTCCCTGTTTTCATTCAGTTTTTGCAAAACTGTGTGTTCTCATTTACATGAATATTTCATTTTGCTTTTATTAACGTAATTACATTACTTTGAATATCCAGGCTACTTCTGACTATTATGGATAACAGCTGTGTTTCTTCACCCCTCACGCAAGCTTCACCTGTGTGTAGACTAGACAGCAAGTTTTAGAAGAAATATGTAAAAACATATATAAAATAAGAATTTGGGTGTGCTAAGAGAGAAATGAGCAATTTACAAGCCAACATTATACTTCATGAATTGAGAATTTAAAAGGAAATCTTCAGAAGCCAGACCTGCGCTCTATATTCTCACAATATGACAATTACAAATAGTCATGAATAAACTTTAAAAAAATCAGGACAATTAATCTGGCTTCCTTTTAATTTCAAAAATAAGAATTATTTCCTCAGGCTTTTTAATGGTATAGAATTTGACAGCACAGAAATGAAGTGGTCTTGTTTCTCCACAGTATGACAGAGTTCATATGAATCAATTATCAACTGGATTTAAGGTATTCTACAGCTGACATGTACAGATACTCACACTTCAAGAATATTGGCATATGCACTGCAGCTCTAAAATTATTCCAAAGGGAATAGCAAGGATCTACCTACACACTTCCTTGCTTTTATGCCCACTCCTGCAATTAATATTTGTAAAAATAGGCTGTGACATCCACTTGTCTGCTCAGCAGTGTAGCTGTTCAAGGCTATCAGCAGGGACGCTCAGGATTCTGGAACCACTTGGTGCCATGCTGCCACTCTTCAGGTCATGCATTTCCTCAGATTAACACCTGTGTGACATTGGAGAAGAACACCCCAGCAAGCCCTTTGCCCTTTCTTTTACAATGTCTGCTCCATTACTGCAGTACTCTGGTCATGTGTTGCAAACTGTGCAACACCTAGCTCTGATAGCTACAGATTAAAACTGCAAACAGGCTTCCAAACCTGCATTTAAAAGCATAAAAGCAGGATACCTTTTCAGTAGTATGGATGTCAATGACTTACCAAAATGTTTTCAGTTATGTAACAAGCAACTTCTAAGTCTGACATAAGCCTTGCTATGCAAAAATAGAATTATTTCTGTGTTCAAATATATTCTGCCCTGAAGATTTTCATGAAATTGAAGTGCGCCTTTGGAAAGCAGCTGTGATAAAGCACTTAAGGTTGTGTGGGCATTGGTGATAGGGCTGTTAAAGTTACATGAGTGCCCTAAGTGTACATTTCCATATCACAGTATGGCTGACCTAATTTTAGAAAAAACATAAATAGCTGAAAATTCATGTATCTAAATAAGGTTTGTACCTTGCCATATGTAATCGGCTTGATCTGATTCACTGAATAACTCTTCTAAATTACTACATTACTACGTAACTCCCCTTAAACAATGAATTCTAACAGTTATTGTCCTCTCTATTTCATAACAAATAAACAACATACTGTCTCTGTTGTGAGGGGGTAGGAACAAGACACTATCAAAAGAAAACATTCGATCATCATGTGGATTATAACGGTAATCATATTGAATATCACAAGACAGTAATTGAACATTGCTTAGATTATTATAATAAATATTTGGAACAGAATAACTGGTGATTCTCTCAGATAAATGTGTTACTACAGTGGTAAGCAGAGACACACTAGATAAGTAACTACACAAAACAACTACAGATGCACATACCTGATAGTTTGCAGTGTTTCTTTTTCCTTTTTAGTGTAGTCTATATTTAAGATTCTGTGATTGTACAGTATATAAAAGACTTGAGGCTTAGTTAAAAATGGTTAAAAAAATCCTATTTTCCATACAGGTTTTCTAATTTATCTCTCTCCTTCTGAAATCTCTTTATTTTGTGTAAAATTTCCAAATAAATGTCAATACCTAAAGCATTAACTGGGGAAATCATATTTAAAAAAATTAATTTGACCTCAAGTCCTCAGCTTCCCTGCCCATTAATACAAAACAAACATATTGAAGTTTTGAAAACAGAATCCAGAGAAAGACATCTTTTTCTCCACGACAGTTATCAGTAGTGAGTTCCAAAAGGAATAGAACTATGAATGTGAATATTTTTAATACTGCTAAAAGCACTAGTCAAATGCAACTTTTTTGTACTGCACCTATAAATAAACTGGGTCAAATAACAGTCACTCTAGTGATGCTGAGGATAAATGATAACAGAAAGCAAAGATTTCACATTGTGTACATAACATCATTCCTACAGAATCATTCCTACATTTAATTATGTTTTTTCACCAAGTAACTGTTATGTACAAACTGATGAGAGAAAGCCCACGTAGAAGTCTCCTGTGTACATCTTAAAGTGCAAGTTGCAACTGCTTCTATTTATATGCAGTTTCCCAGTTTTCACACACATGCAGTGAGCGTTCACATAACTAAAACTAAATATACATGGAATAAAACTCCTTCCTCAGTCAGGAGATGGAAGCAGAGACAAGCTATAAAGGAGGAGTTTGAAAACATTGTGGCTGGGCATGCAGGGGATCATATTAGGAAAGGCCAAAGCTGAACTAGAGATAAGATTTGCAAAAGAAATTGAATACAACAGAGAGACCATTAAATTACGGGTAAAAGTGAAACAAGGAAAACGTGGGACTATGGTTGAATAGGGTGGATGATTTAATAACAGCAGACACAGATACACATTGAGATAACTGATAACTGATAACTGCCTCCTTCTGAAGGTGAAACGACAAGGTCTCCCAAGTTCTCTATTTCCATTGGAAAAGTTAGGAAAGGAGAGGAACTACTAAGAATGAAGGAGGATCCTGCCAATGACAACCTGAGAGATCTTTACCCACAGGCTGGACATGATTGGCTTCACCTAAGCATGCTGAGAGCTCTCTGATATTCAGATCCAGAAGGACAGCTGGACCGTGGATCACAAATTATTGGGAAGGATACAGGGTGGATACAATTCTTATCTTTGCGTTCATCAGAGGGTGGGGAAAAGGAGTGTCCCAGACCTGTCTGTGTTTGAAGCCTTTTCATTTCTGCTTCAAGGGACTTGGATCGAACACCCCTATCTTCCAAAGCCACAGTGTACTGGAAAGGCCAGCTCCCCACCTTGTCCTTCCATATTTGATAGAGCACAGCCCTGTTACACTGTGGATGTGATCGTTTCTGAGATCCAACCCTGCTCCTCAGAGCAGAGCATGAGATGCTACTGAGGGGCAGTCTGGTTGGAGACTGGGATGAAACATGGAAAACAGGCATGACTGGTACCTGAGATAGGTGTCCCCACCACTGGGACAGGTGATGTACAACCACAGAGCTAAACAAGCCTTTTTATTTTCTAGGTATCTGATAACACACTCTCATCCATCTGAGAACCCTCTGTGCCTCTGTCTTTAGTAGAATCAAGATTACATTTGAGGAGGATTTATAAGTCTTCTAAAAATTGCATGCTTACTAAAATTCAAAAGGGTTGTGTCAGTGATCCAAATTTGGGAGGCGAATAGTGAAGGAAGGGAAGGAGGGAGGCAGAAAGAGGGAAAAGAGCAAGAGATACTTTAAAAGAATCCATTTCCCTTGCTTTTTTTTTTTTTTACTTGTTTATTGGATTTGGAGGTTTGTGTTGTTTTATTTTACTTCAAGGCTTAATCAAAGGCTCTCATAATGTTCTAATTATTAGATATGTATTTTAGGCAGTAATATGATACAGGTACTATATGGAATGAGCATTCAACAAAGAAATATGGCCTACAAACCAGGGGGATGTAGCTATATGAAGATTTGCATTTAAGCTCTATTCCCTTTTTTCCTCTCTAAGACTTTAGTGTCTGTCTTTCTTTTCTCTGTTACCATATGACAATCATAATCCTCTGCAGATTTACTGAAGTGAAGGAAATGGTCAGAGACATGAACAAATGCTAAATTTTTGGTTGTGAATGAACAGCTGAAGACAGGTTAAATAGGAGAGAACAATTTAATATATAAGCTGAGCTAAATGACAAACTACTTTTTGTTGTCCACTGATACACTGTTTAAGATACACACAGAGGACTGTAGAGGCACAAAAGAGTAAAAGGGCAATGTTTGAGTAGTATCAGCTTCTAAAATGACTTTAAAATGTTGTGGGTAAGGGAGAAGGTAAAAGTGATGGCATATATGTTGAAAGGGATGAGTGATTAGGGAGTGGAGCAGCATAGTTAATCAGCTTAACCTTAAGAGTTAGATGCTTAAAATTACTTTTCCCCACAGATGCCTTAAGCTGTTAAGGCTGAAATGAAAACTGTGATTTCATTCACCAGTCTCATTAAGTAGTTAAGCTGAAAATACCCAGCTTCAGCCACTCCCACAGCAGTGCAGAAGAGTGGGAATAAACCCTTTGCAATTGTGTGTTATCCTTGTAAGTCATGGTGAGAGCAGTGCCACAACCACTGCTTGCAATCCTCACATCTGCCCTCTGTGCTCATGGCCTCCTGAAAGAAATACTTGCACTACACTTTGATTAATTACAAGATACATGGTTAGAGCATACTTGAACTTGTCAGTGCTATCTATTGTCTTTGCAAACCAAATTCAACTACTTAAATACTCAGAAATCTAGCATTCAAGATACATGTCTGATAGCCAGCACTGTTCCCCTCCTCCAGAGACTGCTTTCAAACTTATATAGTTTTACTAGAAAGCTGCACTGAAATAATGACTGAAATGCCCAGCTTACTCTATATAAAGAAAATAATCTGCTTATGCTTACACTGTTTCCAGCCTACTCAATCCCTCCCATCATACACACGATGCCATCCACCACCTCACTATTTGTGCTTAGCTAGCATTTCACTTAAGGACCTCATTTAGCTTTCACCTCACTGCTAAGGATCTCTAAGGAAAAGGACACCTATGTCTGAACTGTAAAAAAATAATTTGAGAGAAAACTTCCATGTACATTTGCTTGTCTTGTTTTTGCTTTATTCCGACCAGCACAAATAGAAGTATATCCATATGGCATTCTCCTAGTAAACAAAACAAAGCTAAAAAGTATTGAAATATTGTTTAAAGTGAAGTAAACCTCAGGAAACAAAAGAGCCCAACTCTTCCAGATTTAACTCAAAATGTAAGAGTCATGGGTTGTGTTTTAAATCCTTGAAAGAGATAAATGCTGGGATGACTTTATTTCATTCAGAAGACCTTCTGATATGTAGGATACGATATAATTATGATGTGACAATTTTACACAGCAAACTGTCAACAGTCTAGAAGGAACAACTTTGTAAATATTCAATGAATATAATTTTACTAATAATCATAGCTTTTACCTTTCTACTACTCTTCCTAGAAAACTGAGTCTCAATGAGTAAATTAAGCTTGTATCCATTACAAGTCTAACTATTTGAGTCTAACTTCTTTTACAAAAATTTACTTTTTAATGAAACAGCTCAAATTTTATGGAGCTACCACTCACAGTTCAATTTTGTACTGGTATTTTAGGTTCAACTCCTTTCCACAGAAAATATTTCAGCAATGTTCCCTTTACTTACAAATCAATGTAACAAGTATAGAGTTAATATCTCATAAAGTACAGTGTTTTACAGGGAAAGGCCCAGAGTTATTGCACCAATTTTCTTTATGAGAGGATTAATGTTTAAAGGTTTACAAAGTCTATGAAGCAAGGAAGGTTGAAACAAAAGTTCTATCTTTTTATTACTGTAGTTTAAAAAAAACAACTTCTTAATTAGAAATAAAGAAGCTTGGTGTTCCTTTCCTTTTTTTTTTATTTTAAAAATGAAAAATAATAAATAATATTTTTTCAAAAATTAAAATTTAATGATCTCAAGTTGAAACAGAGCCTGGAATAATTTCAGCCCCTGAAAAGCACTTGAAATTACAAGCATTTAAAAATCTATGGGTTAGGTAATGAAAACTGCATTTCAACATGACATTTCCTTATTAGTGTTGTCTTCTAAACTTTCAAAAGCTGTTTAAGCAGTGTCTGAGCTTTGAGAAATGCAAATTTTCTGATTCTGAGCAATGCATCATGAACAACTAGACACACAGGTGAGATTTGTAGCTGTATTCTTTATGGAGATATGGACACATTTAGATTTTTAAAACTGCAAAGACAGGAAGCATCTTGCTGAGTAATCCCAGATTTCCATGGCAGGTTTAGCTGTGTCCATTGGCACACAGCACTAAGATAAGCAGCTTTTAGTAGATCCATGAGAACCAAGAACAAGGTGTCGACTTTCTTTAAGGGCCCTCTACAAAGGTTAGCTCTGATCCAGCGTGGCCAACACTGAAACAGAGACAACAAGGTGACTTATACCCAAGCTGAGTCTTAATTAACAAGTTAGGTACTTGAATGATGAACCCAAAGCTCATGTCCGTAGAGATTTACCAGAACAGTCTTGTTGCATGTAAAGGGAGCCATTTAAGGTGAAAAGCCATATGTGAGCAAATAGACTTTTCTGGTTCACAGACCACTTGTGTGTAGAGCTTTACAGGAGTTAGGAGTTACCTCAGAATTAGCCAGCCCATTTTTGTGTCTTGTTTAACACACACCATTTTGCATATGGGCGACCCTACTCCTGGGCAGCCACCAGGATGTGTGCGTGCTTAAGATTTCCTGGTATCTATTTCTACAAGTGTTCCAGGGTACAGCTGCATTTCCAAGGGTGCTGTGACACACAGTATTCCCATTGCATTACAGGCAACAGGAAGCTGACTGTATTACAGAAAACTGCATGCTCCAAAATATTTACTGAAGAAGGCTATAAAGTAGAAAAACTAGAGAATGTATCTAGATTTTCTAAGTCTTTGCTGCCAGAGTAAAGAGCTGACTTTTTTTATGGGTTACTGTAACAGGGAACAACCCGAGGAGACAGCAGATACTGATCTGGTTTTTGTATTTACTCTTTGTTTGAGTTAATACAGTCATTTGAAAAAGGTCATAGTGAATAAGAACATGTGAAAAATGTGAAGCCTGCCCATATATTAAGCCTGTCCATAAACATATAAAGTGAAGGTCTAACACATATATTTTATCTGAAATACTATGTGATATGGGTTTTCAGGTAGGAATGAATTAAGTGAAAAACTGTTGTAAAATCTCAGTGTTTACAGCGATCACATGGGATCAATGCACTAATTAAGCATGAGGTGACAGTGAGAACTTCACATCCTCTTAGTCTCAGCTACCTGCAGAGCTGGTGGTGACAGGGTAAACAAAAATTGCAAACTGAATCATTCATTAAAATAAAATATCATCTTGCTTGTATAATTTGCATAGTATTTCAAGAAAATTACTCTTTAATAATCACTTCTAACTATGACATGACCATAGACTTCAGCTAGAAGTAGTTTTCACTTTATTCCTTATCCTGTCATCAGAAATACTGTGTGGTAAAACGATAGTATTATGCTGTTCATTCTCTTGCTGAAAGGAATTTGAGATGTTCCTACAGTTTACTATGACATTTTTTACAATAAGAAACACTACGTTTTGCATCCCCATTTTCACTAATTTGTTTCTCCTCTCTCACCCAGAAATTTTGCTTTCTGTTATTTTTGTAATCACTTCTTCAAACATGGGAAGTCTTTATACCTCAGTATAAGTCTTACTGACTGTGATGACATGACAAATCATGTCCTGGGCTATTCTCCTGCATCATCAAGGCTCATTGATGTTTACATGCATTTTCATATGTGTAAGTTCAGATAAAAGTGGGTATCCACTCAGCTTTTCAATGCAACATTAGTGCAGGACTAGGGTCTAGAGCTGAGATATGCTCAAAAACAACTGGAGTATCCAGTACCACCCTGAATCAATAAGAATCTTACAACTTCCTGCTACTACTACCAAAGCACCACCCTTACACGTGCGTGGGTCACTGGGGTGAAACACCACCTAATGCAACACAAATTGCTTCTAAGCTGAATCAAGCTGACTTTGACTTTAACAGGAATTTAAATACTCTCTTTTTGGTAACTCAACTCAAAAAGTGCCCTGCTCCTAATTGTGATTCTGCAAGTTGGACAGGTTGAGGTCTATCAATCCCCATAAAGCATTAGCAAAGTGGCATTGGCCAAAACTATGTGTACCGATTTTCAGCTTGTTTAATTATTTTCTAGTCTACGCTAAACCTGTGTCATGTATTTTCATTTTCTGCCCATGTAAAATTCTGTCATTTTACTCAGGTTTTGAGATTTCTGCACAAGTACAACAGTATTCAGAAAAGTAAATTAAAACCTGTACCTGTGCTGGCCTGACAGCAATCCTAATAAGGCTGCTATTTAAATGTAACTTTGACAGCAAATTAAATATTAGTTAATATACACTCTAAATCAAATTTTCTGGTAGGGGCAGTGAATGTTTGCTACTGAGTGATGGTTTGATTTATTTCTAACAGGGGCTTAAAAGACTTCTCTCGTAATTGTAACTAAAAAAAAAAAGTGGAACAGAGTGAATGAAAACAAAACTCTTTAGTAGATATAGGAATTTTGAGCATTATAAAAATGGCAAGTTAAAATCTTTTAGAGACTCATAGGCCACGAAGTGTGAAGACAAGAATTATCTTTTGAATTATTTAAACCACTGGGGGAGAGGAAGGGATTGATAAGAAACATTTGAGTGATTGCCTTTATATGTTATTTTACATGGCTCCCTGGAAATTGTAAAAAAAAAAAAAATCCTCAACAGTTTCAGTCCCTGTTCCCACATACTGCTACTACTACTATAAAAAAAAGACTGGAATCACCAAAATATTCACACACGAATTATTGACCTCTAGTGATTGCTCAATGCTCAAAACAGCTGGTTTCAATATGTCCCACCACTGGATATTAGGTCATTTATTTACACATACAAACATGAATTTGGTAGGCCAATATTGAGATTAAAACCAAAACCAAAGCCAAAATCAAAACAACACACAGATATACAACTCAACCCAAAAGACTCTATAATAAAGGAATGGAAGCAATAAGGCCTCATTCTTATGCTTCCCAGAAGCCAAAATCATATTTCAATGACACACTAGAAGCTCACTGCTTCTAGCTCCAAGTTTCTGCATCACGAATTCTGCACTTCAAGAATTTACAAGAATGTGATATCACTTTGATTACCTGGCATCCCAAGAGTTATTTACGGTGTTTTTAAAGCAATGGCGTAATTGCAAGTGTTCTGCTGATACAAATATTTAGATCAGTGATAAAAATATGGGGAGAGAGGCTGGGAAGAGTATTCTTTCACCTACTACACTGAAGACCATGTTTATAAAAAGCACCAAAAAGTAATGGAGAGACTTGAAAACAGCTTAAAATGCCAGTGGCTTCAATGGATATTTTATCTTTTTTGCCCTCCACATTCGAAGAAATTTTGACAAGCAATCACAGTAATTTTGCATTATATTATTTTTCCATTGAAATTATTGTAATTCAAAAAATGTGCGGTATCCATAAAAAAACTATAACTGAGCTAAGGGTTTGGGTAGACTTGTTTGAAACCAAACTAGGAATCACTTCTTATTATGAGCTTAATTATTTTATTGTAAAACTATGAAAAAATAAGTATTACTTCTGACAAAGATTTAGTAATGCTTTGTCATTTACCCCTCATACTTTAAACTGAAATAAATGTTAATTTTATCCTTTGTGTTTAATGTAGAGAAATGAAACTTTTCTGTGTGTTTACATTTGTACAATCTATTAGTATTGTGACTCTCAAATGAACCCAAAAGTGGTTTACTTACAACTCAACAACACTCAACTTCTACTTCAAAGAAAAAATTTTAATAAACACACACATTAACAGATTGACTGTATAGTACCTGCTTATTTGGTATGTCAATCATCATAAATGGAGAGAGTTATTCTAGGAATTCCAATACTTGAGAAACAGTAGCTAAGTTCAGACAACTTTACAGGCTGTTCCTTAGCTTAAGATGCTGTAAGGAAGAGTTATTTCCCCTGCAATTCAGAATTCCCTCTGAAAAACTCTCAAGAATAATAAGAAGTCCTACTGTTACTGTTCCGGAAGGGATGCAGCAAATTGTCCTCATACTTTGTCCCTACCTACTACAAAAGGTAGATAATAAAGGAAGCCTTCAGTGATTTGCTGGCATATTTCCTGAAACTCTGTCTCCTTTGCTCTCTGGTAGTCGGCAAGAAAATCTAATTTTTCATCCAAAAAAAAAAGCCTATATTTATGTGAAAGCACGAAAGTAAGTTAATTCCTATGTTCAAAATCTGAAAGATTAAACAAAAGCAAACCAAAATAAAATAAAAGGACTTTCCTTGTCCTGTCTAGGAATAGTCACATGCTTGGTACTAAAAATCATGTCTGGGGAAGCTGATGCTCTCCACCATCATACAGAAAAAGAAATCTTTACAATCTCATTTCTGCAGGTACCACCACAGTGGCACAAAGCAAGAGCCCATCCTGCTTCCCTTTCCTTCAATGAATAGCCTTATTGGAGTCAGAAGTTTCTCTCATTACAAGGCATAATAGTAACTTATCAGTGGCATTGAACACAATGTCACTTTTTGAAATAAGTTTAAAGAAGTACTTTGAAGTTTCAAATGTTCACATTGTCTCCACAGCATTCTGCTTGATGTAATAGAAGAGAGATATAAAAGTATTGCAACAAAAGATTAAATTAGGTGTTTCCATATGTGAACCATGATGGAAAATGTACTTGTTTCATCATATGCAAAAAACTACTATGTGTGAACGATGAACCAAACCCCAACTATTCCTTAGGCGTATTTTAAAACTTACTAGTACTCACAAGTTCAAGTCAAAACATTTCAGTGCTCCTTATCCCGCAGACAGCCAGCGGCACATTGATCTCTCTGGATATATAACGGTTGTTCCTTATAGGCTGGCCAAACAAGAGACAGCACTACAGGTTATGCTGGAAAAACAGGAAGTGCAACCCTCAGTGCAACACCAAGTCACCAGCACATGTCACTGTCTTGCTTCTTCTCAGTGTGAAACCATTTTCTGTCATACAGTGTGCCAGCAACAGCCAGAGGTAATGGATTTAGCCAGCAGAGTTGAGCACTGTAGCACGTATTCCCACAGCACTTGAAGCACCAACCATGACTTACTCAAAGACTTGAAGCAAAGAATAAAATTCCAAATTTAAAAAACAACAACAAAAAAAAGGCGCAACAATATTTTTCCCCTCTTGAGACTAAAGCACATCATCTGTGTAAACTTCAATTTTTGTTTATATACTCATGTATAAATAAATTTTTCCCACTCTCCAAGCAAGGGAATACAACAACTTTTTTCCTACAGTAGAATAATTCCTTATTCTAACAAAACAAACAAAGATTTATTTTAACAACTGAGAGCTTTCACCTTTTTAAAATCTGACAGGAAAAAAGAAAGAATTTTTAAAAACTGTTGCCAGATTTACATGGAGGATACACAGGCACCTCAGGCAAGCATAATAAACTGCAATCAGATCAGGAAATATAATTTGAACTTTCATGTTTTACTAAGAACAAACATAAAATATTTAGATATTATTGCAAAATGCCTCTTTTTTCTTATTATATTTGTTTCACTGAAACTGCCACTAAGCAGAGGAAGTATAAATACATAGAAAACCAAAAAACTCACTAAAAAATACTGAAAATATTTGAATGGCAGATTTGTTCCTTCAATCCTCCTTTTCAGTTTCGAAACCTGCCATTAACAGAAGTGCAAGGAGGGAAGAATAAACAGCTGCTCAACTAGTTGTTTGTTTCTTAAAGTGCTAAAGAAATAAAATATTAATTTATAGTATTTATATGCCAATTTATTTACCTTGGAAATTAAAACCAAAAAGCAAGTAAGAAACTGTAGCAGATTCTTTCTTTACAAGTAAATTCATGAATGATCTGTCAGATTTGATCCTTAATAGCATTCTGGGGAGTCTAATGCAGAAATCCAAAATATATGTCAAAAAACCTACTTTTAAACCTATCTTTTAAAAACTCCAAACAGTCCATCTGACTGATAAAAGCTGATTATAAGATGTTAAAACTGTTTAGGAATGAAGGCATGGTATGACGTTCAGTTCTGAACAGCACAGCCCTTCAGCAGCTTTTCATTACGTTCAAGTGATGCCTTCATGCTAAAAGCACCTTAAATCCTTTTGTGCCTATAGAGCCCATACAGTCCTTCCTGCCTATATAAGCTGAAAGTAACTCTGCTAGTGACAGATACCCAGTCCCACGACTTCCCTTGGTACACTTGCCACTTCGTGTTTCTATCAGCTCCTTGCACAGCCTGACCTGCACTGTGCCTTTGTGACTCTTGGATAGCAAGGCTGGTGCAAAGTCAGGACAGACACACTGCCCGTGTGAAAGCAACGCTGTCTCTGGAGTTCTGACAAGAGCTCCCAAACTCCGGTCTCAGGAGACAGAGTGCTGCTCCCTGTTTGCAACACTGCCTTGATCTGAGCTTCTTAGGCCAACCTGCACCACTGGGAAAAATCTCAGGGCAAATCAGCTTGAAATCTTCAAGGCATAGTTTTTGTGAGCCTACAGAGTAGGAACAGCAGAAAACAATGTTTACAAAACAAACACACACTGCACTAAATACGAATTATAAGCAGCAGTTCAAGAGGTATAATGCCACTAGAGAGATGTTCCCTCACTCCAGTCTTCATGCCTGCTGTAATACTGTGAAATTGCCTAACTGCAGAGTACAAAAGTGCTCATACTGGAAGCTTAAAATACATACTTCTGTGTACACAAAATAAATGGTTTTATTTTGATAATCAAGATCAGTATTCAGGCACAGCTGTTTCTGCCACAATTACAGAAACGCAACTAGAGTGCATTAGGATACACTTCTGTTACAGTAAGATAACTTAAACATGAACAAAACCTTTTCCATACTGGTCCAGTTTTTAGAAGACAGTAGGAGCCCACACTTCCCATTGACTTGAGAAGACAAAGAATGCTAACCATCTGAGAATTAAAGAGACTATCTTTTCTTGCTTTGTTTTTTTGGTGGTGTTTTTTTTTGTTTGTTTTCCTGTTTTTGTTTTTTTTTCTTTTTTCCCCCAGGTGTTGCTAATTTTTCCCTTTTTTTAAGATTCCCAGAGAAAAATGATTCCATTTTGAGAGAATCACTTGTATATTGGTTCTGGCAAAGTTCCCGAGATCTATAATCAAGCTCGTTTTGTCCTGTTTTCATATCACTGCATGTAAGGATGATGAGGCAGTTCAGACTCATATCACTGCAGCTGTGCAACTACTTGTATTTCATTTAGCTTGCAGTGATAACTAATAAAATTCAATGAACTTGCAAAGGAGTAAATGAAGACAGAATGCAAACATTCAGAACTCAGAGAAAAAAAGACAGTAGATGCATGAGAACAAAATTGATTTTGTTCACTCTTTCACAACACTACTATACCACCAGGAATAAAATAGCCTTGCAGTTTCACTAAATGCATGAGATTTTGTGCATTTAATGAGTAAGATCATTAAAAATATTTTCCTCTTCATGTTAAATAAACAAATGTAAATTAATTTGTATCAGTAGGTTGGTAATATTTATACTCTTCACTGCTTGTCACATTGGAATTGGGTCATGCAAGTGGTCCAGAATCACTTTGCACACTGATTAGGTAATATTAAAATTTTAGCTGTATTTTCCATTAGATTCCCTTTTAAACATTCTGCTGAAATATTTCCTTGTTGGAAAATGATGATTAGTCAGGGGCAAAATGTTACCTTGGAAGTCAAGAGACAAGGCAGCAGGGGGAAAGGAAGAAAGGTAGAATATTTCAACAACTGTGAAATGTTTCATCCTGAGCATGTTTGGAAAATAACAATACATTTTTTCCGAAAAAGAAAAACAAAACCCCACAAATATGATTTTGGACAATTCTTTTTTGGGACCTTACAATAGAGAGAACAAGAATGTGCAGAATGTAGTTGTATTTTACTATATAATAAGACAGGAAAACTAACCTTGTTAACTCAGTTAATAAGTAATCCTCAAAACATTAGCCACACCTACACATCACACCACAGTTTCCAAGTCCTCAATTTTACATTATCTAACTTTCTACTGATACAGTTATTTTTATTAATAACCTCCAAAAATAGTCCTTAATCTGGATATTAACTAATCGTTTGCTTTCAAATATTTCTCTTCAGTTGAAGGTATTTCTTTCTAGTCATTGAATAAAACCCCAGTTAAAAAAACCCACCACCACCACCAACCAACCAACCAACCACAGTGAATACATTGAAAGACTCAAAAGCAAATGTGCTTTTTACCAAGAAAGAAATAATAAGTGTTCATTCTCAAAACTCTAATGAGGCATTAACTTAATTTCTGAATTTAGACTTTTACAGAACCACACTAGACTCTTGACATTCTATTGGCTTTTTAGTATTTTAAAATATAAAGGAAATTTCCAAATTCTTGCACAAATACATATCTCAGATACCTTAAATTTGAAACCCATCTCAAGTTTGAAATTTATGAAAAACTAGACAAAACCCTTCTGAAAGCCAAATAGCATGTTACATACTTTTAGGTAGATAATGTAAGTTGTTTGTATAAAATATTCACATAGAGGTTATTTGCTGTATTTAAAATTTGTGTAATATTATGCAAATATATCCTGCTTCCTTTTAAAACAGGAAAGTAAGTTCCAACAGTAAAAAAAAAGAAAGCTGCTGTAAAAAGTCATAGCATTTGGATATCACTTACATTAGGAAACTTATATGCTAAAATTGCTTTTGTACTTCCATAGAAGGATTTATTTTCAAGAATTAACTTAAACATCTTTTGAATCCCAGTCTTCAAAGCCATCTCTTCAAAATTAAAATCAGGATTCTACTCAAATCTCTAAGCCCTCTAGCAAAAAATTCACACAAGTAACTTCACCAGCTGTATTATGATATTCAGGTGAGCACAGCTATGCACAAGGATCTGCAGGATTGTTCCTCTTTCACTATAATATTTACACAGAAATTGCTTGAAAATTTAACTTCTAGCTATTCATATGAATACAGCTACATCCGTTTGTCTGTTCTCCACATCCTCTGTGGTAAAAAAGCACACAAGAAAGGACTTCCCTGATGCCTAAGTACAGCAAGAGTATGACAGGGAGGTCACATGAAGAACTGAGTAGCTCTTTCCTACCCAGAAAGTAAGATCATTTCATATTTAGCATATCCAGAAAAATAGATGTGCTTTATGATCTCCTTTCGTATAATTTATTTTTGTACCATTTTGTTTTCTAGCACCCCTGTACCTTTAGTACCGTTCATAGCTCAGAAGACTGAACACAGCTTGGTCTAACAAAGGCAGCTTTGGAGCATGGAGAAAGCGAAGTTCAGGGAATTGAATCCCAGAAGATAGCAACATAACAAGACAAAGCCTTGCACCGAGGGAATTGTGGAGAGATGAGAGGTCAAAAAGACACAGGTAGAGCACCAAGCCTCTGTAAGCCATTCAACACATGCTGGGATCTAGAAGCAATTCATTTATTTCATTTTGAGACTACAAGCGCTCAAAACCATGGGGAATTCTGATCATATGAAGCCACCCCAGGTCTTCCTCAGCATATTAACAAACACAGGACTAGCCCTCCCAGGCACTGACTGTCTGTCAAGCCACTGAGAAAGAGCTACACCTGTATTATTAATGTTGTTCCATTACACAAGTATGCAGATAAAAAAAATCTTGTTTACAAATATGTGCTTCTGGAGGTTGTGCTAACTTACTATGAAAGGGTCAAAGATACTTAAGATTAAGTTATTCTAAATTCTACTGAAGATGAAGTTATTATAATTCAAAAATTGCATGGCAGCATCCACAGGTCTTAGGAAAGAATTTTACTGTGTTGGGACTAAAGTGCTAATAGAGAAAAATAAGCTTTTTATGCAGTATGCAAGTCACTCCTGCAATGAAATACATCGCACTAAAGAAAAAAAATTGAGATACGAACATGATAACTGCATAGGAATTCTTGAGTTGCAGAAGAACAACTTCATTAGGGCTAAAATTAACTAGCAGAAAAGCAAAACCTACTGAAAAAATAATGTAACCTCAGATGATATCTGTAATCCAAAGCTAGGCAGTATCTTAGTCAGAAAGCATCTACGTTCATGTAATAACCAAGAACACTACAGCAAAATTACTTTAAACAGCCAAAATCACAGAAACTTGCTGTAGACAATAAGATTTCAAGTATATGAAAATGCAGAACATCAGTTTTACTGATAGTGATGTAACAGAAGGAATTGGAGAAAGTAAACTTTAACTGTGAACAGACTGCTGTAGAAAACGCTTGCACATTAGACAATGTACATTAGCTGCAGCAGATTCTGCAGAAAATTTTATTATTATTACATCCTCCTTCTGGGCATTGCTCACATACATTGGATTATAGGGTACAGCCCAGAATTGAACAACAATACTCATTAGAGTAGCACAAAAGTTAAAACAGCACTGTTGAATAGCATCTCAGTAAACTACAAGATGCTCACAAAAGCCCTTAAAGTACAGATTTTCTTTAAAGCACCAAGCATTTCTTAGGATTTAAGGTAGGAGGGCAAGAGCAGGTATTGGTATATGTCTACTGTATAAATAGTCTGATAAATTAGGCAGAAATAGGCCACAATCACACTTCTGCTGCCTGAAGTCCTCATCTGGCATGCTGACATTGGAACTTCTTCTAAAGAACTGCTAAAAGAACAAGAACTGTGTCTGACTTGAAACAGTCACGTATTTTCATGCCAACCACTTCAGTATTAGAAAGATAACAATCAACATACTATATCCGAAAATCCATCATTGCAGCAATTACACTGTATTTCTCCCTCAGCTCTAGGGAGAGCTGAACAAACACCAGGAAATACCTTGCTGAATCTGAGGATTAACACAAAGAATAGTGTCCTGCAGAACTGATCATGCATTCAAAAATCTTGACTGTTCTGTGTGCCACTGAGATCAAGCAGTCACAGACAGCCAGTTCATTGCAGCAAAATGAAGTCACTCAGTTTCCTTTATTGGCAGTATCTTACTCTGGTTTCCAGCCTAATTATTTATATGCTACAAACAGCCTATGAGGTGATTAATTTTTCTGCTGAAGGCCTTACTCACTTGCCTGGACTTATTTTCTGTGACCTGAGGTCCAAGTCACACAGGGAGATGCAAAGTCTCTATGAATTAGCTCTGAATCCTCTGAAGGGAAGGTTCAGCCCTCATGAGATAGGAATCTTTGCCATATTAAAGTGTGTAACATCATTTTCATACCTATTTTGCTCTTCTCCAGATATTCAACCTGACATAAGCAACTGACAGGAAAGTGCCCTATCTCCCTTAAGGGGTCTATGCTGTCTTTCTTCTTGTATAAATACACGCAAGCTGTCTAAATAAAGGTAAATGCTACTTTTCCAAATTAAAAAAAAAAAAAAAAAATTAAAAAGCTAAGACATTGTGAAAAGACAGGATCAGTCATACAAAGTTTGACAGAAAGGATATCAAATCTAAATGTGAGGCTACCTTTACACTTTTGTATTATAACATGAAGAAAACACTACTTATTTATTTCCACATGTTTATCTCCTGCAAATACTAAGTTCTTGTAGAGTTTAAGAATTAATAACTTGGCATCCAAAACCTATTTAGAAAGATAGATGATATCTCCAGGGGTGAATAAAACCTAAATCTTATCAATATCTTCCAGTATTCCACTCTGTGCTACCTAATTTTCCCCCTTATCCACCAGTTCTGTCGGTTGATCTATTTCATTGCTTGCCACTTAATATAAATAGTGAAAAGTATTAAGATTATACTTCAATAATCAGCTATCCTCAGTTTCTATCCTATTTTAAAAGCATTTAAATCTAAGTAATCATAATGGGGGAAATGTTAAGCTACACTGTTCAACCTCACATCTTATTTTCCTTTGTCTACATAAAAAATATTTAAATCATAATTTCAATAAAATTGTATGTTATCAAAGAATCAATATAGAATGACAGAAATTTTGGCTGGAAATCACTTAGTCTCACCTCCCAGTAAAAATATGATCATTTCCAACACCAGATCTGGATTTATGTAGTTGACTGGAAAAGATCAAACTCACAGCCTTTCTAGTCACCTCTTCCATTACTACAGTAACCTCTTCATGAAGAAAATTTTCCTGTGTCCAGTGTGAACTCCCCAACCTGTAATTTATGATATTGCCCCCTGCTAAACTGTATACCACTACTGAAAAAAGTTGGGTGCTATCATCTTTGTCCCTCCTTTTGATGATATTGTGAACTAACCTAAGCTCACGCCCTTAGCCACTGCTTCACCTGACCCAGCTCCCTGGAAATCTCAGTGCCTTAAACCTCTCCCATTACATCATGTTGTCTACGCCTCCAACCAGTTTAGTATCTTGAGCTCAAGATTTCTCAACATCCTGTCTGTATGGGGGGTTACCAAAACGACATACTGTTGTGCAAGAAGCAGCTCTAAGCAGGGATGGTAACAATTTCCTTCAGTCTGCCAGTCATGTTCCTCCTTCCTTCTAATGCAGCTCAGTACACGGTGAGTTTTGTCTGCATTGCTGGCTCCTATTCAGCTTGACATTCTTAATGATCACAGGTCCTTTTCAGCAGGGCTGTGACTCAGACAGGTGCTTCTCAGCCATAGTGTTGTTCCACCTCAGATGCAGAATTTCAATCTGTTCTTTTTTAAATACATGGGTTTCCTATTGGCTAAATCCTCAGTTCATTCAAGGTCTCAGAATGATTTAAGACTGAAGCTCAATCTGGCTTTCCAAGCAACACCCTAATTTAGTATCATTCATAAATTTGCTGAGGGTGCATTCTGTTCAGTTATGTCATCCAAGTCACTGCAGAATTGAGTAGCAGAAGTGTCAGAATCAATCCTTGAGGTATTTTCACTTCTTGCTGTCTGATAGTTGGTCAATTGGTTAGCTGGTAATATTGATTAGTACTCTTTCAGTACAGTACTCCAGCCAATTTTCAACCCACTCAACACCCAGCCCATGCTTCCTCAGCTTACTACTAACAACAGTGTGGGAGAAGGAATCAGAAGCCTTAATAAAGTTACAGTTTACACCACACCACATGTGCTCCCCTCATTCATAGTAAAATAAAACACTGACTGCGACTCAGAAATCTGTTCTGACTCTTTCTTGGCACACTTGTCCTTCTCATGTCTAGAAGCAAGAGGATGTGTTCCATGATCCTCCTGTAGACTGACACTGGCTTGACACCGTATGTGTATCCCTGTACCACTCTCCTTACTTTTGTAAAGGCTGCTATAAGATTAGTCTCCTAATTTCTAAGACTTTCCTCACTTACCACATTTCCTCTTGGATGACAGCTGCCTTGCAGTCCTATTACTTAAATGAGCTCTTGTCAGTCTTGTATAGATGCCCAAGAAGCTGAACACATCCATTTTCTACTGAACAGTTCTGAACCTGTGTCTCTGCCATGGTACTGTCCCTTGTCTAGGAACCACTGAAAAAAACAAAGAAAATTTCTGCTTTTTCTGTGTTTCTATGTCCACCACTAGATTGCCTCCAACATTCAACCATGGACCTGCAAATTTCCTGAGTTCCCTCTGGAAAATACTTGAAGAATCCTTTCCTGTTATTTTATGTCTTCACATTCAGCTTCAAGTAGGCTTTGCTCTTCCTGATTTCAATTTGCTTCCTTCAGAAATAATGAAGGAGAAATTATAGACACTATATGAAGCACTACAGCAAACTTGAATTCAATTTAAAGATCATAATAAGCCTAAAGTTAGGAAAAAAATTCTGTGTTCTTTGAATGAATGGTGTAGGCTTTTTCTTCACTGACATAAGGCATGATACATAGAAACTTTTACCCAGTGGGTAATGCAGGTGAAAAATTTCTTAAAAGTCTCAGGGATCATTGCAGAAAAATAAATGAAAACAGAAGAGTTTTTTCCTGCTATAAAGTAACTAGTCTGACATGGTGGGGGGAAGCATACAGCTGATGATAAACTTTTTAATTTACCTATTAAAGTGAACGGAATTGAAGTAATCTTTTCCATACTATGCTTTTTAGTAATGAATAGAAACATTTTAAAATTTGCACGCCAATTTTTATCTAAACCAATTAGTCTTGAACTCCAGGGAAAAAAGGCAATATTAGACCACAACTACAAGGACACACTGATGCCACCATTTGATGACTCTTTCAAGTACATACATAGAAAACAAATCTTAAAAATAAACACATCCAACTAGGAAGGTCTATGTCAAGAATATTCAAATTAAAATCAGAACTATCTTGAGTAGCTTATGCATCCTTGCCAATGTTAATACAATCGTTTTCGATGTTAACCTGAAGATTTTCACTTTTCTTTAGTCTGTCCATTCACGCCTCACCACGATCACTGAGGAGAGCTTAAACAACTTCTCTGCCTATTTCTCCATTTTCAAGTAATGAAGATTATTAATACAGATTAGGGATCAAAGAAGGCAACTGAAAAAAAAAATCAAACTTAAGTTTCACAACATGGAAATCTTCACGAATATCTAAAATATTGAACAGAACAGACACAAATTGATTCCTTTTTGAAAAGACTTTACTTCTCTGTATGCATACTGGTTCACTGCTACATTAAAAGGAACCATTGACTGTATTTTAAAAAAAAAAAAAAAGGGTAAACTCTGAGGTATATAAGTTAGACCACAGTAAAGAGTGTAGTTGGCCTCATAAAAGTTGTTAATTATAGCTATAAATCTTGAATTATGGCTATAGATTAACAGCCCACCTTATTAAATAAAAGGCAACAACAACAACAAAAAAAATCAAGGGACTCTATATACTGTTCAAATTTAGTGTAAGAAGCCATAAGGTAGCTCTTTGCATGACCACAGATTAATTGAGAGGGAATAGACAAAGTTGTAAACACAAGCAAATCAGAAAACTGTATGTGGTAGGGAAAACTGAGAATAATAAGTTTCACATGAATCTCACCATAGACAAAAAAGAGGAAAAGAGGAAGGAACGCACTTGTTTCTGTTCTGACTAAATTGATGACAACCAGACAGATTTCTTTAAATCCTTTCATTCCCAATGCATAACAGAAACACAATTAAGTATGGCCTTTGCAAACCAAAGTGCACTAAAACTAGTGACTGTGTAAAGGTTCCCTCTCTCTCTCACACACAAACAATCTAGAAAAGACTCTAAGTATTGGACAATTTCTCATGTTAAATATGGAAATACAGCTGCATGTCACTCACACACCACTGGTGCAGAAAGTACTTTTTTACTTGTTTTTATTTTTAAAAAAATTGTGGAATAAACTGTAGTCACTTTCTAAAATTAAATGGAAAGCACTTAGTGGACTTCTCATCAGCCTTTAAATATTGATGTATTACTAAATAAATAAGTAATTTATTTAAGTTATTAACCTAGCTCTTCTGCA
This sequence comes from Promerops cafer, assembly GCA_013398275.1. Classification (NCBI taxonomy): domain Eukaryota; kingdom Metazoa; phylum Chordata; class Aves; order Passeriformes; family Nectariniidae; genus Promerops; species Promerops cafer. Next base: position 396,913 of record VZSE01011625.1, on the reverse strand, counting down.
TTTAGATAGGCATCACTGTGACATATTCTATCCATTAATTTATATTTCTGTGTCTGATAGTGACTCTGGCGGGTAAAGCACAGCACCGGCAGCAATGCTAATTCAGAATCAGCCAACAGGCGCTGGTTCAAACCTAGTTTTAGCGGCTATCAGATTTATCATGGACAACTGTTCAGGTTCCAACTGTTTGGTCCCTCATTCAGCCTCAGCGTGACAAACCTCTAGGCTAGAAGCTCCCTTTCAGCTGTGGGGGGCATTTTGGCAAATCCTTACAGCCTGCGGTCTGTACCCCTACCTGCAATGCTTCTCAACCCGATATGCACCACAGCGGGACATCCACTCCCACTTTCAGAGACAGAGGTGCTTACCTGCTGTTGCACCTGCTTCCATAATACATTGCTAATTTAATCTCAAGAATTTATTCACTGTTTACATAAGCCTTTAAGGACTAGTACAGAATGTGAAAACGACGTAATTTTTGGATTTTTAAAGCTCCAGCACCACATATACTGGCCAAAGGTTTCAGAATGGTGCCCATGCGCATGTTGCAGACAGAGCTGCTCCTAACTCCATTCCTGTGGTTGTAAGCATACAGAAAACACAACCTATCCCAGGTTTTTCCAAGCCTGAAAATTTTTAGCCAATAGAACAGCATCTTGGAGCAGTATCATGCAGCTACCTTACTTTGTGGCAAGAATGAGCACTGTTTGGTTGGTCCCTGACACAATTATGCTAAACTAACAAACAAAAAACTAATCCAAAGAATCATCTATTTTCACAGTACAGGCTCCTGAAAACATACAGTAAGAGAAATAGTATCCTCTATTTTCTAAGGTCTGGAACAAATGGAACAGCACAAAATATGCTGGAACAAGTTTTCTTGTGCAAGCACTGCTTTGTGAAATAAAAATAGAAGTTTTAAAAAAGAAAATTAAAAAAGAGGCAATTGAAGGAGTCCATTTCACCTTTCTAAACAAAATTAGTAATCCTGTATTAATTCAAAATTAGTAAATTCTGGAATGTCACAGTTTTGAAGGTATTAATTAATTAAACATGATTATGTTACTAGGTGACAGAAGAATGCAGTAGATCTTCCATTTCATCAAACCTACTATAAAGCCAAGAATTTCCAAGTGAATCTGATGACTTATTATGAGGAATCAACCCTATTTATAGCATCAGATGTATTTACCCTCAAGAGGTCTGTCAACAAAAGCTTCAAATAATGACCTAGATCGACAATGAGCTGAACAAAGAAGGATCTAACTATGTACAAGAAAAATAAAAAAGGAGGAGAAAAATCTGCAACTACTTTGAAACATGAAAACAATATTTTCCAGGGGTACCTGCTGTAAAACCTAAAGCACCGAGCTACTTCAGAAAATAACAATATACTAAAAATATAAACAGAATTTTACCAAGATGTGTTACTCTGCTGGAATAAGACAGGAGGTGAGCAAAATATTTACCCCTTTCAAGGCAATATACAGTACAATTCTTAAACCTACTTATTTACACCAAAACTCTGAAGATTATAAAATACGTAGAAGTGAACAGATAAAGTTGGAAAATTTTCCCATTCTGTGCTTTTTTTTTTTTCATCTTTCACTGAAAAAATCTGTTGAAAATTGCCTAGTTACGTGAACATGAACTACAATTTTTCCTGGACGAAGAGGCTGGTAATGGTATACAAATGGCACAATTTAAATCTTATTTACACAGTCAGGCACATAATTGCACTGTGTTACTGTTGGGGTAGATGGATAATCATGACCATGGGATAACAGTGCGACATGAATCGCAGGTTAGAGTGATGGAATACCACAGTAAGCAGCAAAATGTCATTCCAGATTACTCAGATCGTTATGTTGGAGGGCACTAGAAATCCAAGTGAGGAAAGATAAACAGACTGGAGCTAGTAATGCATAAGACATGAGACTGTCTGAAAAATATAAAGAATAACACTTTTTGAGAAATCCAGGGAAAAAAAATGTGGCAACTAAAGGAACAGAGATGAAATTTATTAAGTACAGCTCACATTTTGAAGCAACTAAGGAAATAGACTACAAACAGCTATCTGCTGTGTTACAATCCAGACTGAAGAAGCTGAGGGAATACTAACAGAAACAGAAATTTTACTCTGTATGCTGTCGAGCAGATAACCAGTGGCAGCTTTTTGCTTACAAAAGTTGGTGTCACAAGTGATTATTACCCAAGAAGGTAAATTTCTGCACAGAAGAAAACAAGATTTTCCAATCATGTATTGTAAAATAAGGGGCCACAGAGCTTTAACAGATCAAAGACACCCCCTCCCTACACAGCCCCCTACACACTTGCTTAGACACCTACAATGAAGGAATGCTCTGAAGAAATAAATAGAGACTACATGACCTGAAGGCTCAGGGGAGAATAATGGCATGATTGATCACAAACCTTGAAAAGGAAGCCAGACTCATCTCCCTGCCAAGGGAAACCCAAGGGTGCCTTTGTTTTAGACAAAGTGACTGTATCAGCAAAGTATTTCTACTGTTTGCCTAAGTGCCTGTCTCTGAATGAAAGGAATGTAGACCCAGAGCTAAACAAAATTAATTTCAGGGGTTAAGTTAGTTTTAGCTAGTTTTAGCTTCTGGTTAAAATAATGTAACTTCTGTATTTACTGGATCTGCTTATAAATTATCATCCTATAACTCTAATCAAGGGCATCTTTTATTCCTATAACTATAATAGGTGTTTAGATTATTGCTTTTTTTGTTTTATGCTTTTCTGCAGAGCCCAGTCATGCCCTCAGCAAGTGACTTGCTGCTGTGATTCCACACACAGGGTCACACAGTGTGACCCATGAAGTCTCAATGTAACAGCAGACTCCAGGCAAGTGGGCTGAGCTGGGACACACCTCCTGGGAGACCTGCCTCACTCCCCTGTGGCTGCCAGCCTTGAGCTCCAGGCATGCAGGACAGCTCATGCTATTGGGCTCAGAGTGTGATGGAGGAAGGAATATGGTCCCCACTGGGGAGCTTTCTGGATAGCTTACTGTGAATTATATGGAACTCTTAATGAACCAAGTAACTCTTTTCTGAAGAGAGCTGTGCCCTTCAGCTGACTTCAACAAACACATTCCTTTCTGGGGACTGGGAGATCCTCAGCATCATGATGCTGAGCTTGTTCTAAATAATTAAATTCCATTTATATTGTATCAATTGTATGGTGCAATTGCTGCACTTCACTAACTCAATTGTGATTTGAGCAAATTGTTGTATCACTTTCAAATCAAAATCCCCTGTAACTGCAAGTAACATGAAACTAATTAAACTTTTTACTATATATTAAAGAGTCCTCTACATAACAGTGCGACATGAATCGCAGGTTAGAGTGATGGAATACCACAGTAAGCAGCAAAATGTCATTCCAGATTACTCAGATCGTTATGTTGGAGGGCACTAGAAATCCAAGTATCTAAAAGAACATGACCAGAAAGTACTGCACTATGACAAGGTCTCAACAAGAAAAAATGTTTAAGCTGCTATCATCTCATATCTACCCCTTAAAAAAAAAAAAAAAAATAAGGAGAAAAACGTCTTTGGGCCTCAAGACTGTGATTTGCATAGAAAAAGAAAACTCATTCAGAAAGAGTAGCAAGGAACCCCCGCAAAAAATCTGGCTCCACTATTAAGCATGTTATAGGTTATTCATCTAAAGCCTTCCTCCAAAACAAAGTGAGTGATGTTTTACCTAAAATGCAATGTTAACATTGAGGAAAAGAATTATGAATTAAGCAATTAATTTGTCCTGAACTTTACTATGAATCTTCAAAGCATTTTTTTTTAAAGAATAATGTCCTTTGCTGGCTTTATACTCCTTTACACTGGAAAGATCCTTATCAGAAGCAACTAGAATTTACCAGAAATTCCAGAGATAAGCACATTTTCACCTTAGAGGAGGAAAAAAAGAGAAGTACATGCTCCATATGCTGAAAATATTATGTTATTTTATTCTAAACTGGTTTATTCTTATAACAACTCTGTAAATCACAGCCTCGGTTAAGGTTATTTTGGTAGTAATGTACCTTAACTCTGGGGTAGACTTAAGTTCAAACTTAGTTTAGCATTTGTTGGGTTCTGGTTTTCATGTATGGGGATAAACTAAATTGTAGCTTATTTTACCAAAACATAACATGCATAGAATTCAGCCTACCCGTAAAGTAGTTTTACCTAGAAATACAAAAGATTTCAACTACCCACATGAAGATATAGTTTCATTTAGCAGTAAATGCATCAGGAGCAGAAAATAATATCATGTGAGAAAAACACACAGAAACAGATGGGGAAACACAACAGAAGTAGTTAATTTTTCAAAATTACATAAAAGGAACAAAAATTGCTAAAATAATTACAAAAATCAAATCTCCTTCAAAAATCCCATTCAAAATTTAAGTATTAAGAGCAAGCTGCATGAAAAACACTGGTAAAACCACTTAAAGGAAACGAGTCACTGTGGAATCTGGAAAGTGTTCTTTAGTGTTTTTTTTCATTTCCCAAGAAGACAGAAGAAATAAAAGCAATCACTAACTGAAGCCTTCAAAGTTTTGCCTTTTAAAAGCACCTAATTTTCTCTGTAGAAGAGGTGTGGTGGTTTTGAAAGCCATGGAACTCAAGCGTCAAATACTCTCTATGCAAATGAAAATTACCGTTGATGGATACTGCCTAACTCAAGTGTAGAAAGAGAAAAATGCTGAGAACAGGTTAGATAGCCAAGTCTTATAAAGATTGTAACTTGCTTTTAGAGAAAGAAGTGGGGCAGAGCTGTGGGAGACACACCCAAAACTTCCATCCCCCTGTACAATTATATAGGCCTATTATGTTGGACTTTCTGAATAACTTCAAATATTACAGGAAAGTTGATTAAATTCATGGCCTGAAGTATATGTTTGCAACAGCCATGCTAAAAAGCCCAATACTTGCAAACAAGTCGACACATTGACCCAACTGCCTTTCACCAAAAGGGAAAGCAACACACTCGACCTCCAACAACCCAAAGCTGCCATCTCATCTTTTCGTATTTCCAACCCACTCAGCTCCCCAGCAGCATTCCCCACATGGCTGCAAAAGTACATGTTTGCCAGTACAACAGAGGGAGATGCGACAGAAGAGGAAAAGGCACAACTTGACTTGCTTCTTTTAAGTATTTTAAGCTCAGATCTCCCTCTCAAGTGACTTTGAGGTGAAATAAAGACTCTCTTCCACTATGCTGGTTAAAAAAGTCAGGTTTAGGAGTGAAAATATTTTATGTTTAAAAAAGCCCTAATGAATGATACCAGAGAGAAAGTAATCAACGATCTTTAAAAGTTATAAATTTAATATATTAAAACGTTAAAGATGTAATATATTAAAAGTTAAATTATGTTGGCATTGAGATCAATATTATTACTTTCATAGGGTATCTTTATTCCAAGTTCGAAATTATTCCACTACGGGTAAAAAAATAAGCTAGGGCAGAAATGCTTTTGGATTACCAAAAGCATGTTCATATACTGGCTGCCTGATAAGAAAGGATACTTTGCCTTTCTTTGTGATGGCCTTTATTAATGCTTTAAATTAGCATTCGACTGAGCTGTGGCTAAGTGGCATTCTATCCAGCTTCTCTGAAATTCCTGGCTTTGAAATACTAATTTTTCAACATTACTTCAAGTCAAAATAGCATCATATTTAACTCTAATTTTATTCTGATAATTAACATTTTCTTCCCTCTCTTCAAAGGTGGTTTTGCTGGGAGGATATATCGCCTCAATACTCTTCGATCACACTAAATCTCCACAGAAACCTTTCCACTTCCAGCTCATTTCAAACTATTCCTAAAATGGTTTGGATTACCACTGCAACCTTTTATCAGTGAAGCAATTTTTAGTTTCTTCATACTGCATCTACTATGGCTACTGTGCCTTTGCCACAATGTAAGAGCTACAGGGTTCTGAACAGGAATAACTATTGCTTGCCTAGGTCTCCAGTCTTGTTAACTTCTGCTTCCTGAGAAGCCCAACACAAATACACTCATGGTTGCTCCAAAGAACTGTGTGAAACCAGTCCCAGACTAAATTAAAAACCTGAGAATCTTATAGGGCAGGGTGGATAGTAACTATATTAAATTATTTCCTTCTTCAAGAGGCAATGTGATGGTGTTCTTCAAAACTTCTCCACTCACCTTGCCATTTCCAGTAGAGGAGTTGCACGTCTCAAAAGCAATTCCCATCAACCTGAAGATGTATCTGGGAAACACCAGGTGTATTCCAAAGCTTCTTATTTCAATAATGTGTTGGTCCATTCAGCAACTTAGAAGCATGATATCCACTGTACAGACCTGTGCTATTCTAGAGCATATCATATAACCGGGTCCAGTTCTTGCCTTAAATCAATAAATTAATGAAAACAGCAGAGGAATATCTCTCTGGAATATTTTAAAACCCAACTGGAAACAAGAGACTTCTATAACTAAGGAAGTGAATATATTGACATGCTACTTAATAGAAGTTATGAAAGAAATATCTATTGATTGAATATAATTAGCATGGGTTTGAAATATAGCCGCTAGAACTTTTAAAGGCATAAACAGAGCCTGCTGTTTGAGGGGAAGCAAGACATGGATATACCAAAATTGAACCTATTTAGAAAACCTGTTGAACACTTGATACTACTAGAGTAATTACTGGTATCCAAAGGGCAAGAATGGGGTTTTATTTTGCTGAATATTACAAATTACAATATGGCATGCATTATATTAGGGAAAACAAAGCATATGTCATTCTGTAATCAGATTTGGGTGCCCAAAACTTGGATGACTCTATGAAATGTCATGACCTGCTGGTCAGACTAGATGATTTCACATCTCTTCTGGACTTAAGGCCTTAAAAAAAATAGTCTGAATTGAAACGTCCATCTATATGTGTGATTTTTTTTCTAAAACTTCAGTCATGATATAAAGACATGAGGAACACAACATGGCAGAGCAAAGAAAAAAATCTTCCAACTTCTACAGCCATTTCTATCTGCAGTTTTACTTACACGTACCTATATAAGATGTGCATGGAATATATAACCCTGTTTCCAAAGCATACTAACACCTAATGTAAAAGTTTACTTAAGTCAGATATATTGCCCTTATTTAATACTGACATGAATATAATAACACTTAGTAATTATTGCCCTGTATGTGATTTTTTAATATAGTTTCAAATTATAATTTCTTGACAAATAAGTAGCTTTCTAGTGGAAAAACCTAGTAAATATTAAAAGCAACATAAGCCATTTTAGAAAAAAAACACATCTTACAAAGCCAAAGAATCTCCAAAAAATCCAACCCAAAAAACCCAAACCAAAACCAAAAGCCACCAGCAACCATAAAAGCCAGACTTCTGTATTCTCTGGAATCAGCAATATGATTTAAAGAACATATCAGTCAATACTTATTTGAACATTGTGAGGAATATTTCAAAACAAGTAGTCTAAATGTTTTTCTTGAAAGGGTGAAATGAAGACAGGCAACTGGAAACAAGTATCTTTATTCGAAATAGGTACATATAGAAAAGATTCAAAAGAAATATTAAACATTGGCACAACTTGTTCTTTGCATAAGTTTTCTGAAAGTGAAAGATGTTCTCTGAAACAGCCTACTACTACGATGCTAAAGGAATCTAGGGCCACAAAGAAAATAAAAGAGATGTATGATACTATTTCTGAGTTGAAAATAGCTGTCCATACTTCAAGATGGATCTTACTCCTAGGAAATTAATTTATCTCATCTTTTCCAAGTGTTCTTGTAAAAATAAAATCTGCCAGAACAAGCCTCTGCTAGGTGACTACAATCCTCCTCAGCTTCCAAGGGAGCGGTTTTTTGTATGCCAATAACCAAAGTACTGTGAACCACATATGCCTGGAGACTTCCAGGAAAAGCATCAGCTTCATTACATATTTACTCAAAAGGCTCCCCAGCAGCTATTTTCACCTTCAAAAGTGCATCATCAATAGCTCTCTTCCCAGGATGTTTTTTAAAAGCGGGCTCAGAAGTCTGTTTTGCAGGTGGAAATTCCCAATAAGAAGCACATCATACTTTTTGCAGAAGTAGTTGTATCTATCACATATATTCTCACAAATTAAGAGTCTGATACCTCACTTTTTTGTTGAAGAATTTTTCCCATATTTACAGGTACAAAACCAGATTACAAAGCACAAAGAGAAATGGCCGCATGTTTTCTAAAACCTATGAAGCATTGGGCCAAAGGTGTTTGCCAGTATCATAAGAAAGAAAAAAACTCCTTCATCATACATTTTACACAGCATGGAAAACTGAAATTATGTCTTTATTGGTTGATTTCTCTTTAAAGAACTTGATACTGTGTAAAAAACCACACAAACAAAAACCAGACAAAAAAACCCCAAAACAACGGCTTTCATTTTCACAGAAGTTATTTACTGTTTCTCTGGACTGTTCAAAAACAGCTAAGTCAAAGGTCACTGCCTGGCATCTCATGGTTTCTTAGACACATGGTGAATGATTCTGACCTTGCCTCCAGCAGTGCTGTCTAACCTTAAGAAAGTTTGCAGCAAGGGATAAAGAATGGATTCATGTTCCATATCTATCAGTTCTGAATAGCATCTCTGAAGTCTGAAACCCAAAAGTGAATCAGCACGCTTGTCCAGAGGTAAAGTACAAATGAAATGACCTCTATTTTAAAGCAAGGAGTTCTGCATTTGCATTTCTCAAAATCAACCTAACTCCTCAACAACAAAATACAGGTTTCTATTTCTCTTTTGACAGATACCCTCAGCTTGAAAAGCATGTGGCTAAATCTTCTGATCAAGACATGACAATCATGTGTGTCACTTTACATCTGACATACCAAGCACAATTTTTTGCCCCAATAAACTTTTTAGACCCAGCAAATCAGTTCCTCAAAACGTGACAGCACAGGGATACATGTTTTCCAAACTAAGCACAGCAAAACTTTAAATTTTCTGAATATATCATTTAAGTTTCACATAGGAGATTCAAGCAGAGCAAATAAATACAACATTTATTACTACTATTCTGTGCCTTTCATGTATCCTGCCCTCTTCAAAGACTGCAAACACCTTTTACTTTTTTCAGTATCATAGATACCATATAGATACCACACATATTACTCTGTTGCCATCACTCAGTGACAATGTTCTATTTATTTTATGAGAAGTAACACATGAAGTTACTCCAGGCATTCCAAGACAATGGAAAATGCAAGGAAATCTTTCAAAGCTAAGCATTGACACAGAAAAAAAAAAAAAAGTAATATACTTGATTTGTTGAAAAACACCTTAATTTCTCTATATTAGCAGTACTTTTGAATAATTGTATCTGTGTAACTCTAGTTGTATTTTTGGCTACAGTCAAAGAGCATATTGAGCAGAATCGCATACCAGACAGTAAAGTAACTCTTTCCTTCTTCTAAAAAGCAGGTGGCTAACCATTTGAATGGTCAGTTAGAAACTTAACTTCATTTACTCCCATAATGGAGAATCAATGCAATGTGTTTCATCTATCTGAAGACCAGGATTGTGGCATCACCTAGAATTTTTCCAACAGAACATTAAATAATGGAAGTGTGTCAAAACTCACAATCTTGTGGGGAAAAGAAAAAGCCCGAAAGCAGGTTTGGGGCGGGGGGGAACAGTGTTTGTGGTTTATTATTTCTATCATTACTACTACTACTACTACTACTACTACTACTACTACTACCACTACCACTACTGGTATTGGTATTGGTATTGGTATTAGTAGTAGTAGTAGTATTGCTTGGTTTTCAGTACAGTCTTCCAGCTTCAAGATAGGTCTGACTAGAGATAGCTGTCAAGAAACAAATTTCCTTAAGAGAGCACCTGTTAAATTTTGGTACCTTGTATCACAATAGTTGAGGACATTATCTTTTTAGTCAGCAGTACCTTAGGTTAGCTGGCTAGGCTGTTCTTGATGATAAGTGAATGCAGAACTACTTTATTACAGGCTCCTTTCTGCTGTGGTTCACAGGAATCAGAAATAACTTTGCTAATATATTACCACTTTAAATCCTTTTCATTTAGTGGATTCAGCAATTCCCTCTGCTACTCAATTGATTTATAGGGGTGGGAGGTTCATTTGTAAAACACATAACCAGGTATAAACTAGTGAACATCACAACACCAAACAACAGAGAAGTTCTTGTCACTATTCCGTACTGTGATTCACATTCCAACATGCAGATGTATCTTCTATCTATGTAACCTCCCTGTACACTTTTGCACTATCAGAGAGTCAAAAAGCAAGGCAGGTATTTTTGTATAAAATAATGCAGTGACACAGCCTGAAACACTGGTACATGCCCAAGAAATATTATTGACAGGAAGAAAATACAAGCATCTAAACCATGGGCAATTTTCAATTCCAATGATGTGCCATAAATCTCAAGACAAAACTCCACCTTATAACATTTCTTTTTTGCACTCCTCTTTTCAGAACAGAAAATATGACTAAACTCTACCACCCAAAAGAAAGAACTGGCATATAGCAAAAAACCCAATGAAGAATGATTTTATAGTTTTTATAAAATCTCTATGACTCAAGAGCTATTACTCCAGTGCTGAGAGAGATCATAAGCTGAATTCATGCATTAATTTAAATCAAGAACCAGTGAATGTCTTTGGCAGGGAAAGATCAGTACTTGATAAAGGAAGAACCAATTTAGACACCTTCAGCAAGAAGAAGGCTGCCTAAAAGCAGCTGATTTTAATGTATCTCTCTGGAATTCCTGTTGATGCTGTTGAACCTAAGGAGGTAGTGACAGAGACCAGTTGTTTGCATTAACTGAAATATTAACTATCTCCTAATGTACAAAAAGGCATTAAAAGCAAAATCTCTGACACTCAGCCCACAAAAATTTACATTGATGTCCAAACCTGTCTTATTAGCATCAAGCAGACCATCACACTGAAGACCTTTTTTGTGAAAATTCCTAATATTTTTGTTTTAATCATCCAAAACTGAGTGCCCCTCTCTATACCCAGTTTTGCCCTGAAATAATCTCACTTCAGGTTTTACACAAAACCCCCCAAAACATGTATGTAAATTTTAAAATCCTAGGGCTCTTACTAATCCTTTAAAAATTCTACAATGACACATCTTCTCCACAATTCATTTGTCTATAACTCTTACGTGCCATGACTGTATACTGTAACACCACATGCAGACCGCCAACAATAAAAGGAGAGATATTGGAAAACCACCATCCACACTAAAGAGTGAAAGTGGAGAATAAAATGAGCAATTCAATTAAATTATATTCAATTTACTGTAGGAAAGCTTACAGAAGTAAGCATCCTAAGACATGAAGAAATGGTTAACATTCTTTGCAATATGCATTTGTGAACCGAATTATTCAGATATCAGCTATGAAACATTTGTAAAAAAAAAAAAAACAACCAGTAAATCATACTATTGTTCTCCAGCCTACAGATGCATCACTTGCCTACCTGTTCTTTGACTGAAGCTAGAATGGCAGAGGTTGTCTCAGTTTCAGAGCCATCGCCATTGGATGTGTTCAACACGGGACTAAGGGAATTTGTCTTGTCAGAAGACGAGGGCTGGTCTGGAACAGGCATAGTTTCTGCAGTTCATGGAAAAATAAAACAATGGATTTGTTATCATAAACCTGATAAATATCAGACTCATGTACATATAAGAATAACAAGACTAATGTAAAAATCATACAATATGCTTCTGTTCTGTACTGAAGAATATATCACTTATTTAAAACATAAACAATTTCTGAATTTAAAAAAAAAATTAATTTATCTCCCAGTCTTACTCTGAAATAGTTACCATCAGTGCATTTGTGAGGATTCAAATAATTTATAGCTGTGATTTTTTGTGTAGTATTTCAGTGGCAGCACGCAGCATAAAATTATAGCATCATGAAAGTAATGAATCATGAAATGCTTTGCAAACAGAAAACCAACAAATCATACATGAGAGAAATATAAACAATCTAGTGTTTACTTGCTAACACACATGTTTATTTAACATGTATTATATTTTAAGCCTAGGTAACTTTCATACCCTTTCTTCTGGTCTAGAAGGTGATTTTGACAACATTTTATCTGAGTACTTTTATGAAAAACAGTATACCAGTTGTTAAGCCATTTTTGGGACCTCTTACAAAAGAAAAAAAAAAACCACAAAGAATCTTAATATTTGAAGGCATTTCTAGCATTTCTTTTCAGAGGGCAAAACAGTGGTGTGGCTGTGGAATGATTTATCTTTCCAAAGGCTAAGCTATAGTGAGGTATCTCTGTTTAAGTATCACTATAGGCACATCTCCAGAGGCAGACAAGTTGTACCACATTCCAGAAGTGAAGGAGCAGAGAGGCAGCTTGCATGGTTATGTGCAGGCACGATAGGATAAAATCATGTTCACGTGGGAGCTGGCCAGAATTATTCTGTGCAAGAGAAGTGGCCCACAGGCTGCCAGCTGGATGGGCCTCCTAAAGAGCAGTGGGGATATTCAGAGCAGTCACCACTTGCATAAGAAGAAAAATTCCTGCCTTAGCACTATTCTGTTAAAATATATAATAATAGAGCTTTTTCTGGAAAAAGTGAGAACACTGAAAACAGTAGGAAAGGGTAGCTGTCAAAAGCAAATATAAAATTCAATACCCAGATCAACCATCCCTGCATCAGTCTGCCATGGAAATTAGAGCTCTAAAAGAAGGGGAGATGACATTCTATAAAGCTTTGTCTCTGAAGCCACAGTGCTGCCCAAGAAGACACAGCTAGCCCAGCTGGGCAGCATTTTTCTAAAGCTTCCTGAAGCTCAAGACACTGGCATAAATATGCAAGACAAAAACATGAAAACACAGATTATTCATTAAAAAGCCAGTTATTTGCTAGAAATCTCCCTAAATTTCAGGCTAGATGAGTTTATATACTGAAGAATGTGATTGTATATAATTTCAATTAAAGAAGTTACATATTGTCATTCGGCTTACTTTTTGTAAGCAAATCTTACTGACAATGGTAAATACCAAATCTTTGGCTCAGTAACGTCCTTGCTCCAGACAAAAACACTATTTGAAGCTAAACTAGAAAACCTTGGGGGACAAACTTGCCTTCTTCAATCACAAGTACAAGCAGATCGAACAAAACTTCTTAACAATTCCAATACCTCAGTCTAAAAGGACTTCTCGAATTACATTTTCTTGATTTTTTTTTTTTTTAAATAAAAGAACTGGCTTCTGTTATAAGAATTTAACTAGTTTGTGACATACAATTAAACTTGCTGCTGTCTTGTAAAGTAACAGAAAAGACATGTAGGTGCACACATATAAATCTGTATTCTGTTACCTTGCTTTCAAACAATCCAGTTATTTTATTTTCTTAGTAAATTATTAATTACATTATCAGAAACAAAAGTAGGTTCGGGGTTTTTTTGGTGTGGCTATTTACATACAAAAAAAATTACAAATGGACTAATAATTGATTTTGTTGCCTAATAGTTAATTTTGTAGACTGCTATTTGCAGAAATCACTGTAAAGCAACACTCCTTGCTGCCAGCTCCGTAGCCTGTGAAGTCGGAGCGAGACCACGGGATCGAAGCACATGAGCAAGGACAAGCGCAGCAGCCCTACCTCCCTGGCATACACTCGCCCGAGGTGCAGGGAAGCCGTGCTTCCTGCTCGGGGCAGCTCATCGGGGACACACGTGGAACTACAACAGCGTGAGGCTCAGAGAACTGCATCCCGAGACTGCGCTGGGCTGGGAAGAAACACCAGAGCTGTGAATGAGGCGCCTGGTGAAAGGTTTTCGGGCGCACTGGCTGGGAGCAGTGCATCCTGCTTTCCCCTGCTGCATCCTGCTTTCCCTGCAGTGGTGAGGAAGCTCTCGGGAAAAGCTCCTTGGTCTGCTCAGCTCATCCCCACGCTCCCCCCGGGCTGCCAGACCCCCCGGCGGGGAGGCTCTGCTGAACCGGCTGTTTCATAAACACTCTCCCGAGGAGGTAAAACCCAGCAAAGTAAACGAGACTGGGAGTCCGGAACTACACAACATGTTTGCCCTAGCACAAATGCTCCAGAATATTTGAAGCGTATTTGGGAGGCACTGCAGGGCTGCATGGCCAACGGGGAAGCTGCTCTGTAACCAAAAAGATGCTACTGGTACAACAACAACAGTTTTTGTGAGTTCAAAACAATTACATCCATGAGACACAGGCGGCAACTGCCTGCTGCTATTGTTAACTTCTTTTAGGGCTATATTCAGTTTCAGTAAAATTTAATTTTTAGGCTGTAAGTTTTTTTAAACTCTTTGTTTTCACCAAAAAAAAACCCCACTTCAATAACTGCTTTGGTAATCTACATTTGCAAGCATCAGTTTAAATGGAAAAAGAAATCTGATTACACAATCAAATACTGTCATGAATTGTACTTGCTTCAAATAGGCTCAATAGCTGGACAGTAGCTAATATTCTGCAACCACTGCATATTTCCATAATTTTTGTTCATTTTTTAAAACAACATAGATATTAAAAGAGTGGGGAAAAAAGGATAAAAAAAGGTGTGCTGCCCATGTCCTCTTCATCTAGAAACAGAGAAATCAAAATAAATGTCTCTAACATTAAAAGGAATGTTTTGTGCCCCTATTAAAATATTTCTGCTGGACAGAGAATGTAATTTCAAACATCTATCACAAGTTCATTTAATACTACAGTTCTTCAAGGGGAAAAATTGCAGCCAATAGCACTTAGTAGGCCAGCATCCCTGGATCTACAGCTCTGTGATATCCAGCTGAACTGTTAACATTACAAACTCTAACAGTTATTTTTTCATTACTTAAATTTGTATAAGAAATATCATACAGAAAGGAAACAGAGAATGAATTTTCACAAGTAACAGAGACACTACTGTACTGAAGGTAGTTAGATTTAAAAAAATAAACAAAACCAAATACATGATTCAGCAACATGAAACAGTGTTTCAACAGCAAACATCAACATAACAAGTGCTCACATTTTCACATCTGTTCAGAATGAACTTTTAATTTAGCTCAGTCTTCAGCATAAGAAATTGGACATTCTCAGGTTTCAGTGGGACTTAAAACTACTAGTACTCTAGAATTTCAAAAAATATGGTTGAAATGAGCCTCTGCACCCACCTCTAGCCCACTACCAAATCTCTAGACAAGGCAGATTTTTTTTTACTGTCATTCCACATATTTAACACACAGAACCAGTCCTGCACAGCCTCTCTCACTGCAGCCTCTCTTAGCCACCTCCCTCTGCTCCAGGCCTTATCAGTAGAAAACTTACTTTGCTGTTTAATAGAATACATTTAATCTCCCTGTTTCCTCCACTGTTCAGCATGGGCACAAAAAACCTAATAATTCCATCAATTGTCTTCAAAAAAGCATTTTCCCACATAATGATAATGACCACGGTCCCTTTCCTTCTTCTCTGGCTTCCCTTCTCTAAAAAGCCACCTGAATTCTTTTCATTTTTCATCATAAAGTAAGTTGGCTGATAGCCTTTTAACCCACACTCCTGGGAACTTAGCACCAAAAACAAAGGGAAAATTAGAGGAGTACAAGAAGAAAAATAAAAGCTAAGTAGCTTAAGTACACCATAGCTGAGAAACTACTAGAAGTAACTTGGCTGCATTTAATTTTCACAACAGCAACACTGTTTTCTGTCTGTGCCACAAAAACACAGATGAAATTCTGTAAGTCAGAGCATAAACATGCTCCTAGGAGAACCGAATCTTAGACGATCGTAGACAGATGAACAGGAAAAATACTACCAGCCTTTTGGGAACATACTGGGAAGTCAGACATAAATAATTCATGGCTTCCCGTATTCCAAAGCGCTGGCAAAATTCCGTCAGGAGTTTGACCCTTTAATTTTTTTTTTTTCCTGTCCTTCTAAGGGCATCTAAAAACTTCATCTCAATTTAACGAAAAAACCCGACAAATCTGTAAATCCTAACAAGACCATCCTCTCCCCACCTGGGTGCGGGTGTCCGGGTGTTGGCTCTGCGGAGCGGCCGGGGCTGCCCGGCCCGGGCCCAGGCGGTGCCAGCGGCTGCAGCGGCCCCAGCGCAGGGCACGGCTGAGCCC
Source organism: Promerops cafer (assembly GCA_013398275.1). Taxonomy (NCBI): domain Eukaryota; kingdom Metazoa; phylum Chordata; class Aves; order Passeriformes; family Nectariniidae; genus Promerops; species Promerops cafer. Next base: position 380,757 of record VZSE01011625.1, on the reverse strand, counting down.
CTCAGCCACGGGCGGGCGGGCGAGAGCCCCGGGGAAAGCCTGGGCAAGGGAGGGCAAAACGCTGCCCGGCAGCCAGGGCTGAGCGAGGGGAACCGAGCGAGACACAGCCCTGCGAGCCCCGAGGGGACAGCGGGAGCAGGGACGGGGCCAGGAGAGACCCGGCAGGGATGGCCCTGCGGCCTGGGAGAGACCCCGGCGGGGCACGGCTTTCCCTGCGGGCCTGGGAATGGACTCACGTTAGAGGAGGGAAACGTGAGGAAGAAGCCCGGCAGAAAGCTTCCCGGACCTGGAAGCCATCCGAGCATGATCCACGTGTACCCAACTGGCCAAGAAGGCCAATGGTATCCTGGCCTGTATCAGCAATAGCGTGGCCAGCAGGACCTGGGAAGTGATTGCCACGCTGTTCTTGGCACTGGTGAGGGCAGCACAAATCCTATGTCCGGTTCTGGGCCCCTCCCAGCAAGAAGCACATTGAGGTGCTGGAGTGAGTCAGAGCAGCTGAGGGAGCTGGGGTTGTTTAGCCTGGAGAAAAGGAGGCTCAGGTGAGACCTTATGATTCTCTACAACCACCTGAAAGGAGGTTAGGGTTGGTCTCTTCTCCCAAGTACCATATGATACAAGAAGAGGAAACAGCCCCAAGTTGTGCTAGAAGAGGTTTAGACTGGCTATTAGAAAAAAATTCTCCACCAAAAGGATTGTCAGTCATTAGAACAGGCTGCCCAGGGGACTGGTGTAATTGTCATCCCTGAAAGTGTTTAAAAATGTAGATGTGGTGCTTAAGGATATGGTTTAGTGGTGGACTCACAGTGCTAGGTTAATGGTTGGACTCGATCATCTCAGAGGACCGTCAGTTTGTACCTCTGTGATCCAAATTTTTATGACTAGATCATGCAAATATCTGGCAACAGTAACAGCATGACATTCAGAACTGGAAAATAAAAGATGGCAAGACCAAATTCCTTCTGTGACCCTTGGGATGGCATTGGATGCTGGATGGCAGACACCCTTCCTTGCAGAAGGATTTCATGCCTCATCTGAGGTAACACAACCAATGTAGCTAGTTCCAAGGTCAAATTGCAGAAGTCTGTTCAGGCTGAACTCAGGCACAGAGGTCCATTCTACACAATAAATAAATCCTTAGATAAAACAAAATATTTGTAGGATTTAAAAACGTATATGAAAATGGCAATGTCATGTTGAGGTTTCACTTAAAAGTGTAATTTTGCACACACACTTTGCATAGGTTATGGGCAGGGATTTACTAAATAGGGAACTAAAGAAGTATAGCCATGAAGATGTCATTGTTGAGAGCAGTTTGGCGGCATAGTTCTCTAATTACACGTTGCCAGCCTTTCTGCTCTTTCTCAGATGGGGTAGTTACATCTGCCTTTCACTGATCCTATTCTCCTCCTCCACATCAGAAAAAAAACAAGTTTCATTCACAGAAAAAAAATCTAGAACTGAAGAAGCCGCAGCATCAAGGCCTAAAGAAGGAGGGAATGCTGCTTAAAGAGGCAGATTTTCAATTGCAAATATTAGATTGAAGCTCCTTTAAAAGCAACTTTGTTAATGATGTTTGTATAGTATAACATTTTATCACCCTTTCATGGGTAGAAAGTGCACATAGGTTTAAAAACTCAAAACAAATCAACCAGCTCCACAATGTCTGAGAATCCATGGCAAAAGCCAAGTCAGCCACTACAGTAGCAACTGCATCAAATCATGGCATTCAGAAAATCCAAATATCTTTCTTTAATAAAAAGATATTGGGGTAAGAAACACGTACTCGGCAGTGAGTTCTTCCTGTACAATGAGCCATTAATCAGTGAGTGCATTCATTATAAAAGTGTAAGTCATGCTGTCTTACTGCACAGTAATCAAATCTGGCGTGTTACTGAGCTCATCTGGAAAGCCACAAATGATCCTGAAGTAGGCTTGGATAAGAACCAGTATGGTAAAATAATCCAATATGCAATTATGCATCAAGAAAAACTTTTTTCCTCCTTTCCTCTACCTTGGAATTGCTGTGTAGAGATTACTGTATGACTAGCATTTAATAATAATAATTATTTAATAATTTCTATTGTGCCTATTAGACTTGCTCTTACTTTTTTCCTATTGTTTCAAAAATATGAGGACTTACTGTAAAATGAAAATAATTTAATTTTTCTTTTATTTTTTTTACCTAAAATTATTCCTACACTTAAATGTAATGTTTATGATATCTAAACTAATATCATGATGTCAGAAGGGCTAATGTTGATCCTGTTTCTATCTGTTCACTGAGTCATTCTGATAAGCTAACAATTCAGTGGATATAAATGATGAGTCAGAATGACACAGAATTAAATAGGCCTGGTCATTCTTGCAAATTATTATATATATCACAAGTCATATTAGGTGCAGATATGGATAGAAAAAAATACCCAAAATAGTAATTCTCACTATTACATGTTGTAAAGTCAATTCAAATATTATCACATATGACTGGTAGACTAACAAATATGTTTACATTAGACTTCTGGAATAAGATTCCAAGTGGAAGAAGTAGAAATTGGCGCTGCTTGAGAATTTAGATGTGCAAGGAATCACTTCCAGTAGAAAGATGACCCATTATTCCTTCAGTAATCTCAAACTACAGAGGTGACTAAAGGCTGAGATAGCATTGGCTCTATACAGCAGGACACATACCTACTAATGCTGCATTGAATTTTTCTGCAATGAATCTGAATCCTTCAGCTGTGTGACAGTGAAACAGGGTAGAGAGTCTGTAAACATGTCCCCTCCCTCCTCCTGCACAAAAACCCTTTGAAATCGCAGATTTCTGTTACTGTCCTGTCTTAGCTGACAAGCCTGGTTCAATTTGTGTCTGGGTAAGTGTTCTTAAAAATAGGTTGATAATCTCTTGAGTCAACAGTAAGATAAGAAAAACTGCCAGAACCTGCCAAATACCTTGAAGGCAAAAATGTCTTCTGATTGCCTAAGTAGTTATCACAACATCCTAAAGCATATATCTCCTATGTTGAAATTACTAAGGCAGGAAAACAGATTAATTAAAGGAGACACGATATCTTAAAGACCTTTGGAAAGGCTTAGGCTCAATTAGGAATCAGGGATATGTGGGATCAGTCAGCACTCCTCTTATTTTAGCTAACCCATCACGAGGGCTTTCCAAAGAGCAAGGCCTCTGTTTTCTTTCTGAGATTGTTCTTTGTTCACAGATTCATCCATCTCCCTGCTCACTAAGACAAATGAGCTGGGCTCATTATGTCTTCTTTTGTGACTTCAGCTTGTTGCACTCAGTTATTTCAACCATACTCTATAAGTATTCAGAGCCTCTTAGGGTGTGAAAAAGAATTCTCTGGTTTAAAATTTAGGCAAAGTTGAGGTTCAGGTTCATTAAATCATAAAATTTCTTTTTTTTTCCCTCCTTCTTTTTGCAGAAGTGTGGTAGAAGACACAAAAGATCTCCACTGTCACAGTAAAGGATAAAGACAACTATATTCTAAAAACTGACAGAAGAGAAGCTATACTGGAAAACTTCCTCCAGTATTTTCCTTGACTTAACCTGTTCTAAACTCCAATAGATAAATATGAAATACCTAAAATTTCCTTCTCTTCCACAGATGCCTGACTCAAAAAGGCATTTCCTGGAACATTCCAAAGACTATAGCTCAGGACAAAAAGTTTCTTCCTCAGGAACTTCTGCCCTGAGTCTTGATTAAAATATCTCTATTTTCCTGCTCTGCACAGAGGAAGCAAAATGAAGGGTTTTATGTATACAACAGCCTGAGGCCTCCACAGGCTGTATCAAATATTTTCCTGCCCCTGTCTACATTAACCAGTGTAAGAATACTGGAAGCCATAGGAAATCTGAAGTTTTGACTAGTGCTTAAGCCATTTGCAATGATTCCAAATTTTTAGTTCAATATGATCCTGCTAAGTATTTTTTTGCTCAAGTAACATGTCCTGAAGCAAGGCAGTTTTGCTTTTTCCTATAATGTTTACAGTTTCAAGTACTTTGAATTACTTATACAGCCTACCTCCTTAAAATTAAACAAAAATTCTAAACCATTCCCAGTTATTTTAGCAGGATAACTCAGAAGTGCTTATGAGAAAAAAAGGTACAGCATTTGGCCCAAAGGACCTTGAAAAAAAGGCAGACAGTCTAATTGTACATCCTTTGTTGTTTTTTTCTCTCAAACCAGAGCCCGAACCACTGCTGACCAGTACATGAAGATTTAAAGATCAGACCCAAACCACAAAGCCAGAGCTGTGTCAGTTCACTTCCATGTCAATTTATTATAGAAACTGAATAAGTGATTAATCAGAACAGATAAACCACATGCTGCTTCTTCCTGCTTCATTGGTCCTGAAAACACCATTCTAATCTGTAAGGATTTACCCTAACCAGCTAGCATGACCATCTGAAAACTGAGCAACCTCCTCAAATTCTTAGGAAAATACTTCATTTGGAGTTAGTAATGCAATCACAGAGAGAAACCAGCATAAAAATTCATCCTCCTCTCAGTATTTTAGAGACCTCAGCATGAGGATTTACAAAAATTGATTTCAGTTTTGCTGAAATATCTCTTCATAAATCAAGCAAATTTGTTTCATTCATGGAATCCAATGAGAGAATATTGTTTGCTGCTGTTACCGAGGGAACCGGAGTTCTTACTTCAGTGACGATGCCAATATCCTCAAGCATAGAGAGCAAAATGCACATCTACAAACAAAAGCCAGAAACGGTCCTTACAATGCATTCTTAAAATCTTGTCTTATGTAGACACAGTGAGAGGAGGTGATACTAACAAAATATGAAGGGTCCCTTTGTTGGTTTTTTTTTTTTCATCAATTGGTCATTTATTGCCTTGGGATGAATTGAAAAATTAAGTGGCATTATGTTTTGTTCGTGGTGGAATGGAGTTAATTTTCTTTATAGGAGTTCATGTGGTAACACTGCAATTAAAAAACAGTGTTTCAGCTACAGCTGGGTGGTGCTTGCACAGAATTGAGACTTCTCTGTTTCTCACTCTGCCCCTCAGCAGGGTAGGGAGGGGACACAGCCAGGGCAGCTGAACCCAACAGACCAAAGGGATACTCCGTACCATACAGTGTCATGCTTAGCATGTAATCTGGGGGCAGTTTCTCCAAAGTAGCTTTTGCCTGGGGGCTGGCTGAGCATCAGTCTGATGGTGGTGAGTGCTTTTGCATCATTTGTTACATTTTTTTCCCTTTTACATATCAAGTTGTCTTTATCTTGATTCACTAGAGTTTTTTTCCTCACTTGTGCCTGTCCAGTTTTCTCCCTCATCTTGCTGTAATGGGTTACCAAGCAAGTGGGTGAAGGCTTAGCTGCTGGCCAGAGTCAAACCCCAACCACATCATGACTAATTCCTCCAAACACCACCAACAGTAATCATAGGAAAATGAAGTTTGTAATGAAAGAGATGGGGTCAATGGCAGAAACACCTGAGGACACATCTTCATTACAAAGAACAGAAATAGCAAGGCAAAAGCACAGCCCTATGAGTCTCAGGCAAACAATCCACTAAAGTTCTTGCCAAAATAGACTCTTTATTGCTAACACTTTAAATTTAAATTGCAGGCTGATTCATGCTGACTACTCTTTATGTCTCCCACGGCTCCGAATGTGAAGGAGGATAGACAGTTCTGGTATTGGTGTAATCTCAGGACTAATCTACTTCCTCACTAATTCCTACAGTTAAGGAGCTTACTTATATATATCATACTGAATTGCACAGATCCTCTTTGCCTCACATCCCTCCCTTTTATTAGAGCCAGACAGCAGAATGCATATTTCCAAGCCCCAAACAAGACTCTGCAATGTACCTCCAGACTGACCTTCAGAGACACAATGTCTGGCAGGCAGGGCTGCACTAGGGAACCAAGACAGCAATAACTGGAGGGTTCTTTCCGTGGCTATACCCCTTAAATAAGGGGTTGGCAGAAGAGCACAGCATTTCCTCACTTGTTCATGGCACACTGAAATAAGGATCCTCTGAGGTAAGGACATCTGCTTTTTAAACATCTGGATGCACCTCCCACAGCCACAGATGAGCATGACAATCAAACATTCCCTGAATGTTTTCCTGAAGAGTGCTGTACTCCTAATGGGAACTGTAGGTTCTCGTCTCCTCACTCCTTTTGATATGGGCTTATGCGTAGAGCCCAAGCCCCACAAAAAGTAGCAAATCCCAAATCATATTCCTGTGTGAAGCTAGCATGTTGTATTACTCTTGTTCTCCATATATGCATAATTTTAAGTTTATCCACATGAATTTTTGCCATCCATTATTTTGACTTTTTGGCTTCATAAACTCTTTAAAATATTTTGAGAGTCGAGGGCATCCCCACAAATAACACTGCAGAATGGGAAGCTCCCTGAACAGATTTTACGACCAAGAAAGTTGGGGAAAAAAAAATACAGAACTTAGGGTTTTTCTTCACTCTCTATAGCAATTAGCATGATTTATGTCCAGACAGGATAGCTGTTAGCATAAGCCAGTAAATGGTAAACAGCTCTTTAGTGTGGCAAAAGCAAATGAAATATAGTCAGCCGCCTGTCCTGAAAAAGAGAATTGGTTTTGTGTGCTGAAGAAAACAGGTAGCCAAACTATGCAAAATGCCTGATAATCATCAAAAAGTGCAAAGACTCTGCATCTGGAGCAGACTGTGAGCAGTAAGACCAGCAAATGCAAATCAGAAAAGATCAAGGTCTGAAAGGACTCATTACCAACGTGATATTCCCTGCCTAGTCCTGTAACTAAGAATATTTAATACTGCAGGAAACCAGAGTACAAAAGTGAGAGGTGAGAACCTCATGACTCTACAGTGAGATTAAGGACCACCTCACCAACATGCAGAGGACCCAAGAGCACCAGAGAGTGCTCTGGGGGACCCCATGACTCCACACCAGGTCTGCACACAGTCCAGTCCAGCGTGAAGCACTGTGCTGACCCACCTGCATTCTTTCCTTGACTTCAGTTTCAACCCTGCAGGAAAGAGATGTGTGAAGCAACCATTGCACTAACCTGCCCAGATTTTCCCCTGGACCAAATAATCTCTCTGATGGGATATCAAAATCATGTGACACTTATAATTGCATAAAAGACTATAGAGTCACAAAGAGGCAAAATATATCACCTAAGCTACAGCAGAAATCTAAAAGGACATCAGAGCTATATTCAGCTCTTCCAAGAGTCAAACTTCTCTGACCTATATGAGAGTATGTACAATTTAATGGAGAAAACAAACCAGAAATTCTATCAGTACAGTCCTAACCATTTTTCTAAACTCTATGCAGAGGAATATTTTATGTGCTCCCAAGCATGAAATCTGGATTTTCATAGAAATAAATACTGACAGAAATTTCTGCTGAAACATCAACTAATAAAGTCCATTAGAAACACATTCATAAAAAAATTCAATACAGTAGAAAACCATTTCTGGATCTCTGCCTGCCAGAAAGCAGAGGCAGAAGCCCTTGCTTAATGGATCATTTTCTACTAACTATACTTTACATACCCAAACCAAGTTTGAAAGTTTGGATTTAACTGAAATATACTTAAATCAACAATGACAATCTCTATAAGAATGTGATGACAACCGCACTTTCTTCACAGTTTGAAAGTTTGGAAATTACTAACCCCCTCACAGTTAAACTGAACTCAGTGTCCCTTCACAATATGTACCTTCTGTTTGACTTTCTTTCTAGCCAAAAATTATACTGTCCAGGAGATAGCTTATTGACAGAAAAGAATAAAAATATGTATGTTTAAGTTGTGTAAGACTGTAATTAATCTAACAGTTTCAGCCTTATTTCTGTCACACTAAAAGGGTATCAATTTACAGTGTTATCATCATACACATATGTTGAGAACATTCTTAAAATATATCGGTTAATAACACATCATTTGCAAGGCTTATAATAGACTGGCTATGTTAAGTCTGTCTTCTTCCTGTTTTCTATACATCGAGTCAGATAATCCGTTAAATAGTAGTAAAAATTGCTGGGGGAAAAGTATGAACAAACCTAAACCTTTGTATAACTCTCTCAGAGCCAATTGTTTTGCAGTTGTATTACAGGGCAGAGCAACCAACATCATCTTCCTGGACTTACTCAAAGTGCTTGACACTGTCCTGCATGACATTCTTGTACCAAAATTGGAGAGACATGGATTTGATGGATGAACCACTTGGTGGACAATGAACTGGCTGGATGGCAAAGGGTTGTGGCCTGTCTCATTGTACAAGTGGATCCCAGTGACCAGTGGTGTCCCTCAAGGGTCGGTACTGGGGCTGATACTGTTCAGCACCTTTGTTGGTGACATGGACAGCAGGATCAAGTGTACCCTCAGCAAGTACAACACCAGGCTGGGTGGTGTGTTAGACCCAGGGAGGGAAGGGACACCAGAGGAAGCTTGACAGGCTGGGAAGATGGGCCAATGCAAACCTCATGAGGATCAACAAAGCCAAGTGCAAGTTCCTACACCCGGGTCATGGCAATCCCAGGCACACCAACAGGCTAGGCAGAGAAGTGGTTGAGAGCAGCCCTGTGGAGAAAGGGTAGGGGGTAATGGTTGATGGAAAAACTCAACATGATCCAGTAGTGTGCACTCACAGCCCAGAAAGCCAATGGGATCCTGGGTTGCATCAAAAGGAGCTTGGCCAGCAGGTCAAGGGAGGTGATTCTGCCCCTCTGCTCTGCTGTTGTGAGACCCCACCTGTAGTAGGACAAGGAGTAATGGGTTCAAACTGAAAGAGGGGAAATTTAGGTTAGACATTAGGAAGAAATTCTTTATTGTGAAGGTGGTGAGACATTGGAACAGGTTGCCCAAGAAGATTGTGGATGCCTCAACCCTGGCAGTGTTCAAGGTTGGATAAGTCAGATTGGATAAGGCCTTCAGCATCTTGGTCCAGTGGGAGGTAACCCTGACAATGGCATTGGGAATAGATGATCTTTAAGGTCCATTCCAACCCTTAACATTCTATGAATCTAAGTGCAGAAATTGTTCATTCAAATATTTTTGTTGCTAAGTGATAAAAGACAGGAAGCAGATAAAGATTCTGCTGTTGTTTAAAAAGAAATTTTCTCCAAACACAGGCTGACTAAACTTAAGCAGGAAGGAGGCTCAGACTGATGGTTTGAACTGTATTTGTGAAGAATGTATGTCTTGCTTATCCATGGACATTTTGCCTACAAGACCACAGATGAAAAGCAACCTCACATGGCATCTATAGACTAATCAAGTGATTAATAAAACAGCAGTCACCATAACCCACCCAAAGGACTGGTCCCACAGCACCGTCAGAAACTTAACCAAATTCCTTATTTCGGTGCCAGGGAGGTGTTGCTTGAAGAACCACAAACTCTCCCAGAACAGAGATACTGGACCACTTTTCAGTGAGAAAAAGTAGCTAAACTAACATACCAACATAAATTGGCCTTCAGTTATTATTACATTTTTATTGCATCTACAAGTATTCTGGTGAACTTGCAATAATTTTCTTTGCAAGCCTAAAGCTAGGGCCTTCTTTTACAATATTATCATATCACTGTCTTTCATTAGGGGCCTGTTTACTTTCGCAGGACTTGTCAAGAACATGTAACAGTACAAAATTTGGTTAGTAAATAATGGGCCCATTATTAAAGGCTAAAATATCAGAAATAATAATAACGTTGCAGTGGCAGTTAAGCATAGGAAGAATCTCAGCTTTCACCTCAATGATTTGGGTTTAAACCAGCTAGCTGCACAGAACTGAAAATCACCTGTGACTTACGTGTACTTGAATTTTATTATACACTGTGTAACTCTGTTTTCCTAAATCAAAGTTATTAGCGGTAACAGAAAAGAAATCAATATATTCAATTCAGTACACATCCTTGAGCATCTACTTTTTCCACTTGTATAGCCCTGCAAAGATATGCTATTTTTTTTTCCTTAAACACTCTCATGGATTGAGAATGTTTGCCAGTCTTCATGCAGGCTGACTTCTTTTAATCATGCTTTCTTTTAAGAATACTATTTACAAACCCACACTATTGTCCAAGTCTTCAACAGAATTAAAGCCAAATTAGTCCAATATGTAAGTCCTTAAAATTGCCTTGCTGGGTAAAACTGGAGCTGTGTAATAATTGTTGTCTCCCATTTTCATTGTGAGGTTGATTTAAGACAGCACTAAATTCCTTTGCACTGGCTGTAATGGCAGCAACATCCACTCAAAGCAGATACATTTGAGTGCACATGGAAAGACATACACACAATTGTTTTAAGCTATACACATTTTCCACTGCTGATTTTGGCTGCTTACCTTACCTAGTTTTAACTTCCTACATACATACTTTGAATGTATATACAGCAATCTTTAATCTACTTATATCCACAGAATCTCAGTGGTATTTGTGATACTAATTACATGTTCATCCTGTCAAATTACACATCATAACAGAAAATTAAATTTCTTTACCATAAAAAACGTTTGCACAAGTTAAACAAACGTCGTGTTCAGGAATATACTGCCAGAGATACATCCCATGATACTGGGGAGGAGGCCAAGGATGTGGGCAGGAAGCCAAGAAAGAAGGTGCCACTCCTCCCTGTGCCTCTTCTTCCTTTCCCCTCCCTTGACTAGTATGAGAAGAGCTGCTTCCTGAAATAAAGCTGGTGAAGAGGGAGAAGGTGAGCAGTGCAGACCTGAGACATCACAGCTTCTAGGAAAGCAGTCAGCAACAGCAGGAAGTCAAATTTCCTGGAAGCAATTTTTGAAAGCAGTTCTGGTGGAATTCCATAGTGTAAAGCTGGTGAGGAAGTTTCACATCTTTCTGGTTGCAGGCAGAGCTAGCAGTGTTTAGCACTTCTCATTTTAAGATCCTATTTTGAGCCACTTACACTTTTCACAAGCTCACTGTTTGGGCTGAAAAGCTCTATCCAAGCAGTTGTCTTGTAATTAAGCACACACACACACTCCCCCCTGTTTTTAACTGTTCAGGCGTTTCCAAGACTTGTATCTTGGGAGAGTATCTTTTTCTGTTTGCATTATAAAAATATCTCTCAAGAAAGTGGAATCTTTGGAAGTGTTTCTGTTCTACAGGGCACAGTAGCAAAATAATTATTTGTACTATAGGAGTATCTAGAGCCTTCAACTACAAATGAAGATCCACTGGCCTAAGGACTGTACAAATTACAAAAATACTGGAAAAAAATATCATAAAAGCACAATATGCAGGTCTCTACTGCATTCAACATTGTCAATCAAGCACAGAATTTAACATATGCAGATATTTTCTGACTACAAAATAAATTATTCACAAGGATTATTCATAAGTTATTTGATACTGCTAAGATACTTGGGGCTTGTTCGTCCAGACATGCACAGCAGAAAAGAATCCACTGGAAGTTTACCTGTCTGCAGTAAAGCCAGCTATGAGAGACCAAGAGATTAAAAGTGACTCAAAGCTGAGGTAATTAGAACTTCACGATCTCTCTAAAATAATTAAAGAGGCATTCTAAAACATTTTAAGTAAGTAGAAAATCATTAATTTATGATCAGCAAACATATGCAAGATTTACTGAATGAAAATACTAAACATAGTGACAAGGTTAGATATAGCCCTTCACTGACTGTATTCATGATTACCCATTTCCTTTAATAGGGATGCCAGAATTTGCCGGGGATGTTTGAATGTACAACCCCAAAAGAACAGTCATTCTAACTAATCCACTAGACTTAACACTTATTACAGTGTTGCCCACAAAAGAGAAATCTTAAAAACACAGATAGCTGTTTCCTGTCCTACACCTTAAACCCTCCGATACACTCTGTATTTTGAGCTGATCTGGTATTGCTTTCATTGTTCAGCTGCAGGCAGTCTTTGAATGCTAAGCATTATTGCTATCACCTTTAGCCCAGGAGTTCAAGTTGGACTTTTAGAAGGCTTATCAATTACATGAGTTTTTTATGAAGTACACACAGTTCTGCTGCTAGAAGAACGAACTCACTTTCAATTACTTTCTGAAAGAAAAGAAAGAAGTAATACTTCAGATTTCATCTGGTTTAATCTGAAGTAGATACAAACTCATGTCTGACTTGTCCTGAAGAGGATTCACATATTGCCAAGAGAGAAGAAAAGAGGTATGTATCCAACATCAATTTGCTTTTAAGTCTAGCTAGCAATCAAGAAAAAGAAGCATAAGAATAGGAAATTCCAGGATAGGTTTGGAGTCTTATTTCACACACATCACTTCCAGAGTTTCCACAGTCTCCCAATGATACTGTGGTGGGTTGACCTTGGCTGGATGCCAGGTGACCATCAAGCTGCTCTACCACTCCCTTTCCCAGACGGACAGGGGAGAGAAAATAAGATGGAAAACAACTCATAGGTTTAGATAAAGCAATTTACTAGAGCAAAAGCGAAAGTTTTTATCAGCACAAGCAAAAAAAAAATAAATATATTATTCTCTACTTCCCTTTAGCAAGTAATGTTCAGTCACTTCACAGGAAGCAGGGCTTCAGCACACATAGTAGCTGCTCCAGAAGACAAACATCGCAAACAATAAATGCTGCACCTTCCTCCTCCTTTCCTTAGCTTTTATATCTGAGCAGATGTCATGTGGTATGGAATATCCCTTTGGCTAATTTGGGTCAGCTGGCCTGGTTGTGTCCCTTCCCAGGATCTTGCTCACCCCCAGCCCCTTGATTTGGGCAATGCTGAGAGACAGCGCTGGTGCTGTGCCAGCTCTGCTCAGCAGTACCCAAAACTCTGGTGTGTTAGCAACACCTTTCCAGCTACCAATGTCTCCTGTGAGATAACCAGAGATGGGGAAAATGAAAAAAAATGCACACACACACATGCACAAATCCCCACAACAAAAAAACTCCAACCTAAACCAAATCTAAAAACCCCAAACAACCCCCAAACCAAGCATCACCACTCCTTCATGTCCTGCAAACAACCCACTCTGTGGTACAGATGGTGCTGACTTCATGTTTCCAACGAGTCATCACACCAGGTATGTATCTGCTCCAGATATGGGCTCCAGCTGAGTTATATTACAAAATTCTGTGCCAAAATAGATATATCTATCAGCTACCATACCTAAGGATAGATTAAATATATATATATGTAGTTGGGCTCACTTTTGTTCCTCCTAAGTATTTCTATGATATTTGAGGGACAAAAAGTGACACAGGATGAACCTGTATGTAGAGATTTACAAAACAAGCATAAAAAACTAGTTCTCCTGGAAGAGATAGATGCCTAAAGTCCCCTCCTAGTTAATGGGGTAAAACAGGTGCCTTGCAGAGTGATTAATTCTATCACAAGTCAAGCCTCTAAGGCAGACAGAATGATTCAGGTTTGGGGATAGGAAAAATTATCTCTATTACTTGTAGCGGGTGCCTAGGCGACTATTTTAAACTCAGTGACTACCTTTTCAGGTAGCTAAAATTAGGTAGATGAATTGCATCTGAGATGCATAATAAATATACCAACAAACAAGCTCATCAGGGAAATGCTATATAATCAAAAGGTTATTCAAAACTTCTCTGGAAAGATGAGTATAATTATCCAGGACTTAGAAATTGTCCCTGACACGAAAATATCCAAGCCCAAGCTTGCCTGTATCTTTTTTTCTTTTCTCCCACACATAGGATTAGGCATCATCTGAGATTTTTTAGTACAATATTTTCAGCAGAAATATATGCACATGCAGATTCAGTACAAAAATAATTATGCTAAGTATGCAGCATTTATGATGAAGTTAATTGTTGGGTTTTTTTTCCTTTGGAAAAGGAGATGATATAATACTCCTCCAGTGTAGGGGAGGAGGATTTATTTAAAACTAAAATCCCTTACAAAAATTATTTTTTGCTCATTTTTTAGTTATGTCTGTATATTGAAATGTGAGAACTCAATCATGTGAGTGCTGAATGACAATATGAAGAAATCTGTTTCCCATAGTATAACTATTTTTTAAAAACATCACTTTTCCTATAGCTAAGAAGGTGGATATTAATAAGTAGGCAGATAAGAAGGTGAATAAAGAAACAAGTATAAAATGAGCAATGCTAATACAAAATTAATTATTCATGTCAGAAGGGACCTCAGCAGGCTTTCTGATCCAACATCCTGATTCAAGCAGATAGGTAAATCTGCTTTAGCCAAGTGATCAGCATTCAAGCTTAGGTTGCTTAGGCTTTGTCCGGTTGGCTCTTGAAACATCCAGGAATGAGGATCCTATAGCTTCTCCAGGCAATCTCTTCAACTGCTTAATTACATTTACAGTGAACTTTTCTTTCCTGTAAGTCAAGCCAAAATATCTCCTCTCAATTAATGAGTCAACCTCCAGCCATTCATCTCAGCAAAAGAGCCTGCCGCAGTCTTCTCCATAACTTCCTTACAGACACAAGAAGGTGGCTGCTAGGTTCCCCCGAAGCCCTCTCTTTTCCAGGCTTAACAAATCCCATTTTTGAGCCTCTTCTCACAGAACAAGTACTCCTGCCACTGGTCATCGTGGAGGCCTCTGCTGAACTTGCTCCAATTTACCAATGTCTTTCCTGTACGGGGCTGTCCCCCACACCTGTGCATGGCAGTCTAGGCACAGTCTAATGAGCGCTGAGTAAAAGCGAACACACTTCTCTTTGTCTCTTGGCTGTGCTGCTATTAACGAAGCCCAGGACGCAGTTGGCTGCCAGGGCATCCTGCCAGCTCACGCTCAGGCTGCTGGCTACAGCGGCCTACAGGTCTGTGCCAGCAGAGCTGCTTGCCAGTGACTGCCCAGGATGTACCAATGGCTGGAGTTTGTCCATCCCAGGCTCAAGACTAAGTTATCTGCCTCATTTCACAAGGTCTCTGCCAGTTCTCTCATCAAGCCTGTGTAGGCTCATCTGAATGGCAGCCAGGCCTCTGAGTGCTTTGAGTGCACCTCTCCATTTGTTGTGATCTGCAAACTTGTTAACAATGCCTTGCATCTCCGCATCCATGTCACTGATGAAGAACTAAAAAAGTCAAGTACACCTCTGGTCTGATGTTTCACACAGTTTTTCATCCAGCTAGTAACACCACTCATGTGGGATGTAATGTCCCAAGCTGGATAAAACAATGCTGTGTCAGCCTGTGCCAAAGTCTTTCTTAAGTCCTTCACTGAAAGTTTTTGGGCAAACTGTAGAGATACCACACAGGAGAGAAGGTTCCTTCAGGAGTGACTAGTTACATGAGGTCAAATGAAAGCAGAGAGAGATCTTCCAACAGACACCACAGACAAATTCCAGGAAATAGCTGGGTTGCAAGCTAGGTTGTTAAACATGTTCATACTGCTCATTCCTTTTTTTGGATTACAGGTGGTAATGAATGTTGCTAATGATATGAAATTGAAATATTACAGAAAATGGTCAATTAGGGAGAACAGCAGAGGCTCTTGCAAGACTAAATGACTGGTCAATAAACAGCAGCCTGCATCTTGAATAGTGTGAGCAGGTCTGGCTCTCCTTTGTTAAACAGATACAGCAGAACTGGAAAGCCAGAGAAGAGCAACAGACACAATCAGAGGCAAGGAATGGCCCCCATGTCGAGAAAAAGGATGCATGCCAGAGCTCCTTGGTTCAGCAAAGACAGAATTGAGAGTATGAATGAGAAAACTCTGAAAGCCACCCACAGGAAGGGTGGATTAGGAACAAACAGGGACATCAGATGAAATGAGCAAGTGGTAAGTTCCACACAGACAAAAGGAAGAGGCTCTTTGTACATTGCTGAGCTGTTGAAGTCCTTGTGAAATGCTCCTGCAGTTGCTAAACACATACATGGTTTCAGGTGAGAAAAATGCACCAAGATTACTAAATGAACACACCAAACCACACTTTTTCTAGAAAGTGCCTGAGGCTGGCACTGTGCTAAAAAAGATAGGTACTGCACATTTTCCGTGTTAAGACCTTTTTCTCTGATCATTTATATTTGGCAAATTTTCGGGCAGGACAGTCAGATCCCATAGAGCTGTTCTCATCACAATAATCAATTAAAAAATAACTACATTAAAGGTAACCAACAACAGGTGTCTACTGCTGCTTGAGAGGCCTTTGTGTAATCCTGCCTGGAGTGCAAGTGAGAAGGTGGAGGAGTCTCTTGTAGGTCCTGTATTGTATCTGCTATACTGGAACCAGAAAAACTTGGGCTGTCTCAAATGGCATTAAGGATCTATGTTGAGGTAACTGAATTGAGCCCTCCATTCCTAGAACACAGTGAAACAAGAGAAAAACACCACATAAAGAGCTTAACGCAGGGAAAATTTATGTATTTTTCATGGAAAGCCATTGTTTTTGCAGTGCACACATGAATCGGAGAAACCAGAGCTTGCTACAGAAACAAGACATTTGTTTTTACTCCATGCTGTGGAGCTATGGAACAGGTTTAATGCATAACCAAAGCAGCACTGCAACCTCTCAGCAGCTGCAAGTTACATGAAATTTAAGCATTGAATTATGAAAAGCTGCAAAGGCTCAAAATGAAACCTTATTAACCAAATGTGATAAAAAAAACCACATGATCTCATGAAACAGAAGTCAAATTGAGCAATATGGATTTGGTAAAATAGAAAAAGTAACCCTGATACTGGGAAACAAGTTAATTTAACATCAGGACTATGCCAGTGATAAATTAGTCTATTGTAAGCAAGGAGACAGAACAATTTCTACGAAAAAAAAATTAGGCTTCTATCCCTCCTTTTTTAAAGGGTCTGACAGGAAATTTGAATATAGTTTTGGAAAGATCCCACAGAGTGATACAGTTTGCTAGATTATTTATTTAGAATTGCTTTTTATAGAAAACATGTTGCTTTAACAGAATAAGAATCTCTGTAAAATCAAGAATACTTAGAAAAATACTATTTCCTTTGCTTTCTAAGTTATTTTACTAAACCTCTGTAACTTAAAAATATCTACTTTTAAAGATCAAAGATCTATCATTTTGTTAAAACAAATTATTTTTCTCTTTCCTATTTAGACATGCAATAATAGCCAGCATAGAAGATCCATGACCTACCAACAAATGCTGGTTGTTGCAAGTACACCAAAAGGAAGCAAAAAATATTCCAAAACACTCTCTGACCCAAGAATCTAAGAAGTGGCCAGCAAATTACTCAGAATTACTGGCAGGTAGCAGTGGAATGTGGCCAGAGCACTCTCTGGGTGAACCGAAGTTGCTTCCTTCAGATGGGCTGGAGTTCAGGAGTGACAAGGCAAAGAGCCATTGGTCTGTCACATTAGACAAGCTCTCTGACTGCCACAATCACAGAATATTAAGCTCTATTTGAGTTGGTGGATGTGAACTGAACTCCTTCTGTACAAAAAATCCTTGACACGACTTCGCGTTCCATGCTTTACTTTTGTGTTCAGGTATAACTGCTTTTGAGTCACATATTGCAGGATGATGTATATAACTTTTTAAAAATCAAAATTAGGATAACATTTGAAATTAGGAGTGGATACCTAGAGACTAAGATCCAAACCAAGAAATCTGCAGGAAAACAAATGTAAATAATATGCATAATAATTAAAATTCTACTTTTACTTTGCACATTTAGGTTAGGTTACACGTACAGAGAGTACAAATAAACTGATGACACCATGTTATTGAGAATACAGATTTAAATTGGTAGTTGTAATACCAAAGGTTTCCTCAGAAGTGAGGTTTTTCTTGACTATTTGCATGAAGAATTTTTTTTTACTAAAAAGAATAATTCTCTGAGCAGAAAAGCAATGAGGCCCACATAAATTATGTAACAGATTGTAGAAAAACAGACTCTTCTTTTTTTCTCTTTAAAACTCCTGCTGTATGACAAAGCTTCTGGCTATCTGAGATAGCCCACATCCAGTACAAAGGAAGGCACAGTATTCACTGGGCATGAAAACTGTGCTGTCTGCTGTCGGTGAACCTGTGGCCTCTTGAACAAGATTGTAAGAGAGGTGCATCAGGATCAACAGAGGTGCACAATCTGCTTCCTGCTCTGTTCTGTCTTACTCATGCATTCATCAACATCTGCCAGCTGATAAACGACGGTCAGCTGGATCTAAACTGCTGGACTGAAAATAAAACACCATTTCATTATCAGCACTCTGAATTATCCTGTTTACAATGGAACTCTCCTCTTACCCACAGCAGATATCTCAGTATAAATAAAGATAAATCATTTATCGAAGTGATACTACAGTGATTTTCACAGCTATGGAATTTGTACTGTATGAATTATCTCTTATGGAACTAAAATTTTCCCTTCTACCGTTTAAAGTATGAAATCAGGTACATCAAAAGACATGTACGCAAGATGATGTACAGCAAAGATGAGTAGATGCAATGATGTTTTATCCTAAATCGAGGCTTTACAAATGCCTGTGTACATGTTTTGCAAAGCATTTACAGATTTGCAGTATTATTATTTTTCTTAACCGAACACAATTTGCAATGCAACACCACAGCGTTCTGCTTCAAAACACTTTCCTTTTTTTATTGTGACTTGGTTAAGAAAAAGATAAAACAAAACACAGGTATTTTATCATGCTTATTGTTTGCTTATTGGCATTAACAGTGCTTCCTTATACTTTACAGCCACAAGCCTTGAGATCAGCTGGATAGGCAGACTACCTTGAAGAGAAAGGAGAATTTCAGCAAAGTCCATACAAAAATTGCTATACTGGAAGAAGGATGAGTGATTTTTAAATATCTTCTTTAACACTGACCTTCAAAAGCAGCACAAAGCAGCTATTTTAGAAAAATATAAATACCACAATATACTGCAAATTGTGCAAAAGCCTTCTGAAGAAATTCTTCCCCATATATAAGATTTTACTGTAAAACTTACTACATATTTTATTTTAAAGAGTGAATTCTGTGATTCTATGAACTGACAAAATATCTCACAAGTTTAGAAATCCTTCATATAATGTATATATATTTTTAAATGCCCTTTGTCTGAAAATGTGCACCTACAGGGAGCAGCAGTTTTCCCAGACCATTTCCAGTTTTTCTCCAATAGAGACAGGTTTTGTTATGTGCAGAGTTGAAACTCGTACAAATATTATCTGAACTTCATCCGCATATTTCTGCATTGATTCTAAACTGCGCATTATATTTACAGCACACGATGATCACAGAAACATCGTTGTACATGGCCGTAAGAGTAAAGCTTACGTCCAACGTGAATAACAGCAACTGGCTCTCATGGAAATCAGTGTTATTAGACCTCAAGAAAAACAACACATGGCTCAACTAATTAATATGTATTGGCAAAGATCAGGAGAATATTAATGAAGACTAGGATTTCAACACTTATAATCTCAATTTCTTCGAAAGATATGAAGATAAAAACATTACTGGACAGAAATCCATATCCTTCTGTATCTGACATTGTACTTTAATAATTTAAAGGAAGTGCTTACTGAGTAAATTTTGGGTGAAAATCAAGCAGTCCAGAGACTGCAGAACTGTAAAGGAGTCCACCTGGGGAGCTTGTCATGTCCAGTTGGAAACCATATGCCAAATAAACCATTTACTGGAGTAACACAGCACTTATTACTGCTGTGAGCTGACTTGTGCTTAGTGTGGTCAACAGATTGTCACAAGACAGAGAGAAGTAATGAAATTACTAGTGACAGCAGCCAGTCTTTTTTGAACATTGCTAACAAGACCAGGCAGAGAGCAGGACTGATTAAGTCAACAAACAAGGCAAGATTTCCACCAGAGCTGACACACAGAGGCACAGAAAAGTGCCTCCCTACTGAGGACGGAGCTGAAGAAGGATGCTGTTGGGAAATGCAGCATCTGAAATCAATTCATAGACTGTTAGCCAGAGATTGAAAGACAAATCAGAGAAGGAATAGAAGCCATAGAAGATGACCTTGTCACATTGACTCATATCCTTTCTCTGCAAAGGATCCATAGACACTGAAGTAGGAGAAAATCACTGAAGAATGGGGATTTGTCTCTGTGCCTCCAACAGTGAATAAGATACACTTTCACAAAAGCTTTGAGACTTATTTCAATTCCAAAATGTTCAATATGCTAAATATTTTCTCAGGGAAATGCTGAGCTGTGATATGTTGTGTAGACAGGCCCAATTTCCATTCACTATGCAGTGAGAGCCCCATTTACATTTACTAAAAGCATGATAGTTTTCATGTATTCATCTTGAAGAAATATTTAATCTCTAAGTATCTTCTCAATAGAAATAATTAACAACTGCAAAGTCTAGAGCTTTGATTTAACCTTTTTGAAACATTTAGCACTTGTACACAGTTGCAAGGCAGATCTGGTGAAATGCAGTATTCAGTAATGCTATTTCAGCTGGCTACATGGAATCACTTTTCTAGCTTGCTTAGTGCAATGCTGGTATTTCCCTTTCCTTTCCTCTATCACTAAGACTGATAAAAAGAAATAATTTTCTTTATCCACCTTCTTTCACTCCCTGGGGATACAGATGAATCATGTAATTTGCACAAAAATCCATTTCCAAGGTACCTTAAAAGGAAAGAAGCTTGTCTGGGAAAGAAATATTTTCTGCTTTTTGGGATTTTAGTTACCACAAAATGATACTTCTGTCCTGTAGATGGAATGAAATGAAATCCACTAGTTATTTATTTTACTCTTTACAAGAAATAATTTCCTGGTTTTAGAAAGGTTTTTCTATTATTACTCCATTGTATTTATAGAGCTTGTTTGTGTTTGTTAGCTTCTTTGTTTTATTTCCCTTTCCTCTTTGTCTGGGCATAAATGCAATCCTTTCTGCTTTTGACAATTGACAATTTAATTAATTGACAATTCCTTATTCTGTGGCTATGTCATGTTCTGTCTGCTACAAACCTGTGATTGTGAACTGCAGTTGTATTTTTACCTTTTCATTATTTAGATGCATCAATGTCAACAATTTGCTTCATGAAGAAGTCCATTACCACACTGTAAGCTAGTAGTCCCTAATCAGTTGCACAACACCCTTTTACTATCTCTCTTGTCCTGGTTCTGTTTGTGAATCATGCCTCTCCCTCAAATCTGATAAATTTTCCTTCTCTCCTAAGATTACACAAACATTTTAAAGTTATCCTTAACACAAAGGGTTAATTTGATCTTTTTTAATGAGTCATTTGTCAGATACTTCACAGAGACAAGAAAGATCCTCAAAGGCTTTCAGATAAAATTTCCTTGTAAGGTTTTCACCAGTGGGGATGACCAAGCCTATTTATATCTTCACCACAACAAGCTGATCTACAATGTCCCAAGTCCCTGCAGTGTGGAGATTTGGGGCTGCCTTTTAGATCTGCTTCACAGCATCACTATGATGTCATTTGCTTTTCATTTCAACAAGATTGCTTAAACATAGGTCTGCCTATCATATCTTCTTTATTTTTTTTTTCAGATGTGATGCTTACCTCTGCAATCCTCCCTCATTTATTTCAGAATAGTTCTGAAGTATTGAGAACATTCACTGCTTTTCTAAATGCCTCGTTACTTCATTATGCCTCTCTCTAATTAAAAGATTTTGTTTACCTTATTCAAAGGCCCATGTGCATTTGCCTTTCCTATAAATCTTTCCACAGAATTCTCCTCAACATTTTAGCTCTAGCAATTAATGCCTCTCCCTTCACTTTTGCACCTTTTTCTACATGGGTTCTCTTTATCCATAAGCTCACCTAACATCTGTGATATCATCTTACATCTTTAAGTAAAATCACATCCAGTGACAAGACATGAAGTGATTTCTAAAAAAAGTGAAGTATTAATACAATTTGTATTTATCCCAAGAAATAAATTTCAGCCTGATTAAAATTCGTTCAGAGCCTGTCTAATTTTTCTCCTGTGAAACTCAAAGGCAAGAACCATGCCGTTAATTTCATTCAGAATGGCATAAGCAAGGTACAAAATAATTTCTGGTTTGACTTTAGTATTCTTTTTCCAAAACATTTCACTGGTATTATATGCAGTAGTATGATGGTTCTTTGCCGGTGGGTGGCTTTAAAATTACTTTGGCATTACTCTCTTATTTTCTGACTACAAGTGGGTAAGAGAATACATGATATCCATGTCTTATATAACTATAGATACTTTTTATAGGCGAACAACTTTTTTACACTTAGCATAAATTTTATCCATAAGCTATGGTTCAAGAAAAACAGACATGATGTCCTACTTATGTTAAAATCCACTTGAGCATTGCTTATTAGTGCAAGCATAAACAAATATTTCAGGAAGGCATTGCATTAAAAAACTAACTTCAAAATAAATCAGTGCTATGGATCTCAATATAGGCAGCATTATCAAACATATTTAAAGGGCAGTCTCTCACATACAATTGATAGCAATGATCCCTTCCAGAGGCATATGCAAAAGGGGAGACGGAAAGAAAAGAAAAAAAATAAAAAATCTTTTTTTGGACATAATCTCAATTGAAGTAGGGTATGTCAGAGATTTTGCCTTCATTTTCTACTTTGTGTAACTCCAAGTCTCTTTACTGCCCTTGTCCAAACTCCAATGAACATTAAGTTTTGATTTCTGCATAATTTCCTATTTCTATGCAAATTCTCAAATAATCAGATACATAATTTGCTTCTCTGATGTACATCATGTTCTCTTTCCAGCAAACCCCTAAAATTTGCTTCACTAAGCTAATTTGAATAAATTTGTATTTCAGCCTTTTCCAAAACCATCTATGAATTTATTCCATGAGATTAGAAATCCTCTGCTCAGTGCATAACATCCTACACTGGTTCTGCTAGAGAATAAAAATCTTATGAAATTACAGGTAAAAATAAAAATGTGAGCACATGATAATGTTACACACAAAGTTTCTTTCTTAATAATGCTGAATTTAAGACTCTGACAAAGCAATTTGAACTGCAGGTCCACAGTACACGTACTCTAGTGATTTAATTTTTTACAAATTAAAATAATAACTCACTAATCACTGCTGAAGGCTAAACAACTTTTTCTTCTGTTTTCCTTTTCATATCCACTTACTTCATCTTTCCTTCCCCCAGTTTTAATTTCCCTGCTCTCTTGCTGCCTGATGCTGAAGGCACACGTTCTCACTCACTACAGAGAAGGTACCTATCAACCTCCATTTGCAAGGGTGGCTCAGAGCTTTGATTTAATGCAGTAATGATTACAATGCTGTAACTCGAAGCACCGTGAGGCAGGCAGCTGACAAGCTGAAGTATGTTGACATCGAGAGAATTACTTGAGCGCTGGTTAAGCTTTTACGTCTACAAGGCCATGGTAAGAATCACCTCTAAACAACAGGAGGTTATGACACTTCAGGCAGATAAAGTAATAATTTTCTTTAGCTGCAGTGCAAACAGCACTTACACTAGGCACTGATTTTTACTGTTCACATGCAGAATAAACTTTACCTGCTTTTCTGCAGGTAGATGTAAAAATAATGTAAAAAGAAGAATGCTTAAATCTACACTTTGAGACACAAGTGAAAAATATTCTTGAATACTTCTGCCCTAAGACACTGAAAACCCAGTGTCCAAAAAAAAATACATCTCAAGTGAAAACTGGTGAGGGACTGACACGACACATGGACACACAGGGACAGGCCACAGACAAAGCGAAAAAAATACTGGAACTTCAAAAGATTGGCCATATGTATTGCATCCACGGATGTAAATGATGGACCCACAATTATTCATGAATTACCACAAGTCTCTTTTCTGCAAATCAAAAATACACCTTAAAGTTTGGCACAATTCTAACAAGCAAAAAGCAAGTATCATCAGATATTTAGCATATCTTAAGAATAATTTGCTTTATGCATATTTCTGCACCAGTGTGAGGAGAGATGTAGCTACAAATGCTGGACAAAATCGTTCCTATCACAAGAGTAGCCAAACTGGGATCTTTAAACTGCCTCTTACTTGGATACTACACAGGCATGCAAGATACAGCCAAATTCTCTCCCAGGAAATTTGGCAAGCATATCAAGGAAATTCCAAAAGCAAAATGAAAAATTTCCCAGCAATCATGTTTCCTTTATTACAAAAGCAATTTTTAGGTTCTGTACCACTGTGCCAGATGGTAACTGGACTAGACGAATGGTGTTACAAAGGCATCTCATTCCCATAACATTAAAATTCCAGTGGATATACTGGAAGTTTACCTCCAGTTCATTTTTGAATTATTTTTTAATTAATTTTGAATTAATTTTGAATTATTTTTGAATTAATTTTGAATTTTCTTTCAGGTGAGAGGCTCAAAACAGATGAAGAAACAGATGAAGAAACATCATTTATGATGACATACAGAAGAAAGAGTGATGTAGGATGTTCTAGGAAGATGAAGAAGGGGAAACACAACTATTATCTAAATAAAATGATAAATGGAAGATTTTGCTAGCAGTATTTTTTAAACTCTTGTGTAGGTGACTCAGTAAGGACCCTAACTGATATGGTTACTTTGCATCAATTTCTGACTGATAATTTAAAAAAAGCAGTACTCTGACAGATGATGCGGATTTAAAATTGACAATCCTAGTAAAGAAGCTGCAGATTTACAACTGCACTGCTGAAGGCAGAAGAATAGCATTAAAAATCCAAATTTTCAATTCACAAGCTCAATCCTGAACCATATGTGTGTACAGAAGGTCACAGTCACACTCATTCATTTCAAAGGGGAGGGGGATGAGAAAAAAAAGGAATATTAAGAGTAACATTCTTTCAATTTCATATATTCTGTTAATTTAAATGTCAGCATGTTATTTTGAAGCTTCCACATAAAGAATACCTGTTGTAGGGTGTGCATTTTAGCACAAAATAAAACTGTCTCTCAAAGTCAATTATTTTGAATAAGAACTACTATTTCAGCTTTTCATTTGGCATATATTTACAGAATATAAAAACAGAAACAAATTGGGTGGATGCAGATTCTTTTGCCCCCTTTAGACAGGATATTGTGGCAAAAAACAGTGAACTAAAGCATACTGTTCCTCTGGCTTTGCCACCTAAGCTGACATTTTCAGTATGCATATGCAGTACTAGTAGGATAAAAGAATCACACATGCACCATTAATTCATAAAAGCATCACTGAAAAAAAAGAGAAGTGGAAAAAGGAGGGAAATTGTTTCAAAGCAGTTGATGGTCCCAGCCTGATTACAATTTGGCAGGGATTCCCTCCCCAGTTCTACATCAGTTATGCAATAAATTTGCATTATTTCAGCCAACCACGTCAGTCTGTCAAGAAACAGATGCCCCTCTTTTCAATTACTTCCACTGATTTTGAGTAACTTTGAGAAAAAAATATTTTGAAAGTCTGGGTACTTACAGTAAAAGACTGCTGGGGGAGAAAAAGAAAAACTCAACCACAACTTTTTTCTCCTGTTTTGACCAGAGGAAAAATTTCTCAGCCATATAAATGCTGGTACAGCAGGACTCTGTTGGGAAGCCCAGCATGGCCATCATCCACAGTGTGCAACAGGTTTCACTCAATGTTCAGGCTTCATTTGGTTGTCTGTTCTTTTCTTACATTAATTTGTCTACTTCTTCAACTACCAACCTCCATGGCAACATTCAGCAATACCACAAGGATGGCTTGCTAAGTGGAAGAGATTCTAGTATGACTTAGAGCAGAATGTTTACATCCTGTTTTCACATAGTCAGATTTCCTTCTGATCATGGCCATAGCCACTATGTTTAATATCATGAATAAATTAAAAGTCATGGACCTATACACTTTTAAAAAATATATACATTTAGAGCATACTATTAAGCCTTTGCTCTCTCCTTCCAGGTTTTCCTTTTAACAATATAAATTAAAAAGTAAAATTAGCTCTGCAGTTCTTTACAAATATGTACTCTAGATAATTAGTTTTCCAAAATAAGATCTCCCATTGATATTATTTGAATTTATTGCTTGGTAAATGTATCTTTATTTTTAAAATATATCTAAAATGCATTAATTTAAATAAATGTATATTTAAATTGTGTGTGATTATAGATTTGTTGCTATAATAATTGTAAAAAGAAAATTAAACTTAGTACAGTTGATCGGCCTATTTTATACACTATTTGAGGAAAAAAAGCATTTTCCAAGATCATTAGCATCCAAAATTTGTCAAATACTGTGATAATGAACAACTTCCCTATGAACAAGTGCTGAGAGAATTGGTGTGGTTCAGCCCAGAGAGCAGAAGGCTCAAAGAAAGCTTTACTGCAGCCATCCATTATTGAAAAGAGGCTATGATAAAGAGGGAGGTAGGCCTTTCAGCAATGTCTGTAGTGATTGAAGAAAGGCAACAGTTTTAAAAGGAAGGAGGGCAGATTTAGATTAGATAGTAGGAAGAAGTTCTTTACTGTGAGGGTGGTGAGGCACTGGAATAGATTGTCCAGCAAAGCTGTGGATGCCCCTTCCCTCTAAATGTTCAAGGCCAAGTTGGATGAAGCTCTGAGCAAGGTGTCCTTGCCCCTGGCAGGAGATTGGAACTGGATGACCTTTAAGGTCCCCTTCAACCCAAACCATCCTATGATTCTATGAAAATGTGACCCTGTTCCTTCTCTGAGCTGTAACCTCTGCCATACAAGAAACCCAAATTATGGACTTGCAGCTTTTCACAAGGGCAAGTATTTTTCCAAGTATTTATCCTGAACATATACCTCAGCGCACAACAGTTTTTGAATTATATTCATACCTTCAGGTAGCAGACAAGCACTCTAACCTTTGCCCTCTCTAGTAATTTTTTTTCTTAAAATTGAAAATTGAACAGCCCATGCTTTAGTTTCAAGAACTAGCTCTCTCATTCCAGCTCCTGTATTTTAGTTGAGACAAGGTATGGGAAGAAGGCAGCTGTTTCCACTCGTCTCGGCATATAAGAATTTCATCACCGTACAAAGCTAATCATTGCTACTGATGGCTCTCTGCCACCTTCGATTATCTGGTCATTCCAATACTCCAGTGGAAGTACTTTATATGCTGAATAGGCTGAATCTAGAATGCACTCTTTTAGAACTAGCCACATCTCAAACCAAATACCAAATGAATGCCACACCTAGCCTCATGGTCACAGAGCAGTACTAAGAAAGCCACAACAGAAAACGAGAGTTTTCTAATTTGATGCATATCCAAGCTCTTGAATTACCAAGGAAAAAGAAAAAAAGTAGGTAACAAAAGAAAAGGAAACAGAAGGTGAAAATATATTGCTTTCCAAAAGACAAAGGAGACAAAAGGAGGCGGTATATCTAGAGGGACTGCTTAGGATCTGAGGATTTCTTATAATGCTCTTTCTCAAGCCTGGGGGCATGTGAGGGAAGCCTGCTTCAAGTATTTCAGATTGCAGATTTCTTGAGTTTTATTTACGTGTTTTTCAGGAAGCAGATTCCCCACATGGTCTTGTGCTTCTCCCATGAATAGTCTAAAACACAGTCAGCCTAGTTAATGCCATGATGATTTTGCTTTTTCATATACTTTTCTCATATCCCCCTTTCATACATACTTTTAGGCAACTTTTATGTATCCCAAGTGCTTTTAGCCCACATACTTGTAATTCTCTAAGTTTGATAACTAGCTTAGACCCAAAGATCTGTTAAGCCAAGAGACTAAACATCTTTGAAACTTCATATTTAAGGCATCATAGTGACATGGGATCCTCCAGGACAGCCCACCTTGCCACACCCCATGAAACAGGTATGACAACAGCAACCCTCCAAACCTCATTCTCCCTGTGTCACAGGGAATGCAGTGGCAATGCCGAAGTAACTCTCAAGTATGAGACAACAGCTAAAGGGTGGGAGACAAAAAACGTTGACAAAGGACTGAAGAAATTCTCTTCACTAGCCCAGCACAACACTCCACATTCTGCCACAAGTAGAACACTACCAGTTTTAGCATGAGAGCTTTTGGAGACACTGCTGATGAAAAGGATAAGCAAACAAAATTTTAAAAAAAGTAATCAATCCATAACAACAAGAGACATACATTAAGTAAGTTGCTTCAAAGAACTCTCTGGACAGTCAGAAAAATTATACAGAATAAGAACACAAAAAGGAGCATGCAGAATCACCCACAAGAAATATCTGGCAGCAAGAATGGTTTTCCTAATGAGTTACTCTATATGAACATGAATAAAACACAGAAGAGAAACAGGAAGGACTGTTAGCGGTAGTTCACCAGCTAGCAAATCACACCAGAATTATGCTTAAAAATGTACTGTGGTACGTCTGTTCAGCTTATATGGGAGGAAAGGGAAGGCACTCAGAGCTGAAATACATCCAGAAGAACACAGAATTTTCCCAGACCTTTTCAAGAATTACAAGAAATTTGAACCTAACTCCAAAAACAGAATGAGAAGTCTCACTTCTGTTTCTGTCTAAAGCTCAAACTTTCGGCTCCACTAAAGCTTTCCCCTGTTTAAGGAAAAGCTTTTCCCTAGGTTTGAGGCATACTGCAAATATTCACTATTCCAGATACCTTTCTACGCTTGCCACTCCTATACTCAGAAGTGCTTTAATTTTCACAGAATCACAGAATGAGCTGAGTTGGAAGGGACCCACAGAGATCATCAAGTCCAACTCCCACAAGCCATCCTGATTTTTGATTTATATCACACTAATTCTTTCAACAGGTAAGAGTATGGGGGGAAGCTGGGCTGACCATGATGTTATGGATATTGTAATTCTAACATCTATATCATTCAGACTTCCGTGATGATTCTGAAAACAATATTCAGCACAAGTGAGCTGCATATTATATAGTGCTTACTCAAGATCAGCTAATTTTCATTCTGTTTTTCTTTTTAACTATTTCCTTATAATTCATACATCAACAAGCTTAAGGCCATTTTAACACAGGCTCTAAAAATAATACTTGGTATGGATACATATTGAAGTACTTCATTGCAAATTATTCCAAGCACACATTAATCACATGCAAAGGTTGTTCAAATATATTCTTTGTTCGGTGACTGCCCTTGTCCCAAAAGCGAATGATCAATAAAAGAGTCAAAACCTTGACCACAAAACATCCACATCGTAACACTAAATCAACAGTAATTCAACCCACTTTGCATACATTCATTTATTCAAAATCTTGCTTGCATAACTTAATGACTTCACATTTTTAGTATCTTCCTCTAAAAAAGCACTCAACATCACAGCAGCCCTGCCAAAGTACACACTGAGATTATGCACTAGACTGTGACTTAGAGGAATGGGAACATGATGAATGAAGATTTTGAAGGCACAAGAAAGAGGAATAAAAGCAAGGCATGGGGTTTTGGAAAATGGGCCAGGAGTTGCCAGGAGTCCCTTGGTGAGGGATGATCTGCCAGGCAATCTTGAGAAAGCAACTTAGTGTCACTTGTCTGAGCCAAATCTCAAAGCGAGAAAACTCACATTGTACCTGTTTTTTTTCTTACAAGGCCTAGGAAGGGCTCTTTTCTTCTTATGAGCTCACCAACTTGCTCCAAGGCAGCTTCCCATATTCTGTGGGACCAAATCTCCTAGGCTCTTCAGAAGGAAAACTTTTCATCTTTTAGTTGCGCTGACTCTGCTGAGGACCTACCCAGCTTCCCACAGAAAGCACTAATCATCAACAGAGGGAGAAGTTTGAAAGGTTACCCAAAAGAAGGGTAGGGCACTGTGTAACAACAACCAAAAAAATTTACAAGCCAGTCTAAGCTGATCATAGGATAAAGCTTAGATACCAAATTCCAGTGTGTCCTGTTTACTGAAAGAGCACAACAGTGATAATGATAATTCCATTTTTTAAATCTTAAATGTCAAGGAATTTAAGTTCTGCTTATCATGCACTATTCACAGCCTCCTTAACTACAGGAGCATAAGATACTGTGGCTTTTAAACTAAATGGTATCTGCCATTTTAGAAATATTTCAGGTGCTATTTGGGAAGATAACATTTCTATGGCAAATGAAGAAATAGCAATACTATTTAAAGTCAACTTAGTAAAGCAGTTATCACTGCCAAATAGACTACCAATTTTGTTACTAAAGAGGGAAGGACAAGTAGTCCAAACTCATATCCACATATAAGATTAAGGACAAAAGTTTTAAATTTAGAAATGTTTTATAATGCACTTTGAATACTAATAAAATACAGCAAAATTTATAACAAAAATCATTGCCCAAACATAACAAAAACTCAAGAAATATCAGGATACTGATTCACTGCGCTTGAAAGCTTCCATGTACTGCTCTTATAACATACTTTTTCCTCTGCTTGTTAAAGCCAAATCTGTCTCCTCTACCTTGGGAAGGAAGGCAGTGGATAAAAAATCAAGTGTCACTCCATCCTTGGTGACTACTCTTCAAGGGCCTGGAATTTCAAAGCATACATTTGAGAAGAGTGTCAGATAGGTTTGTTGTTTGGAGTGTGAAAATGTAGACAGGAAACAGAATTTTTCCAGCCTAAATCTATATTTTTTTTTTCAAATAGCAAAATATAAAAAAACTTCATAATATCAGTAAGTTCTGGATAACTTTTTTGTTTGTTTGTATTTTTGATACACAGAAGTCAGTAAAATGTTCCAACATTCTAGACTAGGACTTTGCTGTAAAAACCTGTATCATGCTTTCCATAATATGGTGTTGCGTGGGAGGTGAAAGCACAATACATGTTTTAGGCTGTGCTGCTGCTCTGTGGCAGCTGGCAATATTCTGTGTGAAATGCCCAGTGCTGGGCAGTCAGTATAACTGGCTGCAATGCCTTTTTGAAGACTCACTGTCTACCCTTCTCTAACCCAACCACACAAAGTTTGACGGGTTCCAAGCATTCTGGTTTTATGCACCCAGAAGGGGGGAATGAATTCTTGGCAGATGATACCTATCTCTGGGGTTGGCTACTGGCAGAAATTAAATCAAAAGCAAACTCGGTTACAATCAGAATGAATCACAAGACTTCTCTTCCCTGAGTTTCCTTCTGACTACAGGCCATGACATCCTGAAGCTATGTTCACTGAACAGATGCTACTCAACGTCCTGATATTCCAAGTGTAGGCAATGTGGGCAGTATCTTAATTTTTCTCTTTTTACTGGAAGTATTAACACCTCAAATGTGTAACATTGAGAGGTTTACACAAATAGAGTGGTGTCTGTAATTTTCTAATTATATCCAGCACACATCACCTTATGAGATATTAACTCTTAAGAAATGTCTCCCAAAGATCCAACTATCTACTTAGATTTCACATCACAGATTGAAATAGGGGAGAAGCATGGTTACTTCCAGAAAGGTACTCTGTCTAAATTAAATACTGCCTCCAAGGAAAAACAGAAAAGCTTTGTAAATCTACAATTCCACTATTTGGAAATAAAAAACAAACCAAAAACAAAACCAGCACAAAATCAAACACCAAAAAGAAAACACACACACAAAAAAAATCCTGAACCAAACAGAAACAAAAAAAAATCAAAACCAAACACCTCCATCCTCTATAAACCATATCAAAGTTAAAAATAGCTAAACTGCATGCTAAACAAGTTTTATTTTTCCTGTTTTGTATAAGCCAAGACAATTAAAATAGTTATTTCTGACTTCTGTTTAAAAAGAGATAAAAAGATTTAAAAAACAATCTTCAAAACTTAATTTTATATGGCAATATTGTCCAACAAAACCTCATGGAAATCAAACATATACTGTAATTGTCAATTATGACTTTTGAAACAGAAAGAAATGATGCTGTGAACTAGATCCTGTGAAGTAATTTGTACAGACAATATTCTTACCTAATGGCCTGTAAAACTCTTAACATTCTATTTTTTTTAATTTTACCTTGAACTGCAGGAAGGATAGCTCTGAAAACACTTAAGTAAACTAATAGGAAACAAAGCTGTTTTGCTAAGACAGTCCTTCCCTAAAAATGTCTTTTCTATAACACAGACAGGTTGTTAAAGGTATTAAGTCACATTATGAATAAAGC
Organism: Promerops cafer; assembly: GCA_013398275.1. Lineage (NCBI taxonomy): Eukaryota > Metazoa > Chordata > Aves > Passeriformes > Nectariniidae > Promerops > Promerops cafer. The sequence continues at coordinate 348,829 of VZSE01011625.1, read as the reverse complement.
TATTTCCCCCTTAAATCAAATTGATCAGATTATGAAATTACCAGGAATAATCCAATAACTTATTTTCAACAAAGAATATAACTATTACTTCAAACTGTACTTTGTAATGCCTATTAATGATGAAATATTGTCACAGTGGCATATAACCCACAAGCTTCCAGCTTTTAATCAGACCTTTGACTTTCAGGAAAACTGCTAATCCTGCACCACCGCCTCATTTTCTTCCCCATTTGGCTGCCAGCAGAGGATGCAATTTCTATTGGAAGACCCATACTTTTATGATAGGCAAGTCTTTTGCTGTATGCACACTGCACTTCAAGCATGATTCAGAGTCTACACATGTATCAAAATTCTCCCATCACGTTTGTACTGGCAACACCAGGCTGCACTGCCCAGAGAAACCAGTGGGCACTTCTGGGTCTGGCAACCACACAACTTTAACCAAGAATTTTAACCTCCTTAATCATGAAGGCAAAAAGAGAAAATATCCTCTTAAGGTGCTTAAGAGATCATCATCCTAATGTGCTTAACCTTGATGCAAAAATAAGCAGCTTCCATGCTCCTAATGAAATAATTTTTTAGATCAATATGCACATCAGCTGAGGCCGGATATTTGTTTTTGATAAATGTCTCATACTCTAGTGACATTTATCTGGCAGCATCATTATCCACAGTAGCATCTTTATCAAGCAGGAATCTTTATGTTGTTACAATATTCTTTTTTGCTGGTCAGCATTTTTTGTGATAGCCATCACAAAGACTACATCCTGCTAATTTTATATCCTTGGAATTTAACTGTTTGTTAAGGGGTTGTTTTAATTTAGATGGAGAAGAATAAAAGATGCCAATAGCTAAAAAGACATCAGAGCTGAGGTGAGAGGACGCTCAAAGTAAAATACTGAGAGAAGAGGTGTTATGTTAGCCAAACCCAGACTTTTCCCTTTTTATAAGACCACTTCAATAATAAGGACATATTTAACTTAGGAAAGGGTTTCAAGTATCGAGAATACTTTATTACTTAATTACTTGATTTTCTCACAATCCAGCAAACACAGTGCAGCAAAGAGGAAGCATAATTTGGGAACTCTTTACTAAATCCATCCGAAAGTTTAACTTCTTCAGAGTCTGTTCTCTTCGGCTCGTGATTATTAATATCATCATGAGTACCTCCTTTTCAGTTTCACACTCACTAAGAAAATCTGAATCCAGTTTGAATAGAGATTGAATTTTTCTAAACTGACTTATTTTTCTCTTCTTGGGGAAACTGTTTCTTGACTTTGTTCCTGGTATCAGCAGTCACTCAAGAACAAACATAAAAGCTATTTAAAACTCTAAAGAAGTAACACTCTCTTACAAGGGCAAAGTATAAATGGACATGTTCACAACATCACCTAGAAAGACACACTGTTCAGGAACTGTTTTCATTTGTTCTTGCAATGAGTTGCAGGACTTTGCAAGATTTCAGGTTTATTTAGCTATACCCTTAAGTGAAACCCCTGAATATGGAAAATGCTTTATCACAACACAGCTTTGAAGGAAAAAAATTAAATGTTTTTTTTTTCTCCTCCATAAAAACAAACCTCTCAAGAAAATCCCCAAGAATTGCCTACTTGACGTCCATGGTGTTGCCAGGAGCTGAAAAATTCCCAAATAAATGAGAAAAAAAAGTAGAATAAATGCAAAATCACAATAAGTTCATGATCACTTCTATTAAGAAAAGCTTGTGTTATTTAATGATCTACCACGAAAACAACAGATATTTTCTGTTCTTTTGCTGGTCTCAGAGCAAACACAGCCCAATTAATGCATTAAATGCCCTATTGTTTGAGGTAAAAAAAGACTTCATAACTTCATTTTCCTTTTTAAATTACATAACAATAAGGTGTCATATCCACATATATGCAGATGACAAATCTGCTACAAGCTGCAATTATTGGATTTCAACATTATGACAATCTCATTGCATCTGCAGTAAGGTGTCATTATAGTATATACATAGAGGTAGGACTTTTAAAATTTACCTAAGGAAACATAACAGGTTCATTTATCATTGTACAGAGCAAAACTGAGCAACTGAAGAGTACATATTAATGATTAGACTTTGAATTAAGTATCAAATTATCAATAAGTGACTCTTTCTTTGGGGCTTGTTTTCAAGCCACATTAGCTTTTTACTTTTACATTTTAAAAACAGATAAAATTTATTACGGGAACGAAAGAAACAAAAATTCTGTTAAAAAAAAAAAAATAGAAAAAGCTCCTGAAAGAAATTAAGGCTAACTGCTGCCAGATTTCAAATAAGCATTTTTAGGAAGTCTGGGCAGGGGAGGGGAAGAGCTTGGCAGGTAGACAAAGGCCATTTTTCCCTCTAGCTTTCAAATGAGCAATAAACTAAAAGCTATTCACTTCCATCTCTCACTTAACATAGCCACAGTCAAAGCAATGATTTCTTTGCTCAGATGAAGTGCCCTTTAAGCATGCCCTAGATTTGCAATGAATTCAGTGTGATTTTAGCTATACAACTTCCCCTGACTTAAACGGAAAATGCATGACAAAAAGACCAAGCATTTTTATATAGAACTCCTTGAGATGATCACTACACTCATAAGTCAGGTTTTGGAAACCTAAGGACATCTCTTTTTTTCCAGTTCATACCACCAGCAAATTGTAACACATGGCTTTTTAATTTAAGTACATGCATATAAAGAATTATAGTAACTGTACTTCACCTACAACAAATACACACATTTAGATGATTAAATAAGATGGGATACTGCTACTCACTAGCCAAGTAGTTTGATCAATTTATTATGTAAAATTAGATCTGAAACAAAATTAACTTCCCTTTAAAAAATTTAATTATATAGAAATACACAATAAAAATATGGTATGCATAACACAGCAGTGGTCTCTTGCATAGATCCCAAGAGAGAAGCTTTCAAATTCATCTTGAACAGCCAACATCACATTGATGAAATGCCTCTATATTACTTTCTTTTTCTGTTTATGCTTTTCAGGAACTATGATTACTGCAGTGAAAATATGGAAGCTTTAAATAACGGTAAAGGAAAAATAAGTGTAATTTGGGTTGTTTGGTTGTCTTTGTTTTTCTTTCTTTTTTTTTTTAAGTAACACATGTAGGGAAATTATTTTAAATGAGTAATACCATCCATTTGGTACTATCCAGTAAAGTTGAAGAAGACTTTGATGAGAAGCACTGGTGAAGTCAATCAAACTCCAGGCATGAATAAGAGTAGCATAATCAGTTTGCTAAAGTAAATCCTTTATTATAATTTTTTATACTTTTGCTTAAGGTCAAACACTAACTACGACTATTTAATATTTTAAGAAATACATTAAATACTAAGGGTTTTTTTCAAAGCTATTGCAGCAGTGGAAGACATTTGATAACAAGTCTTTGTTCACTGCTGAAGCATTAAGAAATCTTAAAACTTCCCCTAAGTTGCTTATCTTTTACAAAGTTTCCCATTAGAAATGGCAATACTTTAAGACAGAAAGCAAAACCTTAACCAGAGGTGAAGAATAATTTTTCATAACTATTTTGTAAATATATATGTCCAATACTATTTTTGCTAACTTTTTCCAAGAGTTAGACTGAAAATAACTAAGACATCATACATCTGCAGATCAACACCTCAGTCTTGATGTCACGGCTGTCAGTGTTACCTTTGAATTTCTGATGGTAGAAAATCCTAAGGGAAATGTACAGCTAATGCTTTAGAAGAAAACTATGAAAGCATCACTTTTATCTGTTAGAAGATGGAACAACATATTGAGAAATATTCCTTCTTTTTTCATTGCTTCAGCTTTGTAGTCAGAATACTAAAATACCAGATTGGAAGAGACCTCAAGGATAATCTGGCCCAACCTTTCCTGGCAAAAGCACAGTCTAGTCAAGATGGCCCAGCGCCCTGTACAGCTGGCTCTTATAAGAGCTTGATATTGGGGAATCCACCACTTCCCTAGGGAGATTATTCCAATGGGTAATTGTTTTCATCGTGAAAAAGTTTCCTCTTACGTTCAACCGGAATCTCCCCAGGAGAAACTTGGATGCATTACCCCTCATCTTTTCCACGTGATTCCTTGTAAAAATGGAGTTTCCATGTTCTTTTTAGCCATCCTTTAAATACTGGAACATAGTGATAAGCCTTCTTTTCTCCAGGCTGAACAAACCCAGTTCTCTCGGCCTTTCCTCACATGGCACACATCCCAGTCCTTTGATCATATTTGTGGCCCTTCTGTGGATCCTCTCCAGCTTGTGCACACTTTTTTTGTATAGCAGAAATCAAAACTGAACACAGTATGGGTGCTGAGCAGATATATAGCTTGTTTCTAGAATTACTAGCAAGTGCAAAAAATACAATAACTAAGAGACAAAAAAGATGTCTAAGGAAGGGCAAGATGGTGCATAGTTTTCAGTTTAAAAAACCTGCAAATGCATATCTGCAAATACATCCTACATATTACAGCCATGTTTATGTGCACGTACATATGCATACATGCATGCACTTTAAAGCACTCATTACATAGTAATCCATATCCTGTGACCCTTATGTGATACAGATTCATGGGAGCCCTTCATTGCAGGCTGCTTCTTTCTATGCAATGGACAAGTTCAAATAGGTATGTAAGTACAAAGATCTTTGAATTTCACTGTTCCACAGAAAGAAGGACACTGTCAGAAAAAACTATTGTGAGAAAGGAGTCTCCCTAACTTACAAATCAGTGGGACATCTCATCTGGGCAACTATGGGTTAAGAAGATAGTGGTTTGGAAAACTGCAGTTTTGGGGTCCCAAATCTCACAGACGTGTTGACAAGCAGCACTTTGCTCTTCAGAAGCTGTAGGACCACACTGGAATTCCTCAGTAAGAAAAGTAGGTCACTGGGAAAACAACTGTGAGGACATGGTTATCAGAGTGGTTATCATTGCTCCTTTAATCAACATGCTGGCAGATTTACTTTCCTCCTACATCTACTTTCAGGAACAAAATAGTATGAAAACCTTAGGGATACTGGTCTTAAAATAATAGCTGTGCAAGTTTTCAAAAGGCATTGGAGCACATGTTCTCTGCTAGAACCAGGAAGAAGGGAAGAACATTGCAAGTGTGTTTTTCTCAGTACAGCAATGGAAAGCAAATTACTTTCAGTAGCAAAATATCAGTAAATTAAAGCAGTAAGACCCATGCCTATTAAGGCCTTCTCCTGTGTCATGCCAGGTGCTAAACTCACATGGATGAATGAACTACATGCTCTTTGGAAGCAACTTTCCAGACATAAAAGAACTGACATCCCAGGCCTTAATACTATGAATATCCTATGATAGACTGGGTCACTGTAATTTTCCACCTCATTTTCTAATCATACTGTAGCCCAGTTTTCAGCCTACTACTAAGGATTTCATGTTTCTACCTAGAGAGCAATGAAGCTGATGAAATCTCTTCCTGAAGGCATCAGATCAAGTGAAAATAAATGGAAGCCTAAGTAAGAGCTCCCTTTTCACCTGCATTAGTAGCTCCCTATAGTCAGGCTATAGGGAATCTGTTGATGTGAATCTGATTCCTTTAGTGTGCTGATCCAAACAAGCCTAAATTCTGAAACACATGGAGAGAGTCCAAAATAATTTTTTGCACTTTTTGAAGAACACAGATTTCCAATTTTTTCATATTTCCTGACTAGGAAAGGAGAGTGTGTGGCTGCATCCAGAAATCACAGCGCAGTGTGTACTTTAAACACAGCTGAAGGCTGCTCAGAACATAGCTCGTGCTTGCAAGGCAAATAAAGCACATGTTGTGGGCAAGTGTCACTCTTGGTGAGAGTTAAATTGTTCCATGTCACTTCAAGAGGTTTTTTTCCTTTATATATAGCAAATGCATATGCTATCTTTAGAGTGAGTAACAAAATAAAGAGGGGAAAGTACTGCTTAAATGCAGCCAACTGGCGGATTCAGAAAGAAGAAAGGGATAATGCTGGGATAACAAAGAAAAGCAAAGGGGAAGAAAGGAAGATACGGTTCATTGAGTCATTTCTTCCTAAAGCATAGTGCTGAGGGGAAATGTTAAAAAAAAAAGTGTTTTTTTTTTTTTAATTTTTTTAAATCAATATACAGTTTGCCACAACCATTCTTGGATTTGAACTGCAAGTCCTTCCTTAGCCCCCAGCTCAATTCATTGGTGTTGGAAACCCACAAGGCCAATTCCTTAGGCCCCAGATTACCAAAGACATAAAAGAAATGCCTCAAAACAAGAGCTCTGCAGATAGCACAAGCAGTGAGCTGAAGAGGATGAAAGCTGTTTGATCCCCTCTAGGAAGAGGGAAGGAACTGGCCAGGAATAAGGCATATTTGTGAGACTGCCGAACAAAGATAACACTGGCTGTGCTCTGTCTCCAGAGAAAAACAATACAAACCAAATAAACAAACCAACATTCTTCCAGGACACATCCTCTGTCCTTTACCTCTCAGATGATTAAAGTCAGCTGGAAAAATAAATTGAAAAGAAATTAAGGAGATGCCTTTAACTTTATAAACTTCACAGGGACAGCAAGCAATTTTAAATATATGAACTTCAGGGAAAAATGCCTGCTCAATGCCCACCTTGCCATTTCCTCCTAGCACCTGTAGCCTTCTGTTACCTTTACTTTAAAAAAAAGAAGTTACCATGTTGGAATGCAATTGCTGCTCTTCAGAGTGTTGTGGAAATGGAATGGACATCAATTAGTCATCCCAACACATAAGCATATGCTGCAAATTTCAAAACACTGTCTAATTAAAGAGACTACTTTAAATTACTCACATATGGTGCTGTGGTTCACCTCTAAGGAAAAGCCAACAGTTTTCAGCCATTTGGTTTTAAACATTATTACAACATTATGTTTTCTCCTCTTCCTCCTTGAAGAGATGTGTTTCCACAGTCATGTAATTCTCTGACCTGTCTACAAACCCCTAATTTTGGATGAAAACCTCAAACTATGAATTTATTATACTTAAACAAAAAAGCCCCATACACAATAAAATATCACATGAAGACAAACCTGATTTCAAGATGACAGTAACGATATTATAGCATCAATAGAGAGCATCTGAAAAATTACTATTTTCTAGTTGCCCCAAATCGTTGGATCATAGAATGGTTTCAGTTGGAAGGGACATTAAAAATCATTTAATTCCAACCCTTCTGCAGTGGGCTGGAACATCTGCCCATCTTAGACCAGTTTGCTCAAAGTCCCCTCTAATTTGGCCTTGAACACTGTGAGGGATGGGAAATTCAAAGCTCTTCTTAACATCCCATTCCAGTGTTTCACCACACTTCTTGCAAAGAATTTCTTCCTAGTACGTAACCTAAACCTACCCTCTTCCTGCTTGATGTCATTCCCCCTTGTCCCATCACTACATGTCCTTGTAAAAAGTCCTTCTTTGGCTTTCTTGTAACTCTCCTTAGGTACTGGAAGTCTTCTATAAGTTTTCCCCAGAGCCTTCTCCTCCAGAATAAACAACCCTCAGCCTTTCCTCAGAGGAGAGGTGCTCCATCTCTCTGATCATCTCAGTAGCCTCCTCTGGATTTGCTCCAACATTCCTATATCCTTCCTGTGCTGGGGTCTCAGAGCTGATGCAGCACTGCAGGTGGGGTCCCACCAGAGCAGAGCAGAGGGGCAGAATCCCCTCCCTCCCTGCTGCCCACGCTGCTTTGGANACAACCCTCAGCCTTTCCTCAGAGGAGAGGTGCTCCATCTCTCTGATCATCTCAGTAGCCTCCTCTGGATTTGCTCCAACATTCCTATATCCTTCCTGTGCTGGGGTCTCAGAGCTGATGCAGCACTGCAGGTGGGGTCCCACCAGAGCAGAGCAGAGGGGCAGAATCCCCTCCCTCCCTGCTGCCCACGCTGCTTTGGATGCAGTCCAGGACACGTTTGGCTCTCTGGACTGTGAGTGCCATGGCTGGGTCATGTCCAGCCTCTCCAGCACCCCCAAGTCCTTCTGGGCAGGGCTGCTCTGGATCTGTTCATCCCCCAGCCTGGGCTAATACCAGGGGTTGCCCTGACCCAGGAGCAGCACCTTGCACTTGGACTTGTTGGACCTCATGAGATTCCCATGATGCCAACTTCCAACTAGCTACACTTCAGCCACAATTTGTCTGGTTTCTTCCAGCTATCAAGTATTAAATGTAAGCAATTTTTTCTCCCACAATTAAGGCTTTTTTATTGTCTCCAGACCCCAAAAATGTTTAAGGTGAGATGAATGTATGGATTTTTTTTTGATAATTTGGAAGGGTCCTTTAGAATATGACCAGCATTTTTGAATTTTACAAGGGTTCAATAGAAACCAGTGTCCTTAATGATTAAATAGACTGGAATATGAAATTGCATTATGGTTTAGAAACAGAATTTAAGGTCCTGCTGAAGGAACTCTGGCATCCTTTTCTCATCTCCCTAATTTCTTAATGATACCTTAATGAAGCTTAGAGATAGGACTAGTTCTATTTAATTAAAAGAACATTGCTTGAAAGAGAATTTGATTAAGAATAAGGAAGGTCATATGGCTGGGACTACAGATACCTGGGTCCTGTCACTGACCACCTTAATTCACCTTGAGTGAGTAACATTTTCTTTTGTCTTATCCATTTCCCTGTGTGTAAACCTGGGAATTAAAGAGAAAGAAGAAAAAAAAAAGATACTGGCCTCTGTCACAAAGTGTCTGAATAATAAAAATAATTTTTTTTCTTTTAAATGGTAAAGACACAGACATTCAGATAACAGGGGTCAGAATGGATTTTAGATACATCAACTTGTATATCCAACTCCTAACATATGCATTAACATACGAACATTTAAATCAATGTTATCAACAAGCATAGTGCAAAGTTGAGTTCCCTTCAATGTAAGCTTAAAGCCATTCAAACAATTTTGGATGGGCTCCCTTTATTTTCATGTTCTGTGCTGTAAACTGCATGTTGCGTACCACACAAATCCATCTTCTTTTCTCAGTCTTCAGGATTAATTACTTTTTTTAATTGGAGGTAAAATTTACATTTTCCAGAACTGGGAATAAAACAACTGGCTTTGTATTCTCTTCTTAATAGATAGAATGTAGTGCCCTGAAAAGAGCATTTGTTTACAATGACATTAAACACTGCACAAAAATACAGACAGATCAACTTCATTGTCATTGTAAAAGGTTCTCTAATTAGAAAACAAGTTGTATTAAAATGGACAGTAAACTATAGTACTGAGTCAACTTGTGAGGATGTCCAAATCGCCACTGTTTTTTTATTTTTAAAAAAATCATACAGGGTAGAATTTAAATAATAAGCATCACAAACAATATCAAGTTTTTAAAATATTTACAGTTTTTGTTTTATATATATATATTCTTAATGAAGAAGCCTAGTAATTATAACCTTCTACTCTGCTAAAAAAGATCTTTCCCCCAGACAATGCATTCTGCTGGCCCTGTCTATACAACTACCACAAATCTTGATTCAGATATGAAAATGGTACCTTTGGCAGAAACCTTAAACTTTGTATCAAATGAAATCTGTTCATCAAAGTCTGGCTTTTGGCTCTGGAAATTCTACCAGCTGTGTAACCACACTAGTTTCAATATCCAATTAAAAATATCATTTCACTGTCCAGTAAGGACAGTAAGGATCTAGTAAGTCTACTGAAGTCTTCATGGTCCTGGATGACTATGTAAGCTAAACACTTCTATTAGCATGTCCTGTAAGTGATAGTGTGCAACCTTGTTATATTTATTCACTCATTCAAAAGCCATGTCTGAGCAATGCAATGTATCTTTGCCACTAATTCAGATGAAAAAGTCTGTTTCATTTAAGAGAGATTTTGCACAGGCAACTCTTAACTTCATGCTATAAAAATTACAGCAGAAGAGTATTGAAATTTCAAACTGGAAAGCCTTTACACCTTCTCTATCAGGTCACCTTCACAAAAATAGCACAACGGTTCAATCCATATCATTTTCCCATTAAGATTCTGAATTGATTCCATAATCATATAAAACCAAGTTCAATACACAAGTAGAGCTGTTGCCCTTGCAACTAAAATGCACACAGTAATTTGTAAAGAAAAAGAAAAAAATAATTTTTTCTTTTCTTTTCTGAGGTTCACTGCTTAGAAAGGTATTTTCCACAGTAAGTGACATTTCTCAGCATAATTCTGAGAATTAATCAGATTGGTTTCAAGAAAACATCAAACCATTGCCCCAAGCAATGTTCTGAAAATTAAACTAACATTTCATTCAGTTCAAAAGAAATTAACTACTTTTTTTCTAATGAACATTTTGCTGTGTATTAAAAATGAGCATATTTGCTGCTTAATATAAATATGCTTTCAATTACAATCAGCTTTACTGTTTTGAATACCTGCAATGTGATAACCAGAAACTTTGATTCTAATATTCCACCTAACAGGTAGGTAACAAACATATTTGTGATACTGTTGCATTTTAAAAAAGAAGAAGAAAAAAAAAAGGTCTTTTACTTGATAGACAGTTTGGATGAACTCATTTTCATAGGAATTGATAGCTTTGCTGTAAATTCTGCTCAGAACTTCTGAAGGACAGGACCAGAGACAAAACCATGTATTTTGAGCACACTCAATGAGCTAGAGACCTCAAGTGGCAGTATCGTACAGCAGAGAAGATAGGGCAAACCAAACAGATATTTTACTCTCCCCTCACAACAAAAATGGAGTTAGAATCAAGTGTGGAATAGGGAGAAAAAAATGGGATGTGACCAGATCCCATAGAGACAACTGTCAGATTCCAGCTAGAAAACTAATTACTCAAAAATGAGAAAGAAACAGCAGAAAAGAAATCAGCCCTGCAAAGAAAGGTCAAGTAGCTACCAGGAGAACTTGTGCTCAGTTCAGGTGTCAGTCTCCTCTTCCATGTCACAGGGAACAGGGCAACAGCAAATGGCCTTAAGTTGCACCAGGGGAAGTTTAGTTTGGATATTTGGAAAAATTTTTTCACTGAAAGGGTTGTCATGAATTGGCACAGGCTACTCAGGGAAGTTGTGGAGTCATCATCCTTGGAGGTATTTAACAGATGTGTCGATGTGGCACTGAGGGACATGGTTTACTGGTGAACTTGGCAGGGCTGGGTTAAGTATTGGAGTTGATGATCTTAGGGGTATTTTCTAACCTAAATGATTCTGTGGAATTCATTCATGTGGTTGTAAAAACATCATGCTGATGTGTACAGGCAGCAGCACAGCTACCTCCCTTGCTTCCCAGGGCTGTAAATTGTCAGCTGGAAACATGAAAATTGCCAGCAGCCTCACGCTGTTCAACACTGGCAGACCAGGATGAAGGTCTGCTAGTGGGAAAACCATGCTGTGCAACTGTCCAGTAACTGACCTGACATTCTCAGTCTGCCCTGTAACTTGTACCTGAATCCTCTCATCTCCAATGGCCTCATGCACAGACACTGCCACCCCCCACTCTCTCTCTGGGAGTTCCTCTGGACCCTCTGGTCACTTCACAGCAGCCAAATCCTTCTGATGCTCAGCACACTTGCCTCCAGAAGCCCTCAACCTCCTCACCAGCTGGAGCAATCTTGAAATGCCTTTCCATTGCAACCCATGATTTGCCCCATAGCCTTGGGCAGTGAGTGCACACAGACACTGCAATGGGTGCACACAGAAATGTGTGTCAACCCTAAGCCATTGGGCTGAAATAATAGGGTTTCCCCCCTGCCATCACATCTCTCTTCCTTCATGCACATGAAGATGTGTATTTTCTTATATGACTTCCTATTTGAAAGAGAGTCATCAGACAAAGGACTGTAAGAATGCGTATGAAAAAGTGAAACATGGAATAACAAGTCTTGTATGTCTTTACTTGTATGAAGTATTCAATATCTAGAACCAAGTATGAAGTAAAAAAACAGTTGCACTTTATTCTGTATCTAAAAGTTTATAAATACCTAATCCATTGTTTCTTCTAGCAAGTCAGTCTACTGAAGAAAATGCAGTTTTCATGGCTTTCAAGCTCAGATTTGCCAGGAACCAAAGCTATTTCTTCCCCCTCTTCATCAGTTCTCAGCCTACCCCATTCCAGACTAAGGTATTGGCTGCTCTCATGTTCTTGGTTTTTATCTATATTTTTTGTTTGATTTGTTTGTTTTATTTTGTTTAGGGAGGCGAAGGAAAGATCAGTGCCCAGAGATATGTGTTACTTCAGCAGAACCTTTATTTGCTCATTTTTTCTGGGGCTCTAAAGCGTAGGTCTGTAATTTTTTCAATGACAAATGGGAACGGAGATAAGAAACGTAAGATGCCTGCTAAGTTGTAGCCTCCCACATTTTCATGTCAGGGCTGAATTCACTTCCCACAAGGAACTGTAATGGAATAAAGAATACTCCAAGAATATTTATGTCACTATCCAAGACTTAGCCACAGAAGCAAACAATTGATTTCCATACACAGACTTCCTCTCCCTTAGTACTTAGACTCAAGTATTCTGGCCATTAAGTTTTAAACAGCTAGGTGTTTTAACAGTTAAAATTCTTCTCAATCCACCAAAGATAACTCTTATTACTTGACATGGAATTCCACCAACTGAAAGACACTTATGCCTCTCATTAATGTGCTCTAAATTAAAAACAAAAAAATAAAAAATCATTGTGTTCTTTTACAAGAAGCTTGGAAGTCCTTTCACACAACTGCTATGGAAATCCAGCTAGGGCTTCTGAGAAGCATGATACTATATAGAAATAATCAGGTTTTAGAACAAAGGTTAAAACCCTTTTTCCCCTAATCAGGTAAATTTTACTCTTTTTAATATGCAACAAGAAACTATCAAATATTTTCTCATCTGAGCAATGAAAACACTTTATCCAAATTATAAATGTGAAGACACTATTTTCTCTTCTGTGATAAAGGACAGCATGTTAGGAATCACACCAGACATTTCTAGCAAATAGGCTAGATGGCTCATTACCTTGAGAAGCTAAATGAAGTACACAGTTGGTAGATTGCCTTACCCTACTTGATTGATCTCACTGCTTCAGGTAGCAAAATATTCTGAAAATCCTCTGGTCGTTCTATGTTGTGCAATAAATACAAATGCCCTTAAGAAGTATACACACAGACTGATAGGAAGTGTCAAAAGTGAAGCCTGAGCAAAGACTGAGACCAGACATCAAGATTTATCCTCTGAGAACGAAGAACTTCTGTGGTAATTTGCTCAGAAATACACAGCAGTCTGCTGGCAAACACAAAAGTACCTTCACATTCCCAAAGCACACAAGCACCAGAGTTATGGGATGTAGCAAGACAAGGGGCTATGTACCACTCTGTGCACAGCAGCAGCTGGCACCTCCCAGATCGTCACGGGAGAAGAAAACAGGACAGCTTTTGGGTTATGGGGATTTCTTATCACCCTTCCTACTCACAAAATTCTTCCAGTGTCCCAATAGCTTTTGGGGGGCAGGGTGAAGGGGAGAGTGGAGAAATAAAAAAAACCCAGTATGTCCTGTTTTCCTCCTGTCACTCTACACCCTACCAGACCAAGGCTACCACAAACACTATACTAAGAGTAGTAATAACTGTACTAAAACCAAGGCAATCATGATCAACAAAAACAAAAAGCAAAACCACACAATCAAACCCCTGGAAACTCTTCATTGCCTCTGCAGATGGTCTTAGACATTTAAATAAAAGAATGTGAAGTCATTTGTTTTAAAGACCTATTATGCATATTGCCATTCTTGCCAAGGAAAATTAAGTAAAGTTTTACATTATTCTAAAGAGTCTATAGCCCAAGATCCAACTGCTCACCTGTTTATAAGAGAAAGGCTTGGTGCTAGACTGCAGAGCCAGTAAAAGTAACTTGCAAACATTGCACACAAGAAAAACTAAACAAGAATTGCTAAAAACAGTATTTAAAGATCTCAGAAAGTAACTCTATTCATACCAAATAGTTAACTGATTTTTCCAAGCCTTTTCTAGACATCATTCTGCAGTAAGCTCTTTGAGTTCAGTACATCTCTTCTTAATATCTAGAAATCCATCACCTTCCTCCAGCTATATTTCAATTCCTATTTGTTTCAAGAACAGAACACATTTTTTCACCAGTTCTGCAAAGACAAATCATGACCACCTGTGACCAGCCAGCCTTTCAGAAACTGGGAATCAATAAACTCCATGTATTTGCCTAATATACTGCAACATTTTGGGGCTATCAAACTTTCTTGATATCAAAAGGCAACTGGAAAAAACTAAACATTCAGGGATGAATGATTTCCTGAACTAAGCATTAAATCTTGTTTCTTTCACTACCTTTATACAAGGCAGGACTGATTAAAAGAGATCTGTAAGTGCTCAGTAGCAGCAGGTGACTTCAAGTCATTTTCATAGAATCAAAGGCTAAACAAGGTTGGACAGTGTCTCAGAAAATCATCCAAGCCAAACTTCTCCTCAAAGCAGCCTCAGCCATGAAATGTGACCAAGCTGCTCATGGCTTCGTCCATCTGGGTCTGGAACACCCCCAGGGGTGGAGGCTGCCTAACCTCTCTGGGCAACCTGATCCACCACCTGGCTGTTCTCACGGTCAATTTCTTTTTCACCAGAAACAAAATTTTCCTAAACTGTGTAAATAATGCTGGATTTATTATTGGTGGTGACAGCGTATAATGATAGTTATTTTTCTGTGTGAAATCTGTAAGGTTTTTATATAATAGTTCATTGGAATAATTTTTTAAATCTGATTTCAAAGACTATTAGTTTTAAACTTTGTTATTTAAGCTACTCATCTTTAGGTTATCAAAAATAATGCCTTGTTTAGATGCTCTTGTTGAGAAAACTAATCTGTCACTATCACGGGATGATTTGATGGAAAGTTCTAAAAATGCCAAATTTAAGATAAGTTGGAAGACAGAGATATATTTTAATAATGCTTTAGCACATGGATTCCTCTGTCAGCTATCATCATACAAATGAGCTTGAAAACAGTGCTTAATGTACAGCTCAGGAAGAACCTCCAAGAGCAGCTTAAACCAACTAAAGGCTAGAAAGGAATCAGTAAAAAATGAAATTTCTACAGCTGTGGAGGCAGGGGAAACACTTGGAAAACATCAGTTTTAAAGGTTGTGTCTCATGCTTGTAACCATCTGGACTGATAACATCCAATAGCAGAAATCTCCCACAGGAGAAAGGAAACACTGCAAAAATTATGTATGCAGCTCGAGAAGAGGACAGCCCTTTACAAATACAGGTCTGTCATTCCATAAGTTTATCTGAATTCTTCATTGCTGCCAGCCACATACAAAACCAAAATCAAACAGAATCTGAATAATCCAAAATACAATATCTCATCTACCTTGTTAAAAATACATCACTTCAGTGATGTATTGTGAAGTGATGTGATTGTGCACCTGAATAAAAAATGCAGCAAACAAAAAAATAAGACACTTGAAGAGCAAATCCTCCTATTTAATAAAAGGGTTTCATTAGGTTATATATTACAACTAGTAAAAAATAAAAATCAGAAAATATTAGGTCATTTATTTTGAGTAATTTATTCACAAGGACAGAAAAAGTCTGCAAAAAAGACTAGAATAAAAAAATTTAAATCCCATCACTGTGAAAATGTTTGCTGCTGCATTTATTACTCTCTACCCTCATTTATTTGTGGCAAGGTCAAGTGTCACTATCAGGCTGTGGTAGTGATCTCTTCATACTAACTAATTGCTGAGAAGGTTTCTATATTCATAACAAAAAAGGTCAGTGAATAACCAAAACCTGAAAAAAAATTAATAAATACTCATTCATTAGGAAGAAAAAAGCGAATGAAAAAGGGCCCTTCTGTGTGGTTTGGAAGATTCAGAGATTTCACTGTAGACTACAAAGCAGCCACAGCATGATTAAAAATCATCTCTGATTTCAATCATAAAATTTAAGGGACAAAGGTTAGAGGAATACATACTGTCACCATTCCCTCCCCCCCCATAAAGTGGGTAGGAAAACATATGCTCAAAATACATTCTTCAGCTGTAGCTTTGGCTAGCCATTTAAACAGAATATGCAGTAAAATTCTCAGAGACCTTAAGACCATCTATTTGTGCTATGAATATTTGTCAAAATGAGGATTCCTTTGATTTAAAAAGGTGGTTCAGGAAAGCTCAGATATATCCAGAAAAATTATTCAAAATTCATAACTGGGAATGAGAACATACATATCTAACAATCTACAAATGCTCTGAAGAAAAAAAAATTAAATCACATTATGCATACAGTTATGAATAGGTATATGTCCTGATCTGTGGAAACAGATTTTCTTCAGGATTATATAATGACTGTAATATCTGTCTCATATATAAAATGAGAAATATAGCCTTAAAGGGCACACTTTTTTCTTTTTTTTTTTTTTCTCCTTAGCCATTCAGGATATAGATTGGGACACAATCAGGGTCCCATTTAGGATATGGATTTGGAGCTCTGTCAGTTTAAATTACTGGAATAAGGTTTACACCCACAATTTGATTTCAGTGTCTTTTCATTTGAATGTCCTCCAGAATACTGACACATGGACATTTAAAAACAATTTTGTTACACTTAGACCTAAACATCTTACAAGGAGGGGATTACTTTTCATACTTACAAAATGTGACTAGCAATGTGAGTAGTAATAACCATAATTAGCATTAGTCTCAGTTTACAAATGAAAAATGTACAAAACTTGCATGTTATTACTTTTACTACAAACTGTATTGATTTAAACCTTACAGAGGTAAGCAGTCAGCTTAAATATGTGCAGGACTGAGGTACATTAAAGGCAAGGGGGAGCATGCCAGATTTACAGAAGCACTTATATACCTTAATTACAAGCATGGGAAGAATTATGAACAACTTCACCCCCCCCAAAGCCAGCCCAGATCACCTCACATATTCTTGTAGTGAAGGCTGCCTGCCTTCACACCCTGAGGTAACCCAGAACACAGAGCCAAATCCCTACCTGCAATTGCAATGCAGAGCAATCTCAGTGCAGCATACCTCTTCCATATAACAGATCAATCAATAAAAAACCAAGAATAGCTGGGTAAGTTGATATGCACAAGCTAAAATACCACTTAGAATTCTTCCCTGATAGAAGATTTAATTTTTCTTTGAAGGTGAAATTACCAAGAACTGTTCTTAAAATATTAAGTAGGCTGAATAAAAAGAATAACCCCTGTAAATGCTCCATTGATAAAATAAGTAAAGTAATTATGGGTCTATCAAGATAACATTTTATATTAAATAAGGAACAGAATATAGAAGGACAGTTCTCCTCTGCTGAAAGCAGAAGTAATGTTGGTGTTATCTTAGGGCACATCTTTATGTACATTTAAATATTCCAAAAATGGACCCCCATGGTACACACTGAATTGATATATACACAGGTATGCACAGATGTGAAATTTTCTGTTCAGTGGGAAAGAACACAGATGACACTCATGAACTGAAATGACAGTGGAAAGACAGTTAATAAATCCAAAGACAAGCACATGGTAAATGTGTTAAGTTCTGATAACCATAGTACAAAGAAGGTGCACTGAAAGAGAGCCAAGACAACACTTCTATACTGAAAAAAACTCCCTTATGTTTAAAATCAATTATCAACAACCTAGTAGTTCACATAAAATCTTTATCTCCATAAATATATAGGAAGATACAAACAAGACAAAAATATTACCTTTATGTGCTAGACCAAGAGGTGGACCTCAAGGACAGCTAGATTGATATTCTGAATGCATTTCAAGACTTTAATGAAAAGGCTAATCATCCACAGTAGCAGTTTAGCAAGGATATTTATTCACAGTGGACATCTTGCTTTGCAGGTAGAATACTGTCGAAATAAGAAGTTTTCTGAAAATGAAAATTTTCAGAATTTTTTTTTCAGGAAAAAGGACAGTTTCAGTGAAAGACAATTAAGTGAACTTAGTTTTCCTTCCCTGGATTGAATTTATTTCCTGAAAGTATTTCCCACAAAAGATTCTTCTAGTTCTCTTACTCTACTGCTGCACTTCAAAATAAGAAGGTGAGTTAAAATAAATAAATAAGAGAAAATTGAAGAAAAAAAAAAATCTAGACTACAGAATGTCCCAGACCTTTGCTTTATTTAAAGAATTTTAGAATAATTTAAATTCTGTCAAGAAATAAAAAAAAAAACCCAAAACAATCAAAACAAAAAACAACAAATTGAGGACCAAGTGCGACTGTGCCCAAAGCTACAAAAATCTGGGTGTGTGCAGTGCCCTTGGAGGAATGAGAACATAAGTATTAAAGTCTTTGTAAGCAGGACACTCAACTTCTGGGCAAAAAAAAATGCATTTTAATGAAGGATTACACTATTACTCAAGCTCAAAATATTTCCCCCTCAAGGTATATCAAATAGTTTTTGCTTTAAGAAAAAGCATAGCAAACAAAGTTTCCTCTTTTGTAATTATAATATTTCAGATTATTTTAGGTAGGGCTTACCAATAAAAGTTAAAATATCATTCACATAGCCTTAAAAAATCAACAAGAGACAAGAAAGTTAAATGATTACATTTATGTCTATTTCATTCTCTCTCTGCATTTCTAAAAGGGTGTGCAATCCCATGAAGGCCTATTCTTGGAAGAGATCTGAACTACTGATTAGACGAGATCAAGGATAAAAAGCAGGATAAAATGTAGGCTTTTTTGATGTGCGGTTCCAGGGTTTTCTCATTCCCACTATTGAGTTTATTTGTTTGGTTTTTAAAGCAAGCATGCATCATATAGCTACACCTGCACTTGTTTCATCTATATCTACCACCTGAATGAACAGAACAATCCATTACCCCAAAACCAAGTATTTTAGGATTATTACCAATGCAAACATACATTAAAATAATTTTTGCACCACAGAAAGCAGATTATGGAAAACCGTTATATTCTACCATTGAACAGAAAGAAATTTGTGCAGCTTCTATTGGGTCTTTATTACTCAGAGACCACTGATTCAGTGCAGGTGTTTCAGATATTTATCCATTTGAATTCACTCTTTGAATAATATAATTTACATTTTAATTTTTTTTTATGAGAAATTACAGTGATTTACTCTATTTAGCTGTATTTAAGTTCATCTAGTGCAACAACAAACAAGACATGTTTGTCTCAGACTAAAGAAAAAATTATTTTGTTGGTTGGTTAATTTAAGGAAAAAAGGGATACCTCGCAACATTTTTGTTTCTTTCAACCATAACTTCCAAGTGAAACTATCTGCAAGGTACTAGGCAACATTCCAAGAAATCCTCTTAAGTACAAATCATTCTATCTTTCTGGTAGCTGTTGAGCCATTCTGAACATTTAGAACAGATCACAGACTGATCAAGGTATCTATGCTTCTGGTCTAGTCTGTTCCTTCATTTAACCAATAATTATAAAAATCCTAGGTCATTGTCAAGAACATTTAACTTCCATGTTTCTCTCAGAGCAACAGTATATGCCTGAAGCCATCATGTAAGACAACTGAGATCTTTCATAAACTGCTTAACATGCAAAAAGACAAACCATAATCCCCATCACTCCATTTTCCAAGGATCTCTTCATACTGTTTTGTTTTTTCTTTCCCTGTAAATGCCAGCGAATACAGTTGTGACGTTTTCATATTGTGTTCAGTCTCAGGTAAGCACAGCATAATTACAGATGCTTTGTTCTGATGCTTAATGCATTCTGTATCATCCTCTCACTGCTGTCTTTGATTTTCCACATTCAGTGCATCCAGTCTCGAAAAGAAAAAACAAAAAACCCACACAATCACAGTTTGGAAATTTGGAAAAACAACTGTGTTTTTTTATAGACCATAAGGCTGCTGAAACTGTGAAAACACAGCTACGCCCTAAAAAACATTCTGACATTTTTGTACACATACTTATTACAAGAATGAATAATTTTTCTAACTTAAAATTCTTCTGTGTTTTTAGAGAAGAAAACACAATTGTTTTCATTTGGGGGTGAATCAGGGGGAAAAGGGAAAAAATCCACCTCTTTCCATACTAATGTTTGAGAATATCATCCTGAAATTTAAACTAAACTGTGCACGAATACTATTCAGCCCACTATCACAAAAAATTGATGAAAGCACTGATTCAAGACATGGAGTACAGTGTTGTTTTCTCATAAAAAGTTATCTGTATTTGGTATTCATTTTTCTGAAACTTGTCAGCAATAGGGATGGAGAGTAAAGTTTGAAACCAAGTCCATGCTGCAAAAGGAGAAGAAATAAGAAGAGAAGAAAATTGGACAAGATTATGTTCACTATATCAGCAACCTTCACTTTGAATTTGAATCTTCCTCACATAAAAGCAAAGTCTGGAAAGTTTTATCTTTAATACATACTCATTCCTGTCATCTTGTAATTAGCCTTCGAGCTGCTTTTATGCATCCAAGTTCCTTGAACTGACATTAGATAGAAATAAAGAATGAAATTATCTCCATCACCCCTATGCCAAATTCTTTTGACATCCTTTGCTCCCTCCTCCAATAACAGTTCTGAAAACATTGAAGCATCGTCCTGAAAACACTCATAGGGAAAGATTTGCAAAGCCATCCTTTTAAAAATGGAATCCCAATTACTTTTTTTTAGAGCTAGGAAGCCTTCAATACTGCATTGTCTGATATCCTCTTCTTCCCCCTTTTGTTATTCATTATCAATTTGACTGATACTGCAACATCTTGTCCTCTTTGCTCTTGATGTATTTGCTCATGGTCAACACAGTGTCCACTGGAACCCCATGTCCTTTCCTGAAGAGCTGTTTTTCAGCTGGGTGGCCCCCAGCATGTACTGGTGCTTATGGTTGCCTTTCCTGAGAGTTACTTAGCCAGGAGACATTTGTGAAGTCACACAACAGCCTGCTCAAAACATGACACAAGCTAACTGGAATGGTCTTCGGGCAGTAACTGTGGAGTGATGAACCAGAGCTTAAGTGCATTGTTCTTGCTTAACATCTCAGCTTCTGATATGGTTTAGCAAGTCCTACTTCATTTTCACCTAATAAATAGGGTGCCTACAGTCACACAACAGCTAGTCCTAGCTATACATCCCTCATTGGTTTGTATCTCTCTTTCTTTTGCCCGTGATGCTTTCCTTCTAAATACTTCCACTCTTTCAACTGCATTCATGCTGACATGTAAGGTAACTTAACATGTTGTCCTCCCCTAGAATAACTTTCCAGTTGGAGAGGGAAATGTTACTACTATGAAGCAGGAAGTAGAAAAATAGACATGCCTCTAAACCCAAAAACACAATCTGTGGAGAATGCATCAGTGTCCAAAGTAGAGCAGCTTTCCACTTCCCCAAAAGAACTCACAGGATTTTTCATAGCAGATCACATTGCTGCTCTGTAAAATCCAGCATGCTGCCTCTAGCACTGGCCAGTACCTGATACTACTCAGAAAAGTGAGTCGCAGCATATTGCACCTGGCTAATCTTGAGAGATTTGCTCTTTAATTGCTAAGCGGAGCAGAAAAAAAAAAAAAACGCCCTGAACTTCCTCTTGGGCTATGTAAGTCATTTTGCTCATGTTTAAATTTAGCAATATAGACACTTTCAGGTGACACTGCATTAAATGCAGTCAATTACAATTAGCTTCTTGCATTTATTTGATATAGCCCATTTAGATAAATGTTCAAGTAGCTACAAATAATACAGCTCTGTCTCCCATAAAAGCTAACTTACTAATGTGACAATCTTAGTCACTACATGAACAGGTAATGCTCAGGAATTTGTTTCATATTTCTTTTCCCCACAGACAAAAGGAAGGGTGCATTCCACAGGCACTCAGAACTGCTAAAATGGTGATCTGGGATAGTATAAAATTACTGACCTTAACAGTAAGGAGATTAGACTAATTCCAAAACTCAAAAAAATATTCCCATGAATAAGACTGCAGAAAATAACAACCATAACAAAAAATCATTAAGGGTTATCATATCTGGTGATGAAAAATTTATCTCACATGTTTATTGTTGCTCTCCCTTCCCCCTCCATCCCCACCTTGCCCCCAGTCCTTCTTATCTTCTGTTTCTGTCTCTACCAGAGAAAACTCTGAACAGATAAATTTCCACAGAAAATATCACTCATTGTATCCTGAAATAATACTCAGGCAGTGATAAGAAACAATGAGGACAGAGGAGCCACATTTTGGTAGTGAATGGTTACAACAACTATCTTTGACAACACGATATGAAAGTCATTTATTCAACCCAACACCAACATAATGATTTCATGGAAAAAAATGAGAACCCTTCATAAATTACTTCTTATGACTAAATTATGCCACATTCAACTCACATTTTTCTCAAGTTATCTCATTTGCTTTACAGATTGATGATGGTCTTCATCCCTAAGCCTCCATATTCTACAGGATAAACATTTTCAACCTACTCATCAATCTGTCACATTCCTCACATTTTATGACCCTCTTCAATTTAGTCAAACTACTTTTGTTGGCAGAGTAGGGTACAGTGCAATTGGTTTTCTCACCATTTGAGATAAACAAGATGGACTTTAGCCTTCTTTTCTCAAGTCTTTCAAACACTTTTGTACAGATCTGATACTGGTCTTAGAAGACTGGTTTTGTTTCTTTTTATAGAACTAGCTTTGGTAAGTTTTAAATGGACAATAAATGAATTTGAAGCCAAAGGAAAACAATTAAAATTTAATGTATTTTTTTCAGGCAAATCCCACTACATGTTGCCTCTTACAATTAGCCCTTAATTATAAAAAAAAATCCACTTCAGGTGAACCACTTCAGCTGAGATCCTTAGACTCAGGAAAGCAAAATTCAAAGTTTTTTAAATTCTGTGGACTGTCTTTAGTTTTCTGATACTGGCATCAGAAGAGGCTACTGGCATAGAAAAGACTGAGAATGCCTACTATCTTAGCACAATGTTATTACACTATAATTTTCCCCAGCAAGGAAGTGGCAGATAGTAAGTGTCCAGATAAAAAGGGATTACTATTTAGCATTGGTGGGATAATTCTTATTGCTGGTAACATTGTCTTAGTTGTCAAACTACTTGCTTATTTTTTTCCATCATGTTTCTGAAAAGGCCATTTATTTTCTTTTTGTATCAGTTATGTAGCAATCACACATTGTCCAACCCTTTTAGATGTTTTCAATCAACAGAGGAGTTTATATTCAGCCCATTACAGAAACAAGAGCTACCTTTTTTATATACAAAAGCTCTCATTTGCAAATGCTTTTATCTATTAAATGTTGCATTAAGAGACAACAAGATACTTGAATACACAGAGGAAAACTGAAGAAGTTTCCAGGAACCTCTCACTCATCCCCTCCAATACGGAGAATTTGAAAGGAGGATATGGTACTTAGATAAATCAGAACATTTTGAATAACCTGAAACACCTCTGGCTCCTGGATTTTTTTTAACTTTAAAGTGAAGAATTTCAAAAGTTTCATATTCATTACATTTAATGAAATATGAGTTACACGTAAAAATTAAACCAAACTAAGGAGAAGTCACAATGAAATTGATAAATGTTAATCCTCACATCTTCACAGATGTCAATACTTGTTTGCAGAAATTCTACAGTCTGTACTCTTCACCTTAATAAATCGGTGAGTAACAATGCTGTACAAGCCAAGATAAATAACTAGTCTCTCTAAGATGATGTCCACCCAACAGAACTTAAACATGTTTAAATGTACAGGACTAGAAACTCAGTAGTATAGCCTAATGTCTGAATGTCTATTCTTGTTGGCAACACTTCTTTTTTGGCTGACGAAAATCATAGAATCATAGAGTTTCTCAAGTTGGAAGGAATCCATAAGGATCATGGAATCCAGAATCTCATTGAACTCTGTCAGGCTTGGTGCTCTGACCTCTTCCCTGGGAAGCCTGCTCCAGAGGCTGACCACCCTCTCAGTGAAGAGCCTTTTACTAATGTCTGATCTGAATCTCCCCTGAGAGAGCTCAGATATTGTCAGGTGATTTGAGTAGACAAATTCTTACACCTGTTTAAAACCCGCCTGGCACAATCTTGTGCCATCAGGTAGAAATGCACAGACTTTATCTGCCAGGAGCCTATAACACACCATACTAGTTATACTGACAATCAAATATTCCAAAACAGCGGTGTTTCAATACAGTGCTCAACATGGCTCAGTCTGTCTTCAACAGGATCTGGCAAATTACAGCTTTACACTGCTGAATTTCCCCCTCCCCTACATTCCTTCTGACCTGCAAAAGGAAAGACAACCACATCTCAACATTTCCAGCAAACTCCATTCCCCACCATCACTGTTCTGCTATTTTCCTTTATGGCCATACCCATCTCCTTAAACTGATGTTGTCAGTTTGGCTGTCAGCACTGATCGTGTCAGATATCCTAGAAATGAGTGCATTCCAGAAGGGTGAAAAATACAATGTTACAGATGGGGTACTGCAAGAAAAGGACTGCATTACACTTATCTTCTAGGAAACAGAATCCTGAAGGTAAACATTCAAAAATTGTTTCTAAAGCTGTAGTGTCTCAGACTTCAAGTAATCCTTGTTTAGAAGTAAGAGGAGATCACAATTTTGTGGCACAACTTGATCTCAAGTAGGATCAGCACTGCTAACCAGATGGGAAGCCACATCTATCATGCCACTGCAGTGGAAAATTACCGAGGTACAGTACTTTTGAAAAGATGTTCACTTTTCAGATTGAAGAGTTACTTAAAGCCTGAGGCTAATTAACATTTTAGAGAGGAAAGGGATGGAGAGAATCAAACACTGTCAGCAGTGTTGTTTACAGGCTTGACTCCAGCAGCCAGGTGACCGGTCCAAGACTGACCCCTCTTTTACTCAACAAACCTGAACTAGTTCCAGTGGGACTATGCTATTTATGTTAAAGCTATAGCACAAAAACACAGCACCACATTTTGCAGCAAAGTGTAGTTCATCATGACGTATTACAAGAAAAATTTGGAAACATGAAATCCAGTGAAAAATCCCCACTGCATTTCTTAACTTGGAGACAGGCAAAGGGCAAAGAAAAATCTGATCATGGTTATACAAAAGATGATGACAAGATGAACCTTTTTAATGTATCTATTGTTTTCTCCCTTCTACTGTACTACATAACTAAAATTGTACAGACTCCTACACAGCATTCGGGAAGTTTTTTTGCCTTCTAGTAACGTATCTTGTCACATTCATTTATTCATATAGAAGGACAAAGTATACTGGCAGGGATCAAAAAAACCACCCTAAAATGGTATTCATCCTAAGTGATCCTGCCAACAGAGGAGATGAACATGCCATACTTGAGCACCTCTGCAACTGCACAACTATCAAGGAGCTGCCACCGTGACACAAGCAGCAGGAGCTGCAAGGCCACTCTAAATTGAGCCAAGGACTGAAGAGGTCTGTGATACAGACAAGTAAAAAAACCACACAGTACTTTCCCTACTGTTCTTTGTCACCTGTCTGGAGTTCTCAGCCTTGGAGGCACTCACGTTCAGGATAAGTGAGACCCAGTCTTCCTCTCCTCCCATTGGGCTGCAAAAGTAACTATGGGATATGTTTTGAGTGAGCAGGATTTCACACCATGCACAGGCAGCTTCTCAGAAAACTGATTCTTAATTCTGCTACACATACAACTGTCAGACTTGACCTTCACCTTTCACTTTCAAGTTCCCACTCTGTTTTATTCCTCTTGCATATTTTCCTATTATAGAAGGATTTGTAGTTTTCCATATCATGGTTATTCAGCAATTCAACAGCTCCTTTAAAGGCTAATTTAGGATTAAATACCTCTTCTAACAAGTGTTACATAACATTTCCTATTTAAAGACAGTATCAGTGCCAAGTAATTTATGATTTCAGATTATCAACCCTTCAAAAAAATGTCATCATTAAATTCCACACTCATAAGCTTTCTTGATCTATTTGATAAACTTGCTACAGACAACCCGGAGTTCTCCTCTGGGTGGTAGTATGCTCATCTTATATGCACTGTCTTACATAATTTTTTAGAGATAATCCCCATGTCAGTACTGATGGCACCAAAATGTGAAATTTGACATCAATGCTTCTATCCATAGAATAGAGTCCAAATTGTAACAGGGAAAAATGTAACCATTTTGGGGTAAATAATTTTTCATTAATTCTTTTTGGGTAAATAGAACTCAAACAGCCCAAGTCACCATGAAGGCATGCATGAATAGGTCAATGTTCTGCACCAGCCACCAGACTAACCACAGCTGATAGGTACATGTCATTGTAGCAGACCATATTCAGTAAGTCCTTTACCCTAAATGAATTCATTTTTCACTGCCATGACATATGTGGACAGTTCCTAAGTCAAATCTGAGCCATGTTCACACTAACACCTTTTACCAGGTTATTTCCACTAGCTGACAGAACTGAAACAACAAACTGCCGCCACCGTAGCAGCAGTTACCCAGGCAGAGCTGAGGGTTTGACAGCGTTACTCATTCCACAAAGGAATAAGAAATAAAAGTTCAGCCTACAGTAGACTTTCCAACTATGTTCCACTGCTAGAGTCACATCACAAAGCTTCTTCAGCTTAGACATACCCTTTGCAGACGTTTTAGCTGAAAAATCATAATATTGGTGGTAGTCATTCTCAACCCCCTTAGAAATTTTCTGTTTTCTTAACCCCAGGATAAGGGCACTGACTTTTGAAACTCAGTTGTTTTGGGGAGGTTTCTTTTGTGGGTGGAGTTTTTTGGAGGGTGGTTGGTTGGGGTTTTTCGATGTTACTTGTGTCTCATTTAAATTAATATTGGAAACAACAAAAACAATCTGTTGTCACTTAGCAGAAATGTTTCACTCGATGGTGTTAATATGTTCCAGCCTCTTGTTTGAGATGTGATGGGGAAGTACAGAGGAACAAGGAAAGGAAGAAGACTAAAAAGTAGACTGAACACGTAACACCAATAATTTAGGAATAAACTTTTTAAAATCAAAACATGATAGTGCTTATGTTTAGTTAAGCTTTTGGAATTCTGGGAAGTGTGGTACTGTACTGAAACCAGCTAAAAAAATATTCATGTTAAGACTCACCTGTCAAGAACAAGGTTTATGCACAATAAAGGCATATGCAAAGTAGGCAAAAACTCAGAATTTCTTAATACCGTACCATACCAAAGTCATTTAAAAGAATCATTCTGGTAACAAGTCTGAGGTTCTGGGTGGGAAATTATTTTCCAACTTATTTAGAGGTGTTCACTAACCCTCACAATTAACAGTTCACTCTGAAGTTGGGTTTGGTTTTTGTCTTTTAAATGAAGCATTTAAGCCTCAGTGACTCTGCCCACTCCCAGTATTTTCCATTATTTTAATCAGTTCTGGGTTTCAACCTCTGAAAAATAGTTATCATTTGAGCCTTCTATTATTGTCCCTTAATTTTTCTTTCCTTTGACTGACTGGTTGCAAATATATGTTCCACACCTACATTCATATGCATCACTAAAAAATCCTAAAGACATAGCAAAATAACTCTTCTTTTTTTATTTTTTTATTTTTTTTTTAATTTGATATTTAAAAGATTTGCAAAGGTACGGTATTAGAGCAAACTGACTGGGAGGATACAGACTCCCTTGGAAGATTTAGGGTAATGTCAGTTTTCCAAGGCTCTTGACAAAGAAGGGGGAAATGGACTTGATTCTGTCTGCATACTGCAAAAGGCCATTTTTGCATACCTTGGGGGTGGGGAGTAGATATAAAGAATTTTGAGGACTTCAATTAAGAGCTTGACATTTTGATATTTAATGAATATCTGCTTATTCTGTTTGTTTAAACAAGCTGAATCTAAGCAGAAAATCTGTTGAGTGCTAGTAAGCTAAGGCAATTATTCCACCTGCATAAAGTGATGCAAATACTCCTTAGATAAGTCTAATTTGGAGGATAAACTTGAAAGTTACTAATTTACAAATTTACTGGCTAATTTGTGGTTAAATGATGAGCCAATTAAATAAAGATCCTAGACTATCTTTTTAAAAAGCAGTACTTCCAAGTCAGAATGTTAAAGCAATCTGGGATGGGAACTAATGAGGTTCAGCATCTTAATAATGCTTAAGTGACTTCTGAAGGAAAAAGTCCAGCTGTTTTCCTGGTCAGAAAATCGGGCAGATACCTATAGGCCATATGTATTAAATGTCCACAGTAACATCTTTGAGCTCTTTTACACTTTAATTTTTGTACAGTTGAATGGGGAAAGATACCCAGACGTGCTGCCTAGTCGAAATGAACAGCTGAAGCAATACAAACTCCATGCAGGGATTTCTGTATTTAACCTTCAACAACATTTAAAGCTTTCCAAGATGTAGAAGATTTTGCATTGGTCCCTCATGACTAACAACACCATAACTGCTGCAATGTGTGCCTGGAGCACCACTTGGTCAGATCCACAAGCCTCAGGAGACCCTGCTGCTGGCTGGAAGTCTAGCTGTTATTGACAGAGGCTTAGGTGATCTCCTTTTCTAATTTCTCCCTGTAAGTGTCAACACACACTGACTGAGATGTCCTGAGATGTATCTGACCTCGCAGACAAAAAACCACCACTGAAAGCCATGTCACTGCAGTGCTGACCAAGTGACACATCGATAGAAAAAAAGCAACTTGTTATCAATAAAATGATGCATTTCCTTGAGAAACATCATATCAACTGTAAGCCCACAACAGAACCGAGCTTATCTTTCAAAAGCATTTGTAAAGGCAGCTGAAATGGGTTAAAAATGGCACAGCACTTCACATGTCTCACACCTGGAACCAGTAGTACAGTCTGATAACTACTTGTAAGAACAACCCCCCCAAAAGGGCCCTGGGTCTACACCTGAGAGAGATAACTCCTGTCCCAATGAGATAACAAGGTCATTTCCTTGAAAACTGTGAAATTAAGAAACAGGGTAGTTTTGCAGGGAAGACAGAGAATAAGAGCAATAGCAACCCAACCAGCTCATTATACAAGAATTAGAGATTATACACCAAAGAGTAATGCTTACATTAATCAGCCAGAAGTATACCACTGTATTGGGCTGCTCTGCAGCAACATGCCAGTACATCTCTCAATCTCTCATTTTCATAGGTCTCTTGAAAGGGAGAGGGCAAACATTTTCAAATGGGCCCTTTTAAAATAAAATCTTAAAATTAACAGAATACAGCTGATACAGAGACTTATGCAAGCTTTTTAAAGACAGCTTATTTAAAAATTAATAGGCAAAAAATGGTATCAGGTAATTCAATGAGACATGGAGACTGAAAGAAAGAAGACCAGGGAGGGGGTGATCAGTATAGTCTACTCACAGTAACCTTTATTTAAGACACATTTCATTAAGGACATTGTCTCGTTTTCATACTTCAGCTCCATAGGCTTTTTTTCCCTCAGTAGTGGATCTGAGGGGGAGGGGACAGAAAGAATTTAACAGGGTTTTCCAAGGTTTGGAAATTCATTAAAGTAGACTATTGTAACAATTTAGAGCTCTAAACTGCTGAATCAAGATTGCTACACAAGATTAAGTTGACAGACATTTGAAAAAAAAAAAATCCTTTAATGCCTCAAATGCATTTGGTTAGGGAAATAAAGCTTAGATCCAGATTTGGTTGTACTCTAAAAAAAAAGAGAAGGAAAAATATATTTCTCAAAGAACAAATATTAGTCTATATAAAGTCATGGCACTAACAAACATTTTTCCTCTATCACATTTGTACAGAGCTCCAATTAAAGACTTATTTAAAGCAAAAGATCTTATTAATGGGTTGTTACTTTCTATAAAATCAATTTCAGTTCAGTAGCCCTGATTAAGTCTCAATTTATAAAAGTGGAAGGAGGCCAACACAGAAAATCGGTGTAACTCCCTAACAACATAGATTTTCTTTTTTAGGGAGCAGCTCTGAAATAGATTACAAAGCCTTCTAATGAAAATCAATGACATTTTAAAGTTAAAGGCTTAAAGAGCAATCAAAGATTTAAAATGCCAAAAATGGAAACATGTGCTTAAACTCTGATTTTTTCTTGTGTGCCCAAATTGGCTTGGTCAGTTCATAAGCTTGAGGCAGAAAAGTGACTTTTTGAACTGCAACTACCTGACACAGGGTAAAGAAAGGTCTCCATAGACCCACGTGTGGAGTGCTGGGTCACATCTTCTGATAGACGGCCCATGGCTGATGTGAAGCTGTGTTCTGTTTGCACCCACCCTCGGAATCCTCTCCCTGGGCACCTCCTCTCCTTGGCTCACATGGCGTTCATGCCCCACCCCACGGTGCTCTTCTTCCCTACACCTGCAGCACCAGCAATGGACATCAGAGCCCATCAGCAGCTTCACACTGCTGGCCCTGGGGCTTAACCAGAGAATGCTTTAAATGGTTATGGGTCTGCTTTAGATGTAACTGCAAGTATTGATAAGGGTCAGGAAAGAATGGGAAGATTATTTCCTACACCTGGACAGTGACTCTGGATATTGAGAGCAGTACTGAGGAGAAAGTCTCGGAGGTCTTGGTGGACAAGAAGCTTGACATGAGCCAGCAATGTGCACTTGGAGGCCAGAAGGCCAATAGTATTCTGGGCTGCATCCAAAGCAGAGTGGCCATCAGGGTGAGGGAGGGGATTCTGCCTCTCTGCTCTGGTGAGACCCCACCTGCAGTGCTGCATCCAGCTCTGGGACCCCAGCATAAGAAGGATGTGGAATTGTTGAAGTGAGTCCAGAGGAGGACCACAAAGATGATCAGAGGGATGGAGAACTTCTCCAATGAAGGCAGGCTGAAGAATTTGGGGATTGTTCAGCCTGGAGAAGACAAGGTTCCAGGGCAAACTTATAGCAGCATTCCAGTACCTAATGGAGAAAGGTGAACAGGCACTTTTTACACAAGGGCATGTAGGGATAGGACATGGGGTAGTGGCCCTAAGCTGAAGGAGGCTAGGTTTAGATTAGATATTAGGAAGAAATATTTTATAATGAGGTTGGTGGGACACTGGATCTGGCTTCCCAGAGAAGGCTATGGATGCCTCATCCCTGGCAGTGTTCAAGACCAGGCTGGATGGGGCTCTGAGCAACCTGGTCTATTGGAAGGTGTCCCTGCCCACATCAGGGAGGCTGGAACTATCTAATTTCTAAGGTATCTTCCAACCCAAACCATTCCATGATTCTGTGACTCTACAAAGACCTATTTTCTAGAGCTTGACAGGAGATTTGTTTGCTACTGCTTCATGCCAACTGCCATGATGTGCTTTAACCTTGTTGTGATAATGGTTGGAGTGAGTCCTTACGCAACCACCCTTCGAGTCATTTAGAAAAGAAAGAGTGGCTCAACAGACTTCAAATATATAAAGCCAGACCTAAACAGACCCAAGACCAAGGGGGAAGCTTGCCTGTCATGCAGACAGTATCTCACTACTCCCACAGAAGGGCCAAGGACATCAGTGCTGCCCTGCCCCCCGTCCTCAATGCCACTGACCTCAGGACACAGGCGATGTTACACGAGTGTGACACAAAAAGATTTGATTCAAGGACATTTATGAACAACTTTAAACATAATGTTAATGAGTTTTTTTGAGTCCAAGATAACCTGGTATTATTAGTCCAATTAAAATGACACTTCTTGATTAGACTGCTACAATTTCAATTAGACTAACGATAAATTCTTGTCTTTGCGTGTAAGGTGTGCTTCTTTGACCTACAAAAATATCTCAGGTGTAGTGCAACATTGTACACTTCTAAGCTTGATTGCTTAGCATCTGCTTTCTCTATCCATGAAGAGCACAAAGCCCTGTTCTCTCCCAACAGTGCTCCTCTTCCCTGCTCTCCCTTCATAGTAGTAGAATGGATGCCTTAAGATTTTAGCTTTTATATTTTTCAAATCCTGTACTGCATTAGTGCATAGCTCTAAACTCCATATAAATTGTAGTTAACTGTCTTCACATTTTGGTTAGACAAAACAATCTCTCTGGGCCTGTGATCCAAGGACACACCACAGCCTCAGGCCCCGAAAAGTATAAACAGAAGTGAATTGGGGGGGAGCAAACTGGGGGTATATTACTTCATTACCTGAAGCTGTAATTGGAGAATTAATGCCTGATATGCAAATAAATCAGACATATCTGTCTGAAAAACTTATGACTATCATCCATCTCATCTTGGGCTTTTGACTGCCCAAGGTATATCCATTGAAGGCCTTTAATAAATACCCACATTATTCTCCTAACTCTGTCTAGCCTCTGTTCTAGGTAGCCAGTCCAAGGCATCAGAATAATTGGCACAGTAGCAACAGCAACAGCTTCCCTGTGCCTCCCCTCTACCTGTTGACCAGAAAAACCAACCAACTAAACCAAAAAACACACACCTCCTCCACCCCCATGCATTTTTCCATCCACAGCTAGCACAAGCACTGATCCCAAGGTGCTGTCCAACACAACTTTACCAGGGGAAGAAGGGATGGGTGCACACTACATTAATGCAGTCAAAACTAACACAGAGATGTAGCGTGTGTTGACAGTAGAGATGCTTTATTCATGCTTCACTGCATGGAAAATGTATGTGCTTGCCTACTCTGGATAAACATACTAATTCCATGATGTGAGTTCTCATAATTCTGAATGAATGAATAAGTGAATGAATAAATGAATGCCGAAATGAACACAGAATACTAACAGTGCATTGAATATTAACTCTCAGGAATCACCTTCATGTCAATATTGGGAGCTTTATGCAGAAGGCTGCATTCTTTAGAGCTTCCTTTTCAGAATTACAAATCTGAGAGATCAAGTAAAATGTGTTAGCATAGGAACACCATTCTTCATGTATCATAGGAGATCAGTTACATTGGTCTATCAGCCTGAGACAGAAGTACTTTTTAATCTCTATCAAATTTCTCACCTGCAGAAATCATTAACATTTTTGAGCTTTATGTCACAGATTGAATTTGTACGAATTCAAATGGACTCTTCTCTGTATAACCTAATAATTTCCTTTTCTTTTTGACTGCTTAGAGTATAAAAATGTTATTTTATACACAATGTATGTATCCATTACCAAACAATACCACTGAATTAAGTTAAATTTCCTTCTGCTTACTAAACCTGTTCACACACACACATGCTAAAGTTTGAAATTACACTACATGAAATTTCACCTTCCCCAAATAATAATTTATACCCCACAAAATATTATAAGTACAAGCTTATGAAAGGGTGACAAAATCCTGAAGCATTAGAAAATAAAGACCACAAACA
The DNA here is from genome assembly GCA_013398275.1 of Promerops cafer. Taxonomy (NCBI): domain Eukaryota; kingdom Metazoa; phylum Chordata; class Aves; order Passeriformes; family Nectariniidae; genus Promerops; species Promerops cafer. Next base: position 315,587 of record VZSE01011625.1, on the reverse strand, counting down.
CCCCTACAGCAAGCCCAAATAATCAAGACAATTCCCCGAACAGAAAGAGGCAGGAGAAAGAGCTGGAGAACAAAGTACAGTGAGTAATGACCTCAGCACTTTCTTCACTAAAAAGAGGAAAGGAGAGGACAAGGAAGAGGAGAGGAAGGGAGGGGAGAGGAGGATATAGTTAAATTTGCAGGGACCTACAGGTATCATCTAGTCCAACTGCCTGACCACCTCAGGGCTGACCAAGAAGTGAATCCCATTATGAAGGGCATAACCAAATGCCAAATGTTTCTTTTTTTTAGGCGCTGACAGGCATGGGGCATCAATAACCTCTCTAGGAAGCCTCTTCCAGTGTCCAGTCACTGAACTTTGGTCATCCATAGAGTGATCAGGTAGTTGGACCTGATGATTCTAACAAGTCCCTGCCATCTAGAACAATTCTATGGTATGCTATGCTATTTTTTTTTT